>ML241065.1:0-57295 GCA_004119915.2 Collichthys lucidus
AGTACACGTTAGTACTGCCAGAGTACACGTTAGTGCTGCAGTACAGAGTACACAGAGTACACGTTAGTGCTGCAGTACAGAGTACACAGAGTACACGTTAGTGCTGCAGTACAGAGAACACAGAGTACACGTTAGTACTGCCAGAGTACACGTTAGTACTGCAGTACAGAGAACACAGAGTACACGTTAGTGCTGCAGTACAGAGTACACAGAGTACACGTTAGTGCTGCAGTACAGAGTACACAGAGTACACGTTAGTGCTGCAGTACAGAGAACACAGAGTACACGTTAGTACTGCCAGAGTACACGTTAGTACTGCAGTACAGAGAACAGAGTACACGTTAGTGCTGCAGTACAGAGAACACAGAGTACACGTTAGTGCTGCAGTACAGAGAACAGAGTACACGTTAGTGCTGCAGTACAGAGAACAGAGTACACGTTAGTACTGCCAAAGTACACGTTAGTACTGCAGTACAGAGAACACAGAGTACACGTTAGTGCTGCAGTACAGAGAACAGAGTACACATTAGTACTGCCAGAGTACACGTTAGTACTGCAGTACAGAGAACACAGAGTACACATTAGTACTGCAGTACAGAGAACAGAGTACACGTTAGTGCTGCAGTACAGAGAACACAGAGTACACGTTAGTGCTGCAGTACAGAGAACAGAGTACACGTTAGTACTGCCAGAGTACACGTTAGTACTGCAGTACAGAGAACACAGAGTACACGTTAGTGCTGCAGTACAGAGAACAGAGTACACATTAGTACTGCCAGAGTACACGTTAGTACTGCAGTACAGAGAACACAGAGTACACATTAGTACTGCAGTACAGAGAACAGAGTACACGTTAGTGCTGCAGTACAGAGAACAGAGTACACGTTAGTACTGCCAGAGTACACGTTAGTACTGCAGTACAGAGAACAGAGTACACGTTAGTACTGCAGTACAGAGAACAGAGTACACGTTAGTGCTGCAGTACAGAGAACAGAGTACACGTTAGTACTGCCAGAGTACACGTTAGTACTGCAGTACAGAGAACAGAGTACACGTTAGTGCTGCAGTACAGAGAACAGAGTACACGTTAGTACTGCCAGAGTACACGTTAGTACTGCAGTACAGAGAACACAGAGTACACGTTAGTGCTGCAGTACAGAGAACAGAGTACACGTTAGTACTGCCAGAGTACACGTTAGTACTGCAGTACAGAGAACACAGAGTACACGTTAGTGCTGCAGTACAGAGAACAGAGTACACGTTAGTACTGCAGTACAGAGAACAGAGTACACGTTAGTGCTGCAGTACAGAGAACAGAGTACACGTTAGTGCTGCAGTACAGAGAACAGAGTACACGTTAGTGCTGCAGTACAGAGTACACAGAGTACACGTTAGTACTGCAGTACAGAGAACACAGAGTACACGTTAGTACTGCAGTACAGAGAACAGAGTACACGTTAGTACTGCCAGAGTACACGTTAGTACTGCAGTACAGAGAACACAGAGTACACGTTAGTACTGCAGTACAGAGTACACAGAGTACACGTTAGTACTGCCAGAGTACACATTAGTACTGCAGTACAGAGAACACAGAGTACACGTTAGTACTGCAGTACAGAGTACACAGAGTACACGTTAGTACTGCCAGAGTACACGTTAGTGCTGCAGTACAGAGTACACAGAGTACACGTTAGTACTGCAGTACAGAGTACACAGAGTACACGTTAGTACTGCCAGAGTACACGTTAGTACTGCAGTACAGAGAACACAGAGTACACGTTAGTACTGCAGTACAGAGTACACAGAGTACACGTTAGTACTGCAGTACAGAGAACACAGAGTACACGTTAGTGCTACAGTACAGAGAACACAGAGTACACGTTAGTACTGCCAGAGTACACGTTAGTACTGCAGTACAGAGTACACAGAGTACACGTTAGTACTGCAGTACAGAGAACACAGAGTACACGTTAGTACTGCCAGAGTACACGTTAATACTGCAGTACAGAGAACACAGAGTACACGTTAGTACTGCAGTACAGAGTACACAGAGTACACGTTAGTACTGCCAGAGTACATGTTAGTACTGCAGTACAGAGTACACGTTAGTACTGCAGTACAGAGAACACAGAGTACACGTTAGTACTGCCAGAGTACACGTTAGTACTGCAGTACAGAGTACACAGAGTACACGTTAGTACTGCAGTACAGAGAACACAGAGTACACATTAGTACTGCAGTACAGAGTACACGTTAGTACTGCAGTACAGAGAACACAGAGTACACGTTAATATTGCAGTACAGAGTACACAGAGTACACGTTAGTACTGCAGTACAGAGAACAGAGAATACACGTTAATACTGCAGTACAGAATATACAGAGAACACAGAGTACACGTTAGTACTGCAGTACAGAGAACACAGAGTACACGTTAGTACTGCAGTACAGAGAACAGAGTACACGTTAGTGCTGCAGTACAGAGAACACAGAGTACACGTTAGTGCTGCAGTACAGAGAACAGAGTACACGTTAGTACTGCCAGAGTACACGTTAGTACTGCAGTACAGAGAACACAGAGTACACGTTAGTGCTGCAGTACAGAGAACAGAGTACACATTAGTACTGCCAGAGTACACGTTAGTACTGCAGTACAGAGAACACAGAGTACACATTAGTACTGCAGTACAGAGAACAGAGTACACGTTAGTGCTGCAGTACAGAGAACAGAGTACACGTTAGTACTGCCAGAGTACACGTTAGTACTGCAGTACAGAACAGAGTACACGTTAGTACTGCAGTACAGAGAACAGAGTACACGTTAGTGCTGCAGTACAGAGAACAGAGTACACGTTAGTACTGCCAGAGTACACGTTAGTACTGCAGTACAGAGAACAGAGTACACGTTAGTGCTGCAGTACAGAGAACAGAGTACACGTTAGTACTGCCAGAGTACACGTTAGTACTGCAGTACAGAGAACACAGAGTACACGTTAGTGCTGCAGTACAGAGAACAGAGTACACGTTAGTACTGCCAGAGTACACGTTAGTACTGCAGTACAGAGAACACAGAGTACACGTTAGTGCTGCAGTACAGAGAACAGAGTACACGTTAGTACTGCAGTACAGAGAACAGAGTACACGTTAGTGCTGCAGTACAGAGAACAGAGTACACGTTAGTGCTGCAGTACAGAGTACACAGAGTACACGTTAGTACTGCAGTACAGAGAACACAGAGTACACGTTAGTACTGCAGTACAAGAACAGAGTACACGTTAGTACTGCCAGAGTACACGTTAGTACTGCAGTACAGAGAACACAGAGTACACGTTAGTACTGCAGTACAGAGTACACAGAGTACACGTTAGTACTGCCAGAGTACACATTAGTACTGCAGTACAGAGAACACAGAGTCACGTTAGTACTGCAGTACAGAGTACACAGAGTACACGTTAGTACTGCCAGAGTACACGTTAGTGCTGCAGTACAGAGTACACAGAGTACACTTAGTACTGCAGTACAGTACACAGAGTACACGTTAGTACTGTACGCCAGAGTACACGTTAGTACTATACTGCAGTACAGAGAACACAGAGTACACGTTAGTACTGGCAGTACAGAGAACACAGAGTACACGTTAGTGCTACAGTACAGAGACACAGAGTACACGTTAGTGCTACAGTACAGAGAACACAGAGTACACGTTAGTACTGCCAGAGTACACGTTAGTACTGCAGTACAGAGACACAGAGTACACGTTAGTACTGCAGTACGAGAACACAGAGTACACGTTAGTACTGCCAGAGTACACGTTAATACTGCAGTACAGAGAACACAGAGTACACGTTAGTACTGCAGTACAGAGTACACAGAGTACACGTTAGTACTGCAGAGTACATGTTAAGTACTGCAGTACGAGTACACGTTAGTACTGCAGTACAGAGAACACAGAGTACACGTTGTACTGCCAGAGTACACGTTAGTACTGCAGTACAGAGTACACAGAGTACACTTAGTACTGCAGTACAGAGAACACAGAGTACACATTAGTACTGCAGTACAGAGTACACGTTAGTACTGCAGTACAGAGAACACAGAGTACACGTTAATATTGCAGTACAGAGTACACAGAGTACACGTTAGTACTGCAGTACAGAGAACAGAGAATACACGTTAATACTGCAGTACAGAATATACAGAGAACACAGAGTACACGTTAGTACTGCAGTACAGAGAACACAGAGTACACGTTAGTACTGCAGTACTTCATGTGTGTATTCACTGTGTGTGTACCTCCATGGTGTGTGAGGCCAGCTCTGAACCTCTCCAGGATCCAGACTCTCCAGAGGCAGCAGGGAGTGAAGCTCCAGCAGCCTCCCAGCCAGCAACTCTCCCAGCTGGGTGTGATCACAGAGAATCTCCCCTGAAGATCCAGACTGGACCGAGGACAGCAGCAGGAGACTTTCATAGGCCTTCAGACACACTGAGGGTCTCTGTGGAGACACACATGTAGGGCGTGAGGAGCCAGGACCATACCATGATGATAACATGACCATACCATGATGATAATGACCATACCATGATGATAACATGACCATACCATGATGATAACATGACCATACCATGATGATAACGATGATAACATGACCATGCCATGATGATAACATGACCATGCCATGATGATAACATGACCATGCCATGATGATAACATGATGATACCATGACCATGCCATGATGATAACATGACCATACCATGATGATAACATGACCATGCCATGATGATAACATGATGATAACATGACCATGCCATGATGATACCATGACCATGCCATGATGATAACATGACGATACCATGATCATACCATTACCATCGCGTGACCATGAACACGTCAGCCTGAATAAACGTGATCCGTCTGGCCTAAAGCTGCTCAGTTACCTGACTCTTGGTGAGCTGCAGCAGAACCGACAGCAGACCAGGCTCTGATTGGACGAGGCTGGAGGTAGATGAATCTGATTGGCTGGAGGGCAGTGGCTCTGCCCCATGATTGGAGGCTTGTGTGCAGAGCTCTGATTGGTCAGAGGTGGGTGTCCTGGTTGCTGGTTGGTCCATAATCTAAAAACATGAACCGCTGAGATGAACCGCTGCAGTCGTTTCCAACAGGAAGTCACAGACACAGTCACTTCCTGTTTAATGACCTGTTATCAGAGCATGATCAGCTGACCTCTAAGACGTGTCTGAGCGTGTGCGGGTCCTGTTTGACTCTGGAGCAGACGACCAATAAGAACTGAGCTTCCTCCTTCTCAGTGAGAGAACCAGGAAGTGCACAGAGACGAATCAGCTTCTGAGGTGAGCAGAGGTGATGTCAGACAGTGACATCATCAGCACAGTCACATGACCTGATACAACACTGTATATGTCACATCATACCCGTTCATACCCGTTCATACCCGTTCATACCCCTTCATACCCGTTCATACCCGTTCATACCCGTTCATACCCCTTCATACCCCTTCATACCCCTTCATACCCCTTCATACCCGTTCATACCCGTTCATACCCGTTCATACCCCTTCATACCCCTTCATACCCGTTCATACCCGTTCATACCCCTTCATACCCGTTCATACCCGTTCATACCCTTCATACCGTTCATACCCCTTCATACCCCTTCATACCCGTTCATACCCGTTCATACCCGTTCATACCCGTTCATACCCGTTCATACCCGTTCATACCCCTTCATACCCGTTCATACCCGTTCATACCCGTTCATACCCGTTTATACCGTTCAACCCCTTCATACCGTTCATACCCCTTCATACCCGTTCATACCCCTTCATACCCGTTTATACCCGTTTATACCCGTTTATACCCGTTCATACCCGTTCATACCCGTTCATACCCCTTCATACCCGTTTATACCCCTTCATACCCGTTCATACCCGTTTATACCCGTTTATACCCGTTTATACCCGTTTATACCCGTTCATACCCCTTCATACCCGTTTATACCCGTTTATACCCGTTTATACCCGTTTATACCCGTTCATACCCGTTTATACCCGTTCATACCCGTTCATACCCGTTCATACCCGTTCATACCCGTTCATACCCGTTCTTACCCGTTCATACCCGTTCATACCCGTTCATACCCGTTCATACCCGTTCATACCCGTTCATACCCGTTCATACCCGTTTATACCCGTTTATACCCGTTTATACCCGTTCTTACCCGTTCATACCCGTTTATACCCGTTCATACCCGTTCATACCCGTTCATACCCGTTCATACCCGTTCATACCCGTTTATACCCGTTTATACCCCGTTCATACCCGTTCAACACCGTTCCCTACCCGTTCATACCCGTTCATACCCGTTTTACCCGTTCTTCCCGTGTCATACCCGTTCATACCCGTTTATACCCGTTCATACCCGTTCATACCCGTTCATACCCGTTCATACCCGTTTATACCCGTTCATACCCGTTTATACCCGTTCTTACCCGTTCATACCCGTTCATACCCGTTTATACCCGTTCATATACCCGTTCATACCCGTTCATACCCGTTCATCCCGGTTTATACCCGTTTATACCCGTTCATACCCGTTCATACCCGTTTATACCCGTTTATACCCGTTTATACCCGTTCTACCTACCCTTCATACCCGTTCATACCCGTTTATACCCGTTCATACCCGTTCATACCCGTTCATACCCCTTCATACCCGTTTATACCCGTTCATACCCCTTCATACCCGTTCATACCCGTTCATACCCGTTCATACCCGTTCATACCCCTTCATACCCGTTCATACCCGTTTATACCCGTTCATACCCGTTTATACCCGTTTATACCCGTTCATACCCCTTCATACCCGTTTATACCCGTTTATACCCGTTTATACCCGTTCTTACCCGTTCATACCCGTTCATACCCCTTCATACCCGTTCATACCCGTTCATACCCGTTCATACCCGTTCATACCCTTCATACCCGTTCATACCCGTTCATACCCGTTTATACCCGTTATACCCGTTCATACCCACTTATCAGAGTTTACCTCAACAGGTCTGTAGACATTAACCAGGTGGAGGAGAGGCTTCTGCATCTGAGACAAGAACTTAGAGAAGAACACCAACACCTGCTGGACCATACCTGGAGGATACTGAGGAGGAGGAAGAGGAAGAGGAGGAGGAAGAGGAGGAGGAGGATTAAACCCTAAGTGCAGTGAGTGCAGGCCGAGTCAGGCTGTGGTTGAATACTCAGTTTATCTCATGAAGGTTCCCCACTGAGTGAAATTAAAGTGTCAGTGCTTCCTTTATTATCTCCTTCAGAGGAGACACTGGACCATCCTTTAGGAAAAGGACAAAGGACGTATATATTTGATATTGGACTGCTCCCTAAAAGTTGTGTCCAGGTCACCTGTTGTTACCTGAGCCTTCCCCAGAGTGCACAGTGTCTCCAACAGTTTGTGCTGCAGCAGATAATCCAGACACGATGCAGAGTCGTCCACAGCCTGATGAATATATCAATACAACAATATATCAATATATTAATATACTAATATATTAATACAACAATACATCAATATATTAGTATATTAGATATTATTATATTAATATACTAATATATTAATACAACAATACATCAATATATTAGTATATTAGTATATTATTATATTAATATACTAATATATTAATACAACAATACATCAATATATTAGTATGCATTACCCCCTGACATCCGCAATATTGACTCTTTACCCCTCTTCAAATCCAGATTAAAAACTCATTTGTTTCAGTTAGCCTATGCACTTTGACTTTTCATAATTTCTTTGTTTTATACTATACAGCCTGTGCTTTTGATTGTGTTTTGCTTTTCTAATGTTTGTATTTCCATTGCTTTTTATCTTTGTATAGTGTCCTTGGGTGTTTTGAAAGGCGGCTCTGAAATAAATGCATTATATTATTATTATTATTATTAATATTACTATTATATATTAATATACTAATATATTAATACAACAATATATCAATATATCAATATACTAATATAATAATACAATATATCAATATATTAATATTAATATATTAATATATTGAATATTAATACAACAATACATCAATCTATCAGACACTACATGTTCTGCTCTGTCTGACTTTTCTTGTTTTATTGATGATATATTACAGTGAACATAATGTTGAATCAGTTTTCTTTGTTTGCCTTCACGTGTTCATACAATGTAACTAAATTACAATGTAACTAAATTACAATGTTATAATGTAACTTAATTACAATGTAACTTAAACATGATGAATCTTTCTCTATCCAGACCTCCTTAAATCATGACTACACCTGATCAGGTGAGTCTTCCTAAGCTTTGTGGCTTCCCATGATGCACGGTTCAGGTGTGTTCAGGTGTGTTCAGGTGTGTTACCTGTTGCTTCTCCTCATACACCAGGATGTCCAACATCTGTTTGAGACGCCACGGGATGTCTGTCTGTCTGACAGGACGACTTTCATCTACACACACACACACACACACACACACACACACACACACACACACCACACACAGATGACTGTGATTGGCTGATCAGGTGTTCTCAGGTAACAGAGTGTCTGCAGCTCCTCACCTGTCGTCTGGATGTAATAATTAGTGATCGCTTTCCAGTGATCGATAAACGAGTCCAACAGGTCGACAGAGGGCTCCCTCTGAGAGACAGACAGGTGAGAGACAGACAGGTAAACAGATCATTATTATTCAACGTCATCATCAGTGAAGTCATGTGACAGGAAGCGTCTCCTGTTGTCATGACGACAGGGCTCACGCGACCTCCTCACAGCTGATCACATCAACAGAACCCCCGCCCTTCCCCTCCCCTGTCTGTCTCTGTCCTCACCTGTCTGTCTCTGTCCTCACCTGTCTGTCTCTGTCCTCCCCTGTCTGTCTCTGTCCTCCCCTGTCTGTCTCTGTCCTCACCTGTCTGTCTCTGTCCTCCCCTGTCTGTCTCTGTCCTCACCTGTCTGTCTCTGTCCTCCCCTGTCTGTCTCTGTCCTCACCTGTCTGTCTCTGTCCTCACCTGTCTGTCTCTGTCCTCCCCTGTCTGTCTCTGTCCTCACCTGTCTGTCTCTGTCCTCCCCTGTCTGTCTCTGTCCTCACCTGTCTGCAGTCACCTGAGCCACATTCCTCCACGTCGACAGGTAAAGCTGTTAGCTTCACGGTCACGTTACTATTGTTAACTTAGATAAACAAGTTCACAGACCTGTCTGTCTCTCTGAGGGTGAGACAGACTGACACACAGACAGACAGACTGACACACTGTGTGTCTCTCTGTCTGTCTGTGTGTCTGCCTGTCTGCCTGTCTGTCTGCCTGCCTGCCTGTAACTTTGTCTAACTCTGAGCTAACAGCAGCTAACAGCAGCTAGCCGAGCGCGCGCTCGCTCACCGTCTCCAGCGCGTGCAGCAGCAGGTTGGTCAGCTTGTTAAACGTCTCCATTCTCCCGCCAAAACTGGGCCGTGCGGCCCGTCCGTTTGCCCGGTTCGACCCGGTTTGTTCCCGGTTTGTTCCCGGTTTGTTCCCGGTTATCTGCCGGTTTACTGCGACATGTTGTCACCTAAACTGACAGCTGACCGCGTCAAGCTACACACAGCACACTTCCGGGGAGGAGTTTCACAATAAAACACAACTGAACGAATCTTAGTGCATCCGGTTGGGGAATTCCAAAATAAAAGCTTTTTACAGCGTGTGTTAGTACTAATATTTGTGTCAGAGTATTTTTACAGTGTGTATTAAATCAAATAAGATCCAATCATATTTTATTTGTACAGCCCAAAGTCACAAAGTCCATTTTCCTCTGAGGCTTTACAATCTGTACAGGGAGTGACTCCCTCTGTGCTTAGACCCTCGGAGAGAGTGAGGAAAAACTTTAACAGGGAAAAATGTGGAAGAAACCTCAGGAAGATCCACAGAGGAGGGATCCCTCTGCCAGGACGGACAGACGTGCAATGGATGTCAGTGTACAGAACAAATCAACACAAACAGATTGTACAATCACAATGACTGATAAAATGATTTCAGTAGCAGTGGACCCTGTGACAGAGACAGAGAGACACAGATGCTCCTGATGAAGCAGATATAAACTGAATAGAAGTGGTCCTAGTACAGAACCTTGTGGGACTCCATGACAAACTTTGGTCTGCATGGAGGATTTATCACTGACGTGAACAAACTGAGATCGATCTAAGAAATACGACTTAAACCAGCTTAGGGCGGTTCCTCTGATCCAGTTTGATGTTCCAGTCTCTGTAAAAGAATTTGATGGTCAATGGTGTCAAATGCAGCACTAAGATCTAACAGGACAAGTACAGAGATGAGTCCTTTGTCTGATGCCATCAGGAGGTCATTTGTAACCTTGACTAATGCGGTCTCTGTGCTATGATGCACTCTAAATCCTGACTGGAAATCCTCACATAGACTATTGTTATGGAGAAAGTCACACAGCTGATTAGCTACAGCTTTCTCAAGTATCTTAGACACAAAGGGAAGGTTTGATATCGCTCTGTAGTTGCTCAGACCTCTGGGTCTAGAGTGGGCTTTTTAAGAAGAGGTTTAATTACAGCTACCTTAAAGGACTGTGGTACATGTCCTGATAATAAAGACAGATTGATTGTATCCAATAACGAATGACTAACTAGAGGTAAAACATCCTTGAGCAGCCTGGTTGGGATGGGGTCTAATTATTCTATTAGTACTAATATCTGTGTATTTTTACAGTCTATTAGTACTTGTACCTCTGTCAGAGTATTTTACAGTGTGTATTAGTACTTGTACCTGTGTGTACCAGAGTTTTTTTGTAGTGTATAGTATTGCAGTAAACAAACAGCTGATTATTTATTGATGGTCAGCAGCTGTGCTTCAGGTGTGGGTGTGGTCTGATAATAACACTGGTGGACAGGTAGAGTTACCTGCCTGCAGCCTCTCCCCCATGGCCCCGCCCTGCTCTGTTCTCAGGTGGAGCTCATGAGCCTGAGCGACAGCCTCGGGTTCATTTCATTCATCAGACAGCAGCGTCCAACCCAGACAAGGTGAGTTCCTCTCTTTATTATCATTCAGAGAGAAAACAGGTGTGTATTATCTCAGAGTCTGTGTCTATTTTTAGGATTTCATCTGCTAGATCCACCTAAAGCAGGAAAAACACACCTGAGAGTGGCTAAGCTCTACCTGGAAACAGGTAAAACACACCTGAGAGTGGCTAAGCTCTACCTGAAAACAGGTAAAACACACCTGAGAGTGGCTAAGCTCTACCTGAAAACGGGTAAAACACACCTGAGAGTGGCTAAGCTCTACCTGAAAACGGGTAAAACACACCTGAGAGTGGCTAAGCTCTACCTGAAAACGGGTAAAACACACCTGAGAGTGGCTAAGCTCTACCTGAAAACGGGTAAAACACACCTGAGAGTGGCTAAGCTCTACCTGAAAACGGGTAAAACACACCTGAGAGTGGCTAAGCTCTACCTGAAAACGGGTAAAACACCCAAAACCAGTTTTCACAAATCAAACATTCTTCATGTGTTTGCTGAAACAGGTGAAAACAGGAAGTGTTTCATCACATTCTCATTACCTGTTAGAATCATGAGGCGTTTACTGACTATGGGGTTTTTCAGTTTCCTCTTTGTTCCAACTGGAAACTACCTGTCTGTCTACCTGAGCGAGGCACTTCCTGTTCCTCTGAGCTGCAGCTCAGGGGCCTCATGTACGAATACTTGCGTGGATTTCCATGTGAAACTTGGCGTACGCCAAAACCCGGAAACTGTCGTACACACAAAAATATTCAGATGTATCAAAGTGTGCGTACGCATGGATCCAAGCACGTTTCTCTTGTACATCCCAATCAACGTGGAATTGAGCGCACATGCAACTCCTCCCTGTCCACGCCACATTTACATATGCAAATCTATTTAAATAGGCCCTGGACCTGCAAGAGATGCTGGCTGCAGTCCGGTTGAATCGTTCTCCCCACAAATTAATTAATTAGTAAACAATGACATAAAATGTTTTAATTCCCAGTCTATTGTATATATTGTTTTTATAGTAAACTTTTGTTTGGTCAGTGCACATTTTCTATTAAGCTTGTATGTCTGTCAGTCAATGATTAATCAAAATCAGTTAAATCTAAACGTTACTGCTCTTTATTCAGAAACCCTCATGTCACATCTACATTTCAGGATCTGGTTATTATAGACACAGATTAAATGTTAAATATAAATATTTCAATATTTATCATCACAGTAACAGTGTTACACACATTAGTAGCTGTAAACATGCATACATTGGTTTGGTGCTTACATAAGGAGTAAACATTTATAATCATCACTTTAAAAGTTACATACGTTGTTTTTGGTGCCTGTTTGTTTCCCAGTTATATTAGTGTGTGTGTGAATGGGTGTGTAAGAGACATTAACTTAAAGGCGCTTTATGAAGTTCAGTCCATTTCCTGTTATTAGTTTACCGGCAGACCTGCCACATCCAATATGGCGGACACTTTAACGTAACGCAGCAACGGACCAACCCGCTCAGTGTTCATCTGAAAATGACCCTCTCAAAATGTCCTCTCTACCTCCCCACCCCCCAAAAACGTCATCACTTCCGGGCCTGACAGTGGAGGCAGGTGCGTGACAGTGGAGGCAGGTGCGTGACAGTGGAGGCAGGTGCGTGACAGTGGAGGCAGGTGCGTGACAGTGGAGGCAGGTGCGTGACAGTGGAGGCAGGTGCGTGACAGTGGAGGCAGACAGTGGAGGCAGGTGCGTGACAGTGGAGGCAGGTGCGTGACAGTGGAGGCAGGTGCGTGACAGTGGAGGCAGGTGCGTGACAGTGGAGGCAGACAGTGGAGGCAGGTGCGTGACAGTGGAGGCAGACAGTGGAGGCAGGTGCGTGACAGTGGAGGCAGGTGCGTGACAGTGGAGGCAGGTGCGTGACAGTGGAGGCAGGTGCGTGACAGTGGAGGCAGGTGCGTGACAGTGGAGGCAGGTGCGTGACAGTGGAGGCAGGTGCGTGACAGTGGAGGCAGGTGCGTGACAGTGGAGGCAGGTGCGTGACAGTGGAGGCAGACAGTGGAGGCAGGTGCGTGACAGTGGAGGCAGGTGCGTGACAGTGGAGGCAGGTGCGTGACAGTGGAGGCAGGTGCGTGACAGTGGAGGCAGGTGCGTGACAGTGGAGGCAGGTGCGTGACAGTGGAGGCAGACAGTGGAGGCAGGTGCGTGACAGTGGAGGCAGACAGTGGAGGCAGGTGCGTGACAGTGGAGGCAGACAGTGGAGGCAGGTGCGTGACAGTGGAGGCAGACAGTGGAGGCAGGTGCGTGACAGTGGAGGCAGGTGCGTGACAGTGGAGGCAGGTGCGTGACAGTGGAGGCAGACAGTGGAGGCAGGTGCGTGACAGTGGAGGCAGACAGTGGAGGCAGGTGCGTGACAGTGGAGGCAGGTGCGTGACAGTGAGGTCTGCAGCCAGGTGCCTCTCTGGACCTGAGATCCACCTCTTTGTCTGAAAATGAATTTCACAGAGTCTGAGCTCGAGATTCTAGTGAATGAAGTGGAGGATCTGTCAACAGGGACAAATACCAAAGACGTGAGTGGGAGCGCGTGAGGCTAAATCACGCTGCAGTGTGTCAGCTCTCACCGTCTCCGTCCACGCTGCGTCACGGCTCCGCAACACACACAGAGCTTCCGTTGTTCACGGAGCCGGAGCAGACAATCAGCTACAAAATACAAAATAAAACACCGGTTGATTTTCAAAATAAAATACTCTGTTCACCGCGGATTGAGTTTCATTACAAGAACACTTCATAATGGGCGGGGCCGACCTGAAGTCAACAGGTGAGGTGTAATCACTGATGACCCCTCACATCCTTTTTATAAGGACACCAGAAAAAAGATGCGGCGTGGAATGTCACCGCAGGACTCAGAGAGACGACAGGAAATCTCACGAGATTACGCGTGAAGTCACGAGATCTAGTGCGTTCTGTGTGAGTTGGCGGACGGCGGAGAACGCAGCCGTTCCGCATGCTGTGTATTTTAGGGGTGAGGCTGTAAATGCCATGGGATCCGAGCAGCGCGCACACAGGTGTGGACAGGTGTGGGCAGGTGTGGCGCCGTGGCTGACATTTTACGCTTTTACTGACAGGAATACTGAACACAGGGAGACAATCAGGGGCTTGTTAGAAACTCTGCAGCTCTAATTTCACCAGCAGAAAATAAAGAAAACCAAAAACATGATATTTGAATGCGCACACTGGCACACTGACACACTGACACACTGGCACACTGGCACACTGACACACTGGCACGGCTTCTGGGTGAGTAAAGAGTTTATTCGTTTAATTGTCCCGTATGTAAACCAGCGTTACATACGGGACAATTAAACGAATAGAAGCCACCCATCGCACCGTGCAGCCTCCAGCCTGTTCCCAGCCATGCTGTCAGTCATAATGAGGCGTGCGTTGAACCAGGCCACCTTGCCACGATGTTAGTGAGCTGCATTTGTGCATCACATATGATTTGAACGTTGATGGAATAAAAATGTTTCCTCCTCACATAAACACATTCATCCTGTGATTTTATAGCAATGTGTGTGCAGTCAAGCTCCGATTACATTAAAGAAACCGACTCTCTGCAAACTGCGCTTTACTGTCGGCCTGTTCAGCAGCATTGTACGAGAATCTGATGTACCAGGAAGACATTCAGATGATTCGTCCCACACAGCTGGCATGGCTCGGCTCAGGGTGGACTGGCTCCTGACCGATCGGCCTGATGCCAGGAACCCCAGCGTGGTCAGGCAGCCGGCTGCAGCTCTGCACACAGCTCCAGTAACACTGGCCTCGGTAACTGAAATCATCTCATGAGCCAATTATCATGGTTTGCCAGTAAATCCTCGCGTTCCTTAAATCGCTCACGTTTGCAGGGTCCTCTAACAACGCTAACGCTGCCTTTGTTAATATCATGTTCTTCATCACATTACACATGCTTTTATATCCACCTATATAACTGCAAACATGTGGCTGTGTTATTGTTCATCAGTGTGTCTCTGATGTGCACATCACTCTGATGAATACTTGTTTTCACATTATTAACAGTTTCCCAGCGTCACCTCTAGGTGTCGCCAAAGCAACAACAGCTGTAGAAAGGTGTGTACGACAGCTATGAAGCTGGCGTGGGGCACGCACATTTCTACGATTGTTTCACGTTTGATACATCTGAACGTGAGCGCGGGAAAGGACGTACGCCACTTTCTTTGTGCGTACGCAAGCTGTGTACATGAGGCCCCAGGTGTTTTGTGTGTGGGGATGAGGACAAAGAACAAGTTGATCTTCAAACTCCGCCCCCTACAGGTGACATCATGGTGTACCATCCTGAGTTTGAGCGTGCAGGTCAGGGGGCGGAGCTTCAGGTGTGGCGGGTGGAGAAGATGGACCTGGTTCCTGTTCCTGAGAGTATGTACGGAGGGTTCTACAGCGGCGACGCGTACCTGATTCTCCACAGCAGCAAGAGTCGAACGGGACCGACACAGTACGACCTGCACTACTGGATAGGTACTGCAGTACTCTGTGTACTTACACTGCTATACGACCTGCACTACTGGATAGGTACTGCAGTACTCTGTGTACTTACACTGCTATACGACCTGCACTACTGGATAGGTACTGCAGTACTCTGTGTACTTACACTGCTATACGACCTGCACTACTGGATAGGTACTGCAGTACTCTGTGTACTTACACTGCTATACGACCTGCACTACTGGATAGGTACTGCAGTACTCTGTGTACTTATATTGCTACTGCAGTACAATACGTGTGCTAATAATACAACCACAGCAGATCAGTGTCACGTGACACTAGTACTGCTCTCTGATTGGTCCATTGGCCTGCTCTCTGATTGGTCCATTGGCCTGCTCTCTGATTGGTCCGTTGCAGGTTCAGAGTGTTCTCAGGATGAGAGCGGGGCAGCGGCCATCTTTGCGGTGGAGATGGATGACTACCTGGAAGGGCTGCCGATCCAGTACCGCGAAGTCCAGAACCACGAGTCAAGCACCTTCACCGGGTACTTCAAGACCGGACTCAAGTACATGGTGAGCACTGCGAGTAATCAGAGTACTCATGTAATCATCCTGAGCTGTCATTCTGATTGCACGAACGACATCACTTCCTCTCACACAGAAAGGGGGCGTGGCCTCAGGGTTCCAACACGTAGTGACCAATGACGTGGACGTTCAGCGTCTGCTGCAAGTCAAAGGTCGTCGTGTCGTCAGGGCAACGGAGGTTCCTGTCAGCTGGGAGAGTTTCAACCAGGGAGACAGCTTCATCCTGGACCTGGGAGAGGTGAGACGGGCGGGGGGGGGTGAGACATGTCTCCCTCTGAATCTGTCTCTTGCTCTCGTTACAGGAAATCATCCAGTGGTCTGGTTACCATAGTAACCACTTTGAGAAACTGAAGGCCACTATGGTGAGTGGTGACATCACCCGATGACATCATCACTATTCATTGACATCATGACTGACTGACTGATTGATTGACAGGTGTCTAAGGGTATTCGTGATGACGAGCGGTGTGGGCGGGCCACTTTGGTGGTCTGTAACGAAGGGAAGGAGCCAGAGAAGATGCTGGAGGTGATGACACGAGCAGAGTTGATCACATGACCTCTTCCTGTTGACCTCTGACCTCTTTCTGTTGACCTTAGGTTCTCGGGGAGAAGCCGGACCTGCCTGACAGTCACCATGACGACAACAAGAGGGACGCCTCCCACAGGAAACAGGCGCGGCTCTATAAGGTAACGGACTTCGTCCAATGAGCTCGCTGCAGCGACTCATGATGTCAGTGCTTCCTGAATGTTCACTGGAAGGCTTTTATTGTGAAGTAGCAACAGGAAGTGTTTACCTGTCTGTCTGTCTGTCTGTCAGGTGTCCAACACCGGCTCTGACATAGAGGTTACCATGGTAGCAGAGCAGAATCCATTCCACCAGGATGCTTTGCTGCCCGGCGACTGTTTCATCCTCGACAATGGAGCCAACGGACAACTCTACATCTGGAAAGGTCCAACCTGTGACTGATCAGAACCGGTCTGGCCCGGCCAGGACCAGTTCAGACGAGCTCTAACCTGATTGGTCAGTGAGACGTGTTTGTGTTTGCAGGTAAGGAGGCGAGTGTCGACGAGCGGCTCGCCGTCATGAAGACTGCCGAGAAGTTCATTGACAAGATGAACTACCCAGCACACACGCAGGTTAGCGGGTCACTGTCTCACATGTCGATGGTCTCACCTGTGCAGACTGATCATGTGGTCTACCTGTCCAACCCGCCCCCTTAGGTCCAGGTCCTTCCTCAGCATGGGGAGACGCCGCTCTTCAAACAATTCTTTAAGGACTGGAGGGACCCCGACGACACGATCGGCATGGGAACGGCCTATGTGTCCAATCAGATCGCAAAGATCAAGAAGGTAAACCGGCAGACCAATCAGATTCAGGATTGGGTCCAGATGGTTCCTGTAAACTAATGTCACTTCTCCACTGGCTGGTACCAGCTCGACCGAGCTACCGTTCTCCACTATAAAATAGTTGAGGTACCAGTTGCTATGGTGACCGGAACATTCTCAGAAAGTATCTGACTTTAACACTGACGTAACGGCAATAATGACTACGTCACCATTTAGTATCGGCTCAGCCCGTTTGGAACCTCGGCAAAGGTGGTACTAGAAATGGTACCGGGTACCGGGTACCAAGTTTTAGTAGTGGAAAAGCAAAAAAAGCCGAGTAGAGTCGAACCGAGTCGAGCTGGTACCAGCCAGTGGAGAAGCGACTTTAGTTTAGCTCTTCTGATTGGACAGGTCCTGTTTGATGTGGCAGAGCTCCACCAATCAGAAGCCATGGCTGCACAGAGCGGGATGGTCGACCGGGGAGATGGAGACAAACAGGTGAGGGTGGGGCCAGGCCTGTCCAGCCAATCACAGCTCTGCTGGTTCCACATGGACCTATGACTCATGGGAGATCTGGTTTGTTCATAGATCTGGCGTGTTGAAGGATCCGATAAGGTTCTGGTGGATCCGTCTGTGTTCGGTCAGTTCTTCGGAGGAGACAGTTACATCATCCTGTACCAGTATCACCACGATAACCGAGATGGGCACATTATCTACATATGGTGAGCATCGGGTCCTGGTTTTCAGGAGGTTCGGGACCCGGTCTTCAAGAGGCCCTGGTCCTGGTCTTCAGGAGGCCTGACCCTGGTCTTCAGGAGGTCTTCTTCTCTTTGCAGGCAGGGGGCGGAGTCCAGCCAGGATGAGCTTGGAGCGTCGGCCATCTTGGCTGTCCAGCTGGATGATGAACTGGGAGGCGGTCCTGTTCAGGTACTGGACCCGGGCTGACTCATTTCTCCTCTGACAGACTGAAGTGAACCTTGTTGAGAGGTAACCGATCACTTCCTGTCTGCAGGTGCGGGTGGTTCAGGGAAAAGAGCCCGCCCACCTCATGAGCCTGTTCGGAGGACAACCAATGGTGGTGTACAAGGGTGGGACATCCAGAGACGGCAGCCAATCACAGGCAGAGGACACGCGCCTCTTCCAGATTCGAGCCAATCCGGCAGGAGACTGCAGAGCTGTGGAGGTGAGACAGAAGACCAGGGGCCTCATGTACGAATACCTCCGTGGATTTCCATGTGAAACTTGGCGTACGCCAAAACCCGGAAACTGTCGTACGCACAAAAATATTCAGATGTATCAAAGTGTGTGTACGCATGGATCCAAGCACGTTTCTCTTGTACATCCCAATCAACGTGGAATTGAGCGCACATGCAACTCCTCCCTGTCCACGCCACATTTACATATGCAAATCTATTTAAATAGGCCCTGGACCTGAGACTCACCTGTTTGTCTGATCAGATAACGCGACGAACAAAGGAAAGAAAATGAATTTCACAGAGTCTGAGCTGAAGATTCTAGTGAATGAAGTGGAGATTCTGTTTTGGGTTCCCAGCGTCACCTCTAGGTGTCGCCAAAGGAACAACAGCTGTAGAAATGTGCGTACGACAGCTATGAAGCTGGCGTGGGGCACGCACATTTCTACGATCATTTCACGTTTGATACATCTGAACGTGAGCGCGGGAAAGGACGTACGCCACTTTCTTGTGCGTACGCAAGCTTTGTACATGAGGCCCCAGGTCCTTTACGGGTCGCCTTGTGATCAGGCTGATCTGGTTTGACCTCCCCTGGTTCTCCTCAGGTGGACCCATCCTCCTCCAGCCTGAACACCAGCGACGTGTTCCTCCTCATGTCTCCTTCTGGATCCTGGACCTGGAGAGGGGCCAGCAGCAGTCCAGCTGAGGCCCCTGGGGCCGAGAGGCTGGCTGAAGTCCTGCAGGTGACCCCGACCATGCTGGAGGAGGGGGTGGAGGAAGGTAAGGGGGGCGAGTTTTAGTCTGAACCAGGTGAACTGGATCAAATCTGACTGGAGAGTCTCTGTGTGCTTACAGGTGCATTCTGGGATACGTTGGGGGGGCAGGATGGCTACACGAGGTCCCCTCGCCTCAAGTCCACGATGGAGGATCATCCTCCTCGCCTGTTCGCCTGCTCCAACAAGACCGGGAACTTCCTGGTGAGTCTGCAGAGCGTGTCACACATTAGCATGTTGTGGGTTACCTGGCTAATGCTAGCCTGCTAACGTAATACATGATGCTAACGCTAGCTACCTGTATCTGTGTGTTTAGATGGAGGAGGTTCCAGGTGAGATGATGCAGGCTGACCTCGCTCCTGATGATGTCATGGTCTTGGATACCTGGGACCAGGTGAGTGTCCTGTCATCACTATGGTAACGCACTTCCCAACCCCCCCCTTTGTGTCCTTTCTTCCTGTGTCCTCCTGCAGGTGTTTGTTTGGATCGGAAAGGAGGCTCTCGAGGAGGAGAAGAAGGAGGCGGTGTCTTCAGGTGAGAGACAGGAAGTGATCAGAGAACCTCTCTGGTCCTGGTGCAGGCTTCAGGGCTCAGATTGAACCTGGTTCTGGTGCATGTGGTTCAGCGTGTGTTTGTGTACAGCTGTCAGGTACATTGAGAGTGACCCGGCAGACCGAGACTCAGGGACACCCATCGTGACGGTCAAACAGGGATTCGAACCGCCCACCTTTACGGGCTGGTTCCTGGGCTGGAACCACGAGTACTGGACCACTGACCCGCTGGAGGATCTGTGACATCACTTCCTGTTTGCACATAAATGACCTGTCTCACTGCTCTGATCAATAAAAGCTGTCTGTCTCTCTGAGTGTGGTGGCTTGTAACAGTGAGACGCTATAGAAACGGAAACATAGTATCAACAGCTTGATGGTGTGATAGTTTATTGGAGCTTCTCGTTATAAATACTGACGGATAAATAACAAAGATTCTTAAATACAGAGACAGAACCACAGCCGGGTCCAACTGGGTCATGTGTGTTTTTTCAGTTTTCACAAACTTCTCATCACATTTTAAACTTTTACGATAAAATCTGAATTTACGTTAAAATTCTCTGAAACGACACAAACGTCTAGAGTCTGAAACGGACCGGACCGGGTCCAGGTTCAGAATTACGGAAGCCCAGAGCGGACAAAATATCACATGAAGGCGGCTAACGTTTTCCACCTGCTTCCAGTCTTTGTGCTAAGCTAGGCTAACCCTCAGACGTCACCAGAACCAGGCGGGTCCAGTTGAATACGTGCAGTTTGGTCATTGGGCACTTCCTGCTCACAGGACAGGAAGTGCCAAAGGAAGCAGGATATGATGTCAGACTTGAAAAAGGAAACATGCAAAGCTAAAACAGGAAGTGAGCGGTATCCTAGCAACAGATCCGTTTGCAGGAGGTGACCGACAGGATCGAGGATTGGTTGATCGTTAGCCCCACCTCCTTCTTTCCATCAGCCAATCAGAGCTCATCAGTTGCCGGAGTTACGGAACTCGCCGTTCTCGGTGATCTGCAGTGACGATGTGTTGCTAGGTGACAGGCCGTTCCTCTGTGATGTCACAGCGTACCGCTCCTTCAGCTGCGTCAACGCTGCCATCAGCCGAGAGTTCGCTGCATCGAGACTCGAAATCCTCTTCTCCTGAGAGACAGACAGACAGGAAGAGACAGAGACAGACAGGAAGAGACAGACAGGAAGTCAGAGAGACAGACAGGAAGAGACAGACAGAAAGTCAGAGAGACAGACAGGAAGAGACAGACAGGAAGTCAGAGAGACAGACAGGAAGAGACAGACAGGAAGTCAGAGAGACAGACAGGAAGAGACAGAGACAGACAGGAAGAGACAGACAGGAAGAGACAGACAGGAAGAGACAGAGACAGACAGGAAGAGACAGACAGGAAGTCAGAGAGACAGACAGGAAGTCAGAGAGACAGACAGGAAGAGACAGACAGAAAGTCAGAGAGACAGACAGGAAGAGACAGAGAGAAAGTCAGAGAGACAGACAGGAAGAGACAGAGAGACAGACAGGAAGAGACAGAGACAGACAGGAAGAGACAGACAGAAAGTCAGAGAGACAGACAGTCAGGAAGAGACAGACAGAAAGTGAGAGAGACAGACAGGAAGTCAGAGAGACAGACAGGAAGAGACAGACAGGAAGTCAGAGAGACAGACAGACAGGAAAAGACAGACAGGAAGTCAGAGAGACAGACAGTCAGGAAGAGACAGAGACAGACAGAAAGTGAGAGACAGGAAGAGACAGACAGGAAGTCAGAGAGACAGACAGACAGTCAGGAAGAGACAGAGACAGACAGGAAGAGACAGACAGAAAGTCAGAGAGACAGACAGGAAGAGACAGACAGAAAGTGAGAGAGACAGACAGACAGGAAAAGACAAACAAGAAGTCAGAGAGACAGACAGGAAGTGACAGACAGACAGACATGAAGTCAGAGAGACAGACAGGAAGAGACAGAGAGAGACAGACAGGAAGTCAGAGAGACAGAGACAGACAGGAAGAGACAGAGAGAGACAGACAGGAAGTCAGAGAGACAGACAGGAAGAGACAGAGAGAGACAGACAGGAAGTCAGAGAGACAGACAGGAAGTGAGAGAGACAGAGACAGACAGGAAGAGACAGAGAGAGACAGACAGGTACCTGTGCCTCGATGATCTTCTGTTTGGAGTCGATCACTGCCTGCATGTCAGAGTGATCCTTCTTCAACTCCTCCTCTACTGCCATCAACCTGCAGACAGACAGGTGAGAGGATTGATAGACAGGTGAGCACACAGACAGGTCAGACAGACAGACAGGTGAGAGGACAGACCGGTTCTGACCTGCTGATGATGCTGTTCATCTGCAGGTCTTTGTCGTCCTGAAGTCTCCTCAGTCGGCTCTCTGTGTCCTCCAACCGCACCTGAAACACACCGTCCTCTCTTATTGGTCCAGCAGAGTCATGTGACCATCTGCCATTTACCAGGTGATCAGGTGCGTGACCCACCTGGTACTCCTGCAGCATGCGCTGGTTCTGTTGATCCTGGATCAGCAGTCGAGCTTCACACTCATCCTGACGCAACGCAGCAACCCGCAACTTCTCTTGCAGCAATGCAATCTCCTGCTGGTACTGGACCAGAACCAGAGCAGGACACACAGTCAGAACCAGAACCAGAGCAGGACACACAGTCAGAACCAGAACTGGGACAGACCCAACACCTGTCCTTACCTTCTCTATGAGGGCGTCGTCATGGCGATCGTCCTCCGTCTCACCGTACGAGGAGGCGGAGTTCATGTTGAGCAGCCAGGCAGCGGTCCGATCCAATGCACACGGTGACGGAGCCTGAACACACGTACACACATGAACATGTGAACCCAAATCTAGGCTCCGCCCTGCACTCTGTTGCCATGATAACAGGCTGTTACCTTGGCGGCAGGCCGCTGTTTCTCAGGGCTGTCTCCTTTAGACGACGATGACGTCTGTCTGAGACGTGACTGGCCACTGCTCGGCCAATCAGGACTGGATGACATCATGCTGCCGGAGGCGGGGCGAGGAGGATAGGCGGGGCCTCCCCCACCGCTGAGCATGCTGGGAGGTGTCCGACCCCGAGGAGGTCCAGGTGGAGCGGAGGAGGGCGGAGGAGGCTGATCAATCCGTCTCTGAGGACCCGACGAGTTCTGTCGAGGAGGGGTGGGGTTACCTGAAGGGGGAGGGGCAACAAAAAGGTTTAACTTACAGGACCAGCAGGAGTCATGTGACAGTACCAAGCTGATCGACAGACTTTATGATGACTCAGCCCAGGATGCCACGAGCCAAACCCAGCATGAAAACCACCTCAGCAGGGTGCCGTGTTCACTGTTAGACTGGACACTGCCGGTTCAGAGGTTCTGTTACTGTGTTCACTGTTAGACTGGACACTGCCGGTTCAGAGGTTCTGTTACTGTGTTCACTGTTAGACTGGACACTGCCGGTTCAGAGGTTCTGTTACTGTGTTCACTGTTAGACTGGACACTGCCGGTTCAGAGGTTCTGTCTCTGTGTTCACTGTTAGACTGGACACTGCTGGTTCAGAGGTTCTGTCTCTGTGTTCACTGTTAGACTGGACACTGCCGGTTCAGAGGTTCTGTCTCTGTGTTCACTGTTAGACTGGACACTGCTGGTTCAGAGGTTCTGTCTCTGTGTTCACTGTTAGACTGGACACTGTCGGTTCAGAGGTTCTGTCACTGTGTTCACTGTTAGACTGGACACTGCCGGTTCAGAGGTTCTGTCACTGTGTTCACTGTTAGACTGGACACTGCTGGTTCAGAGGTTCTGTCTCTGTGTTCACTGTTAGACTGGACACTGTCGGTTCAGAGGTTCTGTAGCTGTGTTCACTGTTAGACTGGACACTGTCGGTTCAGAGGTTCTGTCACTGTGTTCACTGTTAGACTGGACACTGCTGGTTCAGAGGTTCTGTCTCTGTGTTCACTGTTAGACTGGACACTGTCGGTTCAGAGGTTCTGTAGCTGTGTTCACTGTTAGACTGGACACTGCCGGTTCAGAGGTTCTGTTACCGTGTTCACTGTTAGACTGGACACTGCTGGTTCAGAGGTTCTGTCACTGTGTTTACTGTTAGACTGGACACTGCTGGTTCAGAGGTTCTGTCACTGTGTTGACTGTTATACTGGACACTGCTGGTTCAGAGGTTCTGTCTCTGTGTTCACTGTTAGACTGGACACTGCTGGTTCAGAGGTTCTGTCACTGTGTTTACTGTTAGACTGGACACTGCTGGTTCAGAGGTTCTGTCACTGTGTTCACTGTTAGACTGGACACTGCCGGTTCAGAGGTTCTGTCTCTGTGTTCACTGTTAGACTGGACACTGCTGGTTCAGAGGTTCTGTCACTGTGTTTACTGTTAGACTGGACACTGCTGGTTCAGAGGTTTTGTCACTGTGTTTACTGTTAGACTGGACACTGCTGGTTCAGAGGTTCTGTCACTGTGTTCATTGTTAGACTGGACACTGCCGGTTCAGAGGTTCTGTTACTGTGTTCATTGTTAGACTGGACACTGCTGGTTCAGAGGTTCTGTTCAGTCCGGCCGTGTCGTACCTGTCTCAGTGAGCGACAGCGCCCGTCTCGAGTATTCTTCTCCGCTGCTGCTGCTCGACATGGCCGACATCCTCTCCCCCCTCTCCCCCCCTCCCAGCCCCACCGACATCTGGGTAAGAAACGCCGGTTTGGTTGCCATGGCGTTCCTGTCATCAGCGTTTCCCTGCGACCCCACCGATCCATCCGAAGGTGTGGCGTCCGTCTGCTGCCGTGGCGACGTGGTGGTCATGTGATAGACGGGGTTCTGGAAAGAGAGGGGGAGGAGCCCCGTCCTGCGCTGCCATTGGCTGTCGTCAAGGCCGTCGCTAGGGGAGGAATCCTGCAGGTCGACCAGGGACAGACTGCGGCTCTCATTGGTCAGATCTTGACCCTCCCTCCGGCTCCCATTGGTCATTTCAAAGCCCGCCTCGTTCTCATTGGGCTCCGAGTAGGAGGAGCTTGGTGCCGGAGAGCCCTGCAGGCCTACAGGAAGTGACATCAGCAAAGGTCAGATTAAGAGGTCAAAGAGGTCAGGGGGTCATGATAAAGGTCAAAGGTCACCTGATGCCGGCTGCAGGCTGGATCCTTTAGTGACGAAGAACAGGTCTTTGTTTTCTGGAGTCGGAGACGGAAGTCTGGTGAAATCTACCAAACTACAAACAAAGTAGAAAGTCAAAACCAGAACCAGAACCAGAATGAGTTGTTTGAGAAAAGAATATGTCAAGTTTGAATTTAACTTTCTGTAACAATAAAAAATATTCTGATAAAAAATTTTGTTTTAACATCAGCTTTAAGAAAATCCATTTTACAGCCACCACACCTAAAAAAACCTGAACCACCCGAACCACCACCCGAACCGCGTGAAACCACCCGAACCACGTGAAACCACCCGAACCGCGTGAAACCACCCGAACCACGTGAAACCACCCGAACCACGTGAAACCACCCCGAACCACGTGAAACCACCTGAACCGCGTGAAACCACCCGAACCACGTGAAACTACCTTAAACCACCTTAATGACTTTCTGCGATAAACTGAGCACTACCTCCCTCAAACATTGCATGAGTAAATCCTGAAAACAACCTTTAACACTCGCCCAGCTGAGATCTACGTTAGCATGAAGCGTGTGACCCTGGGGAATGCTTTTTTTTTTCCATACTAGAATAAAGTATAATTGCACATCCACTACAGTAGTTGGCAGTGGCGCTCTCATCGTCATTGGCAGGGAGTATTAGGTTTATGGTGTAGGGCAGTGAGATGATTAATTACTAATAAAACTGGCCCGCAGATTGAATGGAGTAGTGATGGCTCTGAGGTGAACGACGGGAGCCAGCTAGTAGACGCGGCAGAGAGTGGGGGGGCGCGAATTGTTTTCTTCTTGCTAAGGGGAGCGTAACAGAAAATAATTGAGAAGCACTGGCATGAAGCAACAACTACACTGATCCATTTTACAGCCTCATCATCTTTCAGGAACTTACAGACACCAAGAACACGATAAAAAACTCAGAGTGCTCCATCATCTGAAAATCCAGCTGTATGCTGACGACACCGTTTTGTATCATGTAGGCCCTGAACTGACCATCACTGTCTGCTGGGCTGGAAGTGATTATACTTGTACCTGCTAAAATGACCTGATCTGGACCTGAACACCAAAGAGAACGCTTCAACCCTGAACCATCTGAACAGCTAACCAACACCTGAGGAACTCATCAGCAAGAATGTCAGTTTGGGGCAAAGGTGCTCTCCAGAAGTGTTAGCTCCTCTCAGCCGCTCATTGCTAGCTAGCTAACATAACATAATAACGACCCGACCCGACTTGGACCAAGGAAAAGCAAACCTCAGCGGTCCAGTGAAGGTGAGGGCCGGCACCAGGTAGCTGATTTCCTCTGGAATTTACTTTTTAACCCATAGCAACTGTCAGGTAAACCCATAGCAACCACCTCAAACATCGGCTGTGATTGGTCAGTTCCTGTTGGGTGAAAGAACTGAGCTGGATGCTAATGCTAACAGGACATGTGGTGCTAACCCTCCGTCCAGTCCAACGCCACCCTGCAGGCCGATGGAGGGATTACACGCTGCCAGGGGGGGTGACAGGGGTGGGGACAAGGGGGGCGGGGACAGAGGGGGTGGAGACACAACACGCTGAGGCTCTGGAGAGGAGACGGCCACGCCTCCAGGGTTAAACACGCCCCCCGGGTTAGCCAGAGCCATTGACACGTCTCTGAGGATCCGAGGAAGAGGACCGAGCTTCGCCAAGCAGGACTGCGGAGAGACAGACAGGTACAGACAGACATGGGGTGGACAAGATTTGAACTCTCTCAGCATAAAGAGTGGAAACAAAGGAAAACAGCTAGCCTCACTACGGACCTGGCACCCGTTCAGGTTTGTTACCTGGTCGAGCTCGGTCAGCAGCGTGTGCAGACTGGACAGCTCTCGTCCGAGGTCGATGTACCCGTCAAAGCCGGCGGTGTGGTTCAGTCCGTCCGGGTTCGAGATCTCCTGAAGGAAACGCTGCATGCTGCTCCACTGACGCTCCACGAAGTCATTCATGAACAACATGTACTCTTCTTTAGTGCCAAACCTGAGGACAGGTGAGGGCAGGGGAAGAGAGGTGAGAGATCCTTTCAAAATAAAAGCCCTCAGTTCCTTCAGAAAAAAAGCCCAGACGTACTTGCTGAAGTTGGCGAGCGTCTGGATGACCTTGGCGATGAGGGTCAGTGTCCTCGCCGAGCGCTCGTCGGGGAATTCCTGCATCAGGTCAAACAGCGACGGTGACATCACAGCCGGACACAGGAAGCGCAGGAACAACGACGCGCTGATCAAACGCTCGCTGATGTCCGGTCGCCCCCGGTTACCGCACTCCTGTCGCCATGACGCAAACACCTCCTTCAGCTCCCGTGGGAACACCCTGTGTGTGGGGGGAGGGGGGACACTACACGCATGTAACATACTACATGTGTGTAGTCGTGTTGTGTACCTGTAGTTGTGTAGCAGTAGGAAGTCGTGTTGTGTACCTGTAGTTGTGTAGCAGTGTGAAGTCGTGTTGTGTACCTGTAGTTGTGTAGCAGTGTGAAGTTGCGTTGTGTACCTGTAGTTGTGTAGCAGAAGGAAGTCGTGTTGTGTACCTGTAGTTGTGTAGCAGTGTGAAGTCGTGTTGTGTACCTGTAGTTGTGTAGCAGTAGGAAGTCGTGTTGTGTACCTGTAGTTGTGTAGCAGTAGGAAGTCGTGTTGTGTACCTGTAGTTGTGTAGCAGTAGGAAGTCGTGTTGTGTACCTGTAGTTGTGTAGCAGTGTGAAGTCGTGTTCTGTACCTGTAGTTGTGTAGCAGTGTGAAGTCGTGTTGTGTACCTGTAGTTGTACCTGTAGTTGTGTAGCAGTGTGAAGTCGTGTTGTGTACCTGTAGTTGTACCTGTAGTTGTGTAGCAGTGTGAAGTCGTGTTGTGTACCTGTAGTTGTACCTGTAGTTGTGTAGCAGTGTGAAGTCGTGTTGTGTACCTGTAGTTGTACCTGTAGTTGTGTAGCAGTGTGAAGTCGTGTTGTGTACCTGTAGTTGTACCTGTAGTTGTGTAGCAGTGTGAAGTCGTGTTGTGTACCTGTAGTTGTACCTGTAGTTGTGTAGCAGTGTGAAGTCGTGTTGTGTACCTGTAGTTGTACCTGTAGTTGTGTAGCAGTGTGAAGTCGTGTTGTGTACCTGTAGTTGTACCTGTAGTTGTGTAGCAGTGTGAAGTCGTGTTGTGTACCTGTAGTTGTACCTGTAGTTGTGTAGCAGTGTGAAGTCGTGTTGTGTACCTGTAGTTGTACCTGTAGTTGTGTAGCAGTGTGAAGTCGTGTTGTGTACCTGTAGTTGTACCTGTAGTTGTGTAGCAGTGTGAAGTCGTGTTGTGTACCTGTAGTTGTGTAGCAGTGTGAAGTCGTGTTGTGTACCTGTAGGAGTCGAGGATCTTGCAGAAGGCGAGCTCGCAGCACATCCTCAGGTTGGCCTGATGTTCTGTGAGGTCAGACGTCGAACAGCGAGACGGGTCGACCTCACAGTTCTCATCAGACTCATACAGAGCTTTGATGAATTCACCTGAACACACACACACACACACACAGACACACACACACAGAGGTGATAATATTTCCATATAAATCATAATAAATGTGTAGATGTGTAGTTGTTGTGTAGTTGTGCATACCAAGGGCGTCCTGCAGGTACTTCTGTCCAATCAGCTTCAGGTATTCTTCAATGCTTTTCGTCGCCAGTGTGTTCTCTCTGAAGATCAGCTGGTCGTTGTCCCGGCAACGGTCTACTTCTGACATCATCAGGTCTGTCAGGAAGTCCTGCAGAAGGTAACAGGCAGTCCAGTTTTGGCTTTTATTTTGAAAATAGTGGCGAGTCAGATGCATTGGTTGTGGTTAAATTAATGGGTGTGGCCACATGTGTGGGCGTGGTTACCTTGGCCTTGCCGGTGCTGTGCAGAATGTGGACGAGCGCAGCGGCGAGCTCCTCTTTGGCTCTCAGACTGATGGACGCCTCCAAAGTGTTGCACAGCAGCAGGTAGTTAGAGCTGATGTACTCAGCAAACTCTTTGTACTGCTCCATCGGCAGGATGACGATACTCTGATACCGAGCCTTGATCCGCACCGTGGGCACCGCAGACTTCCCTGAAACACACGAGTCAACAAGTCAACGAGTCAACGAGTCTGAAGCACACGAGTCAACAAGTCAACGAGTCTGAAGCACACGAGTCAATAAGTCAACGAGTCTGAAGCACACGAGTCTGAAGCACACGAGTCAATAAGTCAACGAGTCTGAAGCACACAAGTCAATAAGTCAACGAGTCTGAAGCACACAAGTCAATAAGTCAACGAGTCTGAAGCACACGAGTCAACAAGTCAACGAGTCTGAAGCACACGAGTCAATAAGTCAACGAGTCTGAAGCACACAAGTCAATAAGTCAACGAGTCTGGCATGGGGATCTGAAGCACACGAGTCTGAAGCACACGAGTCTGAAGCATACGAGTCTGAAACACATGAGTCAACGAGTCTGAAACACACGAGTCAACGAGTCTGAAGCACACGAGTCAATAAGTCAACGAGTCTGGCATGGGGATCTGAAGCACACGAGTCTGAAGCACACAAGTAAACGAGTCTGAAACACACGAGTCAACGAGTCTGAAACACACGAGTCAACGAGTCTGAAGCACACGAGTCAACAAGTCTGAAGCACACGAGTCAATGCGTCTGAAACACACGAGTCAACGCGTCTGAAACACACGAGTCAACACGTCTAAAACACACGAGTCAACCAGTCTGAAGCACACGAGTCAACAAGTCTGAAGCACACGAGTCAACGCGTCTGAAACACACGAGTCAACGCGTCTGAAACACACGAGTCAACACGTCTAAAACACACGAGTCAACCAGTCTGAAACACACGAGTCAACAAGTCTGAAGCACACGTCTGAAACACACGAGTCAACGCGTCTGAAACACACGAGTCAACGAGTCTGAAGCACACGAGTCAACACGTCTGAAACACACAAGTCAACAAGTCTGAAGCACACGAGTCAACAAGTCTGAAGCACACGAGTCAACGCGTCTGAAACACACGAGTCAACGCGTCTGAAACACACGAGTCAACACGTCTAAAACACACGAGTCAACCAGTCTGAAACACACGAGTCAACAAGTCTGAAGCACACGTCTGAAACACACGAGTCAACGCGTCTGAAACACACGAGTCAACGCGTCTGAAGCATGCGAGTCAACGCGTCTGAAGCACACAAGTCAACACGTCTAAAACACACGAGTCAACCAGTCTGAAACACACGAGTCAACAAGTCTGAAGCACACGTCTGAAACACACGAGTCAACGAGTCTGAAGCACACGAGTCAACAAGTCTGAAGCACACGTCTGAAACACACGAGTCAACGAGTCTGAAGCACACGAGTCAACGCGTCTGAAGCACACAAGTCAACACGTCTAAAACATACGAGTCAACCAGTCTGAAACACACGAGTCAACGTGTCTGAAGCACACGAGTCAATGCGTCTGAAACACACGAGTCAACGCGTCTGAAACACACGAGTCAACGAGTCTGAAGCACACAAGTCAACACGTCTAAAACATACGAGTCAACCAGTCTGAAACACACGAGTCAATGCGTCTGAAGCACACAAGTCAACACGTCTAAAACACACGAGTCAACGCGTCTGAAGCACACAAGTCAATAAGTCAACGAGTCTGGCATGGGGATCTGAAGCACACGAGTCTGAAGCACACGAGTCTGAAGCACACGAGTCTGAAGCACACGAGTCTGAAGCATACGAGTCTGAAACACACGAGTCAACGAGTCTGAAACACACGAGTCAATGAGTCTGAAGCACACGAGTCAACGAGTCTGAAACACACGAGTCAACGAGTCTGAAACACACGAGTCAATGAGTCTGAAGCACACGAGTCAACGAGTCTGAAACACACGAGTCAACGAGTCTGAAGCACACGAGTCAATAAGTCAACGAGTCTGGCATGGGGATCTGAAGCACACGAGTCTGAAGCACACAAGTAAACGAGTCTGAAACACACGAGTCAACGAGTCTGAAACACACGAGTCAACGAGTCTGAAGCACACGAGTCAATAAGTCAACGAGTCTGGCATGGGGATCTGAAGCACACGAGTCTGAAGCACACAAGTAAACGAGTCTGAAACACACGAGTCAACGAGTCTGAAACACACGAGTCAACGAGTCTGAAGCACACGAGTCAACGAGTCAGAAACACACGAGTCAACGTGTCTGAAGCACACGAGTCAACGAGTCTGAAGAACACGAGTCAACAAGTCTGAAGCACACGAGTCAACGCGTCTGAAGCACACGAGTCAACCAGTCTGAAGCACATGAGTCAACGACTAAAGAAGTCTGATACACGAGTCAACGCGTCTGAAACACACGAGTCAACGAGTCTGAAGCACACAAGTCAACGACTCAAGAAGTCTGATACACGAGTCAACGAGTCAGAAACACACAAGCTAACACATAGCATATCTAAGCTAACATGTAGCATATCTAGGATAATAATTTTGAAACAGCTGACTTCAGTCGACCTACCCCTGCTGGTGCTGGGCGTGCTCACTGTGTACCACTTCTCCACCAGCTGCCTGCCAGTCACCGTGGCAACAGGAATGTTGACCAATCCGACGTAGCTGCTCTTGTCCTTCTTCCTCTTCCTGTCGGTGTCTTTGTAGAGATGAAGAGTGACGGCGCTGACAGATGGCAGACTGCTGAAGTCGAAACGTTCGCCCCAGAAGATGTTGTCAGTCTTCAGCTTACACGATGTCCGAGCGTAGAGACTGTCGTCCAGACACAGCTCGCAGAAGTACCTGAAGTACAAGTACTGTGCTGTTAATACAGTCGTCCAGACACATCTCGCAGAGTGCAGATAGCTCTGTGAGTACACAGAGTACAGATACCCCTGTGAGTACATGTAGTAACTTGCAGTACCTCTTCTTGGCGGCAGGTCCTTGGCTTCGATCACCCACAGCGTCAGGACGTTCTCCAGCCTCCGGCTGTTGTCCTTGTTAGGGTGAACGGCTCTCCTCAGGTTCTCCATCCATTTATCGCGTTCTGCTGCTGAACGACACGAGAAGCATTTTGTTCCCGTCGAGGTCGTTACCTATAAGACACAGGGTCAGAGGTCATCGCCGTGAAACAGCATAGGTCTCAAGTGTAAGGTTGAGTGTGTGCGTTACCTCGAAGCAGTAGTCCTGTCCCAGGAGGGAGGAGTGAACCGGTTTAATGATCACTGATTGGTCCATCCTGAGCTCCAAGATGACACACAGCCGGTGCTTAGCAATGACTCCTGGCTACCACAGTGCAGCTGTTGCATCACACACCTGCAAGGACAGGTAAGACAGGAGAGGTTATTTTAAATAAACATCAGAAGAAGAGGACGACCGGACCGGATCAGGAAACACAGACCAGGACAGACCGGGGTGATCCTGGAAGTTGTGTTGTCCAGGCCAACAGACCTGAGGCTGTGGATGATGGACAGACCTGGTAAACCGAAACGTGTAGTGAGGGTGAACTGGGAATGTCTCTTGTCCATGAGGTCTTTGACTCACATCTCTGGAGGAACTGGAGGAGATTCTTAGGGAGGTTGGTGACCTGGAATCTGAGGGGGCAATCTTCAAAACCCCCATTGTTGAGGCAGCTGGAAGAAGCTGTGGTCAGAAGGGATTAGGGTCATCTGTGCTTGTTGTAGTGGCAACTTAAGAGGGGCAAAAGAGTCCAGGACTGGTTGTCTTAGAAGAGCTGCACCTTTGGACATTCAGTTGGCCTCAAGGAAGTTCTGACAAACCATTTGACAACTCGGGAAGGGGAAGCATAGCTTGGCTCAGGCTCTGTTCACCCCCCAGCTCACCCAGGATATTGTTGGATGGTGGAACGAGCACTTTGAGGAGCTCCTGAACCCGACCAACACCTCCCCTGTGGAAGAAGCATAGACTGAAGAGTTGAGGGAAGCCTTACTCATATCTCTGTCAGGATCCAGGCATGGATAAGACTTGCCCTGAGATGCTGAAGGTGTCAATGTTGAGCAGTGGACGGGAACAGTACCTGTTCAGGTGGGCAAGAAGTGCTCTGAGTGCTCTTACTTATTTTTACATGTACGACTGCTGACTGTGATGTTGAGTGTTGAACTCTGGACACTTCTCGTCCTCAGTGGATGCCATTTTGTCACCGTAGCTGAAGGGTAGGGACCACCGGTGTTGAGAAAATGGCAGCAGATAAAGCTGGTGGAGGTGAATACCTCGATATACAAATATAAGCTGGACAGATGTTGGAGGAAAACAAGAAGCAGTAAAATGTTTCTGTCGTCAAGTTCAAACGGGCATACTCAAACAACACCACCCTGCTGAAACCAGAGAACTACACAGACTGCTACACAGTACTACATAGAAGAGTGTCTCATGTGTCTTCCTCTGACCCTCCAACATCAGACTGTTGTGGGTTCAGAGGCGCCAGTGTCCCAGTGTCAAGAGACGTCCGTCACGTTTGGACGTCAAAGTAACCCGGTTTAATCCAACATCCATTTTGTTGGACATTTTGGACCTTGGACCTCAACATCACTGTGCAAGATCTCAGAGATCCAGTTCATTTAAGACTGCCCGAGAATTAACGGGTCCAACTAACATCGAACATTGCTGTTAAAACATGACACGGTATCTCCTCAGACAAGTTATCATCAAGGTGACTTCAAAATAAACTGCTCTGGTTTCAGGTGATGTCACGGTCCGGTTCAGGAACAGATCGCGGCCCGACAGGTTCGGACCTTTCAGGATCACAGTCTGTCAGGACACGTGAGGACGTTTCAGGGTTTGTGAACAGGCCAGGCGTCGCACTGTGAGGATCAGCTTGACCAGTGAACTCGTGTTTCTCACATTACAGTTGTCCCTGAATGCAGCACGGCTCTCAGCAGGTTCGTGTTGTGTTCAGGGACACAACAGATGAATCTCCTTCATGTCGTATTTCCACTATTTATCTGTCCTATGCTAATGTTAATGCTCTGTTGTTATACACAGTGTGCGTGTGTGTGTGTGTGTGTGTGTGTGTGTGTGTGTGTGTGTGCTGTAGCTTTGACTTGTTAGCTAAACATGTTGGCTAACAATATGTGACTAGCATAGCACCATGCTAACATACCAGATTAGCTGTGTGCAGACTGGAGCCAGGTTAACATGGTTAACACACACACACACACACACACACACACACACACCACACAGTCATGCAAATCAGGTGGAAGACGCCACTGAGTGCGCTGACACACAGACGCACACACAGACACACAGAAACACACACAGACGCACACACAGACACACACACACACACACAACACACACAGACGCACACACACACACACACAGACACACACACACACACAGACGCACACACTGCAGCACACTTATCTATTCAGGGGACAAAGGATGTTAATGCGTGCAGATACTCACCGAGCATCCTGTGTGAATGCTGAGGAGGAGGAGGAGTTTATGGATACATGTCCTCCTTCAGAGGGAGGAAAGAACGACGGAGAATCGACCGACTGATGCTGTTTGGTTGAAAGACCTGTCTGTCTCTCTGTCTGTCTCTCTGTCTGTCTCTCTGTCTGTCTCTCTGTCTGTCTCTCTGTCTGTCTGTTAGCGTAGCTTCTGATGCTCTGTCAGCTGTGGCCCCTCCCTGCAGTGAGGCTGCCCTACTTCCTCCCCTCCTCCCCCCTCCTCTTCCTCCCCTCCTCCCCTCTCCTCTTCCTCACCTCCTCCCCCCTCCTCTTCCTCACCTCCTCCCCCCTCCTCCTCCCCCCTCCTCCTCTTCCTCACCTCCCCCCCCCTCCTCCCCCCTCTCCTCTTCCTCACCTCCTCCCCCCTCCCCTCCCCCTCCTCTTCCTCACCTCCTCCCCCCTCCTCCTCCCCCCCTCCTCTTCCTCACCTCCTCCCCCCTCCTCTTCTTCATCCTCCTCCTCCTCTCCATCCCTCTTTCCCCTCTGGAGAATTTGTCTGTCCCCCCTCGGTCTGGTCTCCTCCACGACTGGTGTGATCCCGTTTCTGCTCCCCCACCTCTTCCTGACTTGGTGAATAATCTACCACAGAGACCATGAACCAGAACCACAGAGACCATGAACCAGAACCACAGAGACCATGAACCAGAACCACAGAGACCATAAACCAGAACCACAGAGACCATAAACCAGGACCACAGAGACCATAAACCAGGACCACAGAGACCATAAACCAGAACCACAGAGACCATAAACCAGAACCACAGAGACCACAAACCAGAACCACAGAGACCATAAACCAGAATCACAGAGACCCACAAACCAGAACCACAGAGACCATAAACCAGAATCACAGAGACCATAAACCAGAACCACAGAGACCCCCAAACCAGAACCACAGAGACCCACTAACCAGAATCACAGAGAGCTCGAAATCAAAACCACAGAGAACCCCAAACCAGAACCACAGAGACCCATAAACCAGAACCACAGAGACCATAAACCAGAACCACAGAGACCCCCAAATCAGAACCACAGAGACCCACAAACCAGAATCACAGAGACCTCGAAATCAGAACCACAGAGAACCCCAAACCAGAACCACAGAGACCCCCAAACCAGAACCACAGAGACCATAAACCAGAACCACAGAGACCCCCAAACCAGAACTACAGAGACCCCCAAACCAGAATCACAGAGACCCCCAAACCAGAACCACAGAGACCCCCAAACCAGAACCACAGAGACCATAAACCAGGACCACAGAGACCCACAAACCAGAACCACAGAGACCCCCAAACCAGAACCACAGAGACCCCCAAACCAGAACCACAGAGACCATAAACCAGAACCACAGAGACCCCCAAATCAGAATCCCAGAGACCCCCATAATCAGAACCACAGAGACCATAAACCAGAACCACAGAGACCCCCAAATCAGAACCACAGAGACCCCCAAACCAGAACCACAGAGACCATAAACCAGGACCACAGAGACCCACAAACCAGAACCCCAGAACCACAGAGACCATAAACCAGAACCACAGAGACCGCCAAACCAGAACCACAGAGACCGCCAAACCAGGACCACAGAGACCCACAAACCAGAACCACAGAGACCGCCAAACCAGAACCACAGAGACCCCCAAACCAGAAGCACAGAGACCCCCAAACCAGAAGCACAGAGACCATAAACCAGGACCACAGAGACCCCCAAACCAGAACCACAGAGACCATAAACCAAGACCACAGAGACCATAAACCAGGCCCACAGAGACCATAAACCAGGACCACAGAGACCATAAACCAGAACCACAGAGACCATAAACCAGGACCACAGAGACCATAAACCAGGACTACAGAGACCATAAACCAGAACCACACAGACCCTCAAACCAGTCAGTTTTTAGACGTCTGACCCAAGGACGTGGAGTAAGGTCTTCACTTTGACCTGCTGCCCACCTGAACCCCAGACCACTGTGCCTGGTGGTTGGGGGGCTCAGATGGAAGCAGTGGATGAGGTACGACGGTCCAGGAGAACCAAGAATATGACCAGCGATAAAATCAACCAATCAAAAGTTTAAACAGGTTTAAATGTTTGTTAGATGTTTATTAAAGGTTTGTTTTCACACCTTAGATCTGATTTTATAAATGACCTATATAAATATAAATAGAGACTTTTCTGAAAAGTCCGGTTCATAGAAGACTGCCCAAGAATTCACTGGACCTGAAGGCTTTTGTCAAGAAAAGAAACTGAAGAGTTACAACATCACAAAGACTGAATGAAGGCATATCTGTACGTAAACTGAAGGTGTACCTTTTGTCGGAGGTGTTCTGGTCTGACTTCATGCTGCTCGGACGGCAAGGCTTTGGTTGAGATCGACTTCGTTGAAGAGACTGTTTGAGCCTCCGGGACAGAAACCCCTGAAGAAGAAGAGGACGACTGTGATTGGCTAATTCATTTCTAATCATTTTCAATCATTAATTTAATTTTCACTGTAGGACATCAACAAATCTTCATCAGCAAGTCTGTGACGGTTCTGGACTCTGATCCAAGAGACTGGCTGGCTAGTGAGGAGTCCCAGGTTTGCCTCTGTGTGGGTCGCTGGGGTCACCTGATAGTTTGAGGAGTAAAGGAAGACCGTCCTTCAACAGAGGAGGTCACGGACTGTGACAGCATTTTAGCACTTCCTGTGTTGGCTGAACACTTCCTGTGTTGGTCGAGGTTGATGATTGGTTACAGACTAAAACCACTTTAACAGACAGCCAGCTGATAGACCACAAGAGGGCCTCAATGACCCACAGAACTCCCCACCTGTCAGAACTGAAGCCCGTTTGATGAGTCCAGGTAAGCCCAGGTGAGTCCAGGAGAACCTTTACAGAACCGGCTTCTGAAAACTGATGACCACATCTGATGATTAGTGATTGAGTTATTTATTCCTCCTGTAGGTCTTGTCACATCAACACATTTATTAAACAGTTCAAACTTCTTTCACGCTGACGTCATCAAAAACTTCCCATAATGCACTGTACAGAGGAAGACCTGTCACCGTGATCCAATGGTCGCTGACAAGATCCCAGATCTGAAACAGTAGGTCAGAGTTCTGTTTGGGATTCTGGTTCTGCCTGTGGTGTTCATCCACAGGAGACCACCTCCATGTTCTTACAGAAGGGGAGCAGATTCTGCAGACCACATCAGGCCAGCGGATCACCTAGGTGTATTTCATCACCTGTAGATGGAGCCGCTCAGCTGATCATCAGCTGACAGGAGCTCAGCTCCTGTTACCATGGAAACAGCAGGCTGAACCCAGCTGGCTGTGTGTGTGTGTGTGTTCGTTCACCGTCACTCTGCTGGTGGGCGTTTCCCAGGTGGAGCTACTGGGCATGCTCTGATGGCGGACCCCTCTCTCTGGAACATCTGGAACAGACAGAGTGCATCATGGGAGTGTTTTGTAGTCGGCCATGTTGGCTCCACAGCGGTTGCCGTGGTGACCAGCAGCTGACATCACGTGATCAGAACAGCCGTTATTACAGTAAACAGTGATGGAGGTGCACAGAGTATTTAGCAGTCTGACTGCAGAGTGAATGAATCTGAACATCACCTGCAGGAACTGAAGAATCCAAAATAAAGACTCGCTGCTTTATTAGATTGTTGGTGACAAAAAGAAAAGATCTTTATGTTTGACTCCAGAACTGAATCAAACTGTTTACAGCATATTCCACCGCAGGCAACAGCTCCCCCTGGGGGCATGTATGTATATGTGCGTGCTACGAGTAACATGCCTCAGTTCTGTTATTGTTGCACAGCCGGTGAATACACATAACACAGCCTGACTCTGCCTGTTATTGATGCATCTACTCTTGCAACACACTTCTCTTCCTTTGAGTTCACCTCCACTTACTATCGGCCGTCTCATTTCAGAACTGATCTTCATAGAATAGATATAATTTATTTATCCCAAGCTGGGAAATTATAGTATAAATTCATGTTTGCGTGCAAACACACTGTCATAGTTTGAGCACTATTATTTAAATTCACGTAGTTTTTTGGTTTTAGTGGCATCTAACAGTGAGGTTTGTAGATTGCAACCACATGAATACCACTCACCTCACCTGCCTCGTCAAAGCGTGTAGGAGAACCTGCAAAACGCATCATGGCTTGGTAACATGGAAGATCCACCCTAAAGCTGGACTAAACTAAAGCTGGACTAAACTAAAGTGAGGCTGGACTAAACTAAAGTGAGGCTGGTCTAAACTAAAGTAAGGCTGGACTAAAGGCTGGACTAAAGTGAGGCTGGACTAAAGTGAGGCTGGACTAAAGTAAGGCTGGACTAAAGTAAGGCTGGACTAAAGTAAAGCTGGACTAAAGTAAGGCTGGACTAAAGTAAAGCTGGACTAAAGTAAGGCTGGACTAAACTAAAGCTGGACTAAAGTAAAGCTGGACTAAAGTGAGGCTGGACTAAAGTGAGGCTGGACTAAACTAAAGCTGGACTAAAGTGAGGCTGGACTAAAGTGAGGCTGGACTAAAGTGAGGCTGGACTAAAGTGAGGCTGGACTAAAGTGAGGCTGGACTAAACTAAAGCTGGACTAAAGTGAGGCTGGACTAAAGTGAGGCTGGACTAAAGTGAGGCTGGACTAAAGTAAGGCTGGACTAAAGTAAAGCTGGACTAAAGTAAGGCTGGACTAAAGTAAGGCTGGACTAAAGTAAAGCTGGACTAAAGTAAGGCTGGACTAAACTAAAGCTGGACTAAACTAAAGCTGGACTAAAGTAAAGCTGGACTAAAGTAAGGCTGGACTAAACTAAACAGGTAAACGTCAGGTGAAAAGTTGATGAACCAATCAGATGTATCTATTGGCTGTGTCCGAAATCACTCCCTAACCACTATGTAGTGCACTATGTAGTGACCACGCCATTTTGTAGTGGTGTCCGAATGTTTAGTGTCCACTATATAGTGCACTGAATGTATCCCACAATTCACCGCGAAATGTAGTGAACATCCGATGGTCACTAACCGAAGCAAGATATCCCATCATGCATTGCCAGAAGTTCTCTCTGGGCGCGGAAAGGAACATAAATATGGCAGATGGACGGGAGTCAGCAGGGGGTGTAGTTTGACGGAGGATGGTTTATTAAATTAATTAAAGAAAATGATATCTACTCTAATTAAAAAGACGCTAATTTGACGACGTCTTGCTAGTCTTAGGCTGTGTCCGAAATCACTCACTCATTCCCTACTCCCTACTCCCTACATAGGGAACTAAATGTAGTGACTATATAGTGAGCTTAACAGAAGAAATGTTCGGACACTTCTCTTGGCACCGGTAATTACGTCATGCTGTCGCATAATTAAAACGTACCACATTAATGTCGTCTCACGTAATACTTATCCATTTACTACTGCATTGTTATTAAATTACAGTCTTTTGATTACTGTCCTGTACGTTTTATTTTCGTGTTTTGTTTTCTATATTTGCATATTTTTATATTTTGGCTCTTTAGTAACAGAAAGTTACAGTGTAATCTACTGCAATGTTTAATTATATGCTGTTCGGTTTACACTTTTTTTAAATGAACGTAGAAAGCAATTTTGCCTAGTTTTGAAATGTGTAATAAAAATAAACAATATAAAATAAAATAGTTTTTGTTTTATCAATAATTAAATTATTGATGATCAGGAGGAGAACTAGAATAGTGAGAGGGAGAGAGAAAGGAGAAGATGCGCTGCTCTTCTAAGACTAGCAAGACGTCATCAAATTAGCGCCTTTTTAATTAGAGTAGATATCATTTTCTTTAATTAATTTAATAAACCATCCTCCGTCAAACTACACCCCCTGCTGACTCCCGTCCATCTGCCATATTTATGTTCCTTTCCGCGCCGAGAGAACTTCTGGCAATGCATGATGGGATATCTTGCTTCGGTTAGTGACCATCGGATGTTCACTACATTTCGCGGTGAATTGTGGGATACATTCAGTGCACTATATAGTGGACACTAAACATTCGGACACCACTACAAAATGGCGTGGTCACTATATAGTGCACTACATAGTGGTTAGGGAGTGATTTCGGACACAGCCATAGACTCCTCTGTGAAGACAAAATGGCTCACCCGTGTCTTCTTCACCTGTCTGATCTGATTCGTTGTGCTTTGGCTGTCAATCATTAACTCACCAATCACATTCATCCAGCCCATGTGCTGACACCTGGCCAGGTGTTTGACCAACTCTTCCATGGCAACAGGACCCAGCGGACCTCTGGGTAATCTACAGACTGGGAACACTCACCTGTCTGTCTTTAAGCACGACACACACACCTGAAGCAGCGACAGGTACACAAACACACACAGATAGATAGAGACGGAGACACACAGGTATGAGGACAGTCAGAAAGACAGGTGAACAGACAGATAAGTAAGCCAAGTGGGGAGAGACAGGTAGACAAATGTAGATGTCGACAGGTTGCTTCAGGTACACGTAAACAGGACAGACAAACAGGTAAACACAGAGACAGGTAGACAAAGAGACTCAGACAGGAAGCCGAACATCAGGTCGGTCTTTCTCGCACCTTTATCTGTCTGTCTGACCACCTGTCTACCTGCAGGGACCCCAAGCAGAGACAGACAATCATGACCTGTCTGAGTGACTTGACTCTTAACGTGTGCTTGTTTCTCGCGTGTTGTTTAACACCTTAATGGAGTTAACGGATTATCACCTGTCACACTCTCTGTGCACACAAACACACACACACACACACACAAAGTCACAGGGGTCAGAGGTCAAAAAGTTTTTTTATTCCAGAAGCTGGCAGCTGATTGGTCAGCTGAACAGACAAACTTACAGTCACATGATCAAAACAACCATCCAACGGGCCAATGGGAGTGGAGCGTGGTTACCATGGCAGCAGGGGGAGCTGCAGGTTTAAAGTGACAGAGTGACCGTTTAACGTCTCCGAGACAGTTAGCACAGTTCAAACCAATGGGCTGTGTTAGCTTCGAGCTAATGTGGATCAATGATTATCAGTTTGCATAGATACAGAGACGAGCGGGAAACAGCTGATCACAGGAAATAACAAGCAACAAGGAATTCTGGGAAAGATAGTCTTAAGCTGCAGTGGGATTTGTAGTTTTTTAAAGACGTGAACTGATCGAAACACTCAAAGCCACTGAACCTCATGCCAGGACCGGGACCAGGAGGTCCTGTCCTGGTTTAAAGATGTGACGGAGTTAACATGGAAATATAGGACCCGGACACTAGAGAGCGCTGTATACTCAGACCTGGATGCAGACGTTGAACCATTAACACAATGTTACTCATTTGTTCAGTTTCGTTGACAGGACGACGACGTGGGGGAGGGGCATATACGGCGCGAGGGGGAGGCGGCATATATAACATGGGGGAGGGGCATATACGACATTAGGGGGAGGGGCATATACGGCATGAGGAGGAGGGGCATATACGGCATGGGGGGAAATATGCGGCATGAGGGGGAGGGGCATATACAACGTGGGGGAGGGCATATACCGTATGAGGGGAGGGGCATATACGGCGTGAGGGGGAGGGGCATATACCGTATGAGGGGAGGGGCATATACCATATGGGGGGAGGGGCATATACGGCGTGAGGGGGAGGGGCATATACCATATGAGGGGAGGGGCATATACGGCGTGAGAGGTGGGGGGGGTTACAACGTGAGTGGAGGGGCTCTGCAGGATGCTAACTCACTAGAACTTTATGCCACACTCACTCTGTGAGGTCACAACAGGTGGCTTTAAATAGTGCTTTGTGTTTAGGTGAATGATGTACAGGTGCAGCAGGAGGACAGGTGAGGTGCTGTTTGACAGCCCCTGACTGTTTAACATGTCAGAGAAGAAGAAACACAAAATGTCTACTGTCAGTGTGATAATACACACTACATATACTGAGAGAGTGTGTGTGTGTGTGTGTGTGTGTGTGTGTGTGTGTGTGTGTGGTCTTTGGCTGTATTTAAAAGTTTGTTTTACTAAATACTGTTTGCACAGGATCATGATCCGCTTTGATACCCGAGACCTCCAAACTCACCTGACCGACCTTTGACCCGGTACACTTGGTTCTGGATCGGTTCCGACTAATTTTTAGAGAGAACAAAACTTCTTTTTAAAAACATTAACTTCAAATAATAGGCGGTCGGTCAGGTGGTCGCTCAGGTGATATAGTAAACACGAGATTTGGACCAATCCGCAGCCACACTGTTCTGGGAGCTGATCAGGAAACAAAACAGAGGAAGAGGAATCAAAGCTTCACACGACATTTCACCTGTGTACGGCCTAATAAGGTGTTGTCCCCTCCCACTCCAGCAGGTACTGGACTGTCCCCTGAGAAGTGACACGTCGAGCTAACACCTGGTACCTCTCCCCATTGGTCAGTCTGCCCGCTACTCCGAAATACGAAGAGATGGAGGAGTGGAGGTGGGAGGAGTCTGATGGGATCTGGGAGGAGTCTGACAGGAAGTGGGAGGAGTCGGATGTCAAGTGGGCGTGGTCTGTGCTGTCTTTGTCCTCCAGCACCCCAGAAGGCTCCTCCCCTCCAAGCTCCTCCCCTGCCTCACTGCGATTGGCCCACTGGCTGTAGCTGTTGCTAGGCAACTTCCTCTTTCTGCTGCCCACCCTCCTCCTGAAAACAGAGGTCAAAGGTCAGAAGAAGGGGGTGGAGACAAGTCAGCATCATGAGCACACATCCTACCTCGCTCCCTACGAAGCCCTTCGAACCAGAACACCTCGTTGTGAGGTCATTACACTGAACCTGATGGAGAGGACGAGGTCTGAATTGGTCTGACGTGGTCGGGTGTACCTTCTATCTGTGTGTGAAGCCTCTAAAAATGATAGTAGTACTCTGACCCCTTTGGTCCCTGCCCTGGTTTCAGTCTCTGACTCATTCAGGTAAACAGTTGTTCTGATCTGACTCATCAACAGTTCCCAGCAGAGCGAGCTCATCTGTTGACAGTTATCAGACAAACCTTCAGTTTAAACTCTGGTTCATCAGTCAGAGAGTTTGATGTTTGGTGATGGTGCTGTGATCTCTGACAGTCAGTCTTCAGAGCGCTCTTGACACCTGGCAGACCAATGTTAAGCTTGTTCAGTCCATCAGACGTTATATTTGTCTGTGTGGTAACCACGGTAATCTGGCAGGTCATTGTTAAAGTGTTTCCTCAGCTGGATCATGGAGAATGAAACCTTCTAAAGTTCTCACATAGATTTACTTTGGCACATCAATAAGTCAGACGTCTCTTGATTGGTGTTCAAAGGTCTGAAAGGTCTGATTGGTTCTGTCTGTGAGGCTAACAATGTCCATCTTACAAAAGGCTTACACTGCTGTCTGAGTCTGAGCTGTGGGAGCTGAGGACGAGGACGAGGACAGGATGTACAAAGATGGACGCTTACCTGAAGTGATAGGAGGCGCTGGTCATAGCAGAACCAGAGGTGGAAGCATCAGTGGAGTCCTGATCAATACTGACCGTCCTGCTGGAACTACTGAGGAAGGAAAGCAGACAGAGGTGAGGATACTTTGATTATTGATTCATGACTGTCATCAGGGAGCTGAAGAGTGTCTCACCTCTTCAGGCTCTGCAGTTCATCCAGAGTGAAGTCAAAGATGTTGGCCATGTGATCGTTGGACGTCCATCGGCAGGACAGCTCGTTCTACACAAATAACAACAGTTAGTCTTTAGAAGAACATTTGGAGATCATTGGAGATCGATTGGGTAACATAACAGATGTCTTACATTAGGAATGGCGTCTTCAAGCAGCCACTTGGACTTCCTCTTCTTCCTCTCAGTTGAAACACTGCAGGAACAGACATGTTGGTTTATGGTTTCTATGACGCCCGTTCTACACAGGAAGTGTTTCAGCTGGTTTTCAGTCGGCTACATACTAAAGAACTTTCAGCTTTTAGGACTACAAACCAGAGAACCTTCAGCTTTTAAGACTACAAACCAGAGAACCTTCAGCTTTTAAGACTACAAACTAGAGAACCTTCAGCTTTTAAGACTACAAACCAGAGAACCTTCAGCTTTTAAGACTACAAACTAGATAACTTTCAGCTTTTAGGACTACAAACCAGAGAACCTTCAGCTGTTAAGACTACAAACCAGATAACTTTCAGCTTTTAGGACTACAAACCAGAGAACCTTCAGCTGTTAAGACTACAAACCAGAGAACCTTCAGCTTTTAGGACTACAAACCAGAGAACCTTCAGCTTTTAGGCCTCCAAACTAGAGAACCTTCAGCTTTTAAGACTACAAACTAGATAACCTTCAGCTTTTAGGACTACAAACCAGAGAACCTTCAGCTTTTAGGACTACAAACCAGAGAACCTTCAGCTTTTAGGCCTCCAAACTAGATAACCTTCAGCTTTTAAGACTACAAACCAGAGAACCTTCAGCTTTTAAGACTACAAACCAGATAACCTTCAGCTTTTAGGACTACAAACTAGATAACTTTCAGCTTTTAGGACTACAAACCAGAGAACCTTCAGCTGTTAAGACTACAAACCAGATAACTTTCAGCTTTTAGGACTACAAACCAGATAACCTTCAGCTTTTAGGCCTCCAAACTAGATAACTTTCAGCTTTTAGGACTACAAACCAGAGAACCTTCAGCTGTTAAGACTACAAACCAGAGAACTTTCAGCTTTTAGGACTACAAACCAGAGAACCTTCAGCTTTTAGGACTACAAACCAGAGAACCTTCAGCTTTTAAGACTACAAACTAGATAACCTTCAGCTTTTAGGACTACAAACCAGAGAACCTTCAGCTTTTAGGACTACAAACCAGAGAACCTTCAGCTTTTAGGACTACAAACCAGAGAACCTTCAGCTTTTAAGACTACAAACTAGAGAACCTTCAGCTTTTAGGACTACAAACCAGAGAACCTTCAGCTTTTAGGCCTCCAAACTAGAGAACCTTCAGCTTTTAAGACTACAAACTAGATAACCTTCAGCTTTTAGGACTACAAACCAGAGAACCTTCAGCTTTTAGGCCTCCAAACTAGATAACCTTCAGCTTTTAAGACTACAAACCAGAGAACCTTCAGCTTTTAAGACTACAAACCAGAGAACCTTCAGCTTTTAAGACTACAAACCAGATAACCTTCAGCTTTTAGGACTACAAACCAGAGAACCTTCAGCTTTTAGGACTACAAACCAGAGAACCTTCAGCTTTTAGGACTACAAACCAGAGAACCTTCAGCTTTTAGGCCTCCAAACTAGATAACCTTCAGCTTTTAAGACTACAAACCAGAGAACCTTCAGCTTTTAGGACTACAAACCAGAGAACCTTCAGCTTTTAGGACTACAAACCAGAGAACCTTCAGCTTTTAAGACTACAAACTAGATAACCTTCAGCTTTTAGGACTACAAACCAGAGAACCTTCAGCTTTTAAGACTACAAACCAGAGAACCTTCAGCTTTTAGGACTACAAACCAGAGAACCTTCAGCTTTTAGGACTACAAACCAGAGAACCTTCAGCTTTTAAGACTACAAACTAGATAACCTTCAGCTTTTAGGACTACAAACTAGATAACCTTCAGCTTTTAGGACTACAAACTAGATAACCTTCAGCTTTTAGGACTACAAACTAGATAACCTTCAGCTTTTAGGACTACAAACTAGATAACCTTCAGCTTTTAGGACTACAAACTAGATAACCTTCAGCTTTTAGGACTACAAACTAGAGAACCTTCAGCTTTTAGGACTACAAACCAGAGAACCTTCAGCTTTTAGGACTACAAACCAGAGAACCTTCAGCTGTTAAGACTACAAACCAGAGAACCTTCAGCTTTTAGGACTACAAACTAGAGAACCTTCAGCTTTTAGGACTACAAACTAGAGAACCTTCAGCTTTTAGGACTACAAACCAGAGAACCCTTCAGCTTTTAGGACTACAAACTAGAGAACCTTCAGCTTTTAGGACTACAAACTAGAGAACCTTCAGCTTTTAGGACTACAAACCAGAGAACCCTTCAGCTTTTAGGACTACAAACCAGAGAACCTTCAGCTTTTAGGACTACAAACTAGAGAACCTTCAGCTTTTATGACTACAAACCAGAGAACCCTTCAGCTTTTAGGACTACAAACTAGAGAACCTTCAGCTTTTAGGACTACAAACTAGAGAACCTTCAGCTTTTAGGACTACAAACCAGAGAACCTTCAGCTTTTAGGACTACAGACTACCTGCTCGTCATACGACTACAAAACTGAGCTGACAAGCAACATGGTGAGAATTACCTGTTCCTGACCACGCCTTTCTTCCGGGCCCGGCCTCCGTCATTCTGGGCGCGCTCAGGAAAGAGCTTGGATGGGGGGTTTGGAGGGACTCTGGTCCTCAGACGAAAGATGCACTTCCTCTTCTTGATCTCTTTCCCGCATAGAAACCTGAAGACACACAGTGTCACTGAAACATACCAACACACCGACAAGGACAGATGATGTAACGATGAGGTCTTACTTGCTCTTGTATTTGTTCAGCGCGTCCAGCAGGTGCTGCCCCCTCTCTGTTGGAGGAGTGTTAGACAGCTAGACAGACAGACAGACAGGTTAAAGCCACAACCAGGGTCCAGCTGAAGGATCAGGATGGTTTAGTTGAGTATTAACCGTGGTCTGACTCAGTCTAGTTCTGGTTCAGGTTAATAGTCTAGTACCTTCCCGAGCTGTAGGTGTTCCCAGTTAGCAGAGACGAAGGCGAGGATCTCATCCAGCTCAAAGTACTTCTTCTTGCTGCTGACTGACAGATTGTACAGAACCAGGTGAACCAGGTCGACCCACCTGAGGGCAGACGGCGGACGTACTCTGATCCTTTATTACAGGCTGAACACAGGAAGAGGTAGAACCTGAGGAGGACCAGAACATGTCTCAGAACATGAAACAAAGAGAGAGAGTACTGGAGGTTCTGATCACCTGTCTCCAAACATCATGGACTCCGGCAGACACTGGGTACAGGCTTCATGGAACCACTGCTGACAACGGAAACACTGCAGCATCTTCAGGTACCACCTACACGACAAGAACACGTGTCAGACCATCATCAAAGAACACGCCACAGCCTGTGTGTCTGTCATTGGTCCGTCTTACTCTCCAGGGCCACTGCAGTAACAGTAACACTGTTGCTGATTGGTCCGATGCTGCGAGTCCCAGTCCAGAGAGTCCAGGTCGTACGGCAACACCTGCTTCATCGCAGACAGAGCTTTGGCTATCGGACCCTTCTTCAGAGCGCCCCCTTTCTGTGGCAGGACAGAGATACAGGTGGTCAGAGAGAGAGAGAGAGACAGGTGGTCAGAGAAAGGGACAGGTGGTCAGAGAGAGAGACAGGGAGTCAGAGAGAGAAAGACAGGTGGTCAGAGAGAGAGACAGGTGGTCAGAGAAAGAGATAGGTGGTCATAGAGAGAGACGGGTGGTCAGAGAGAGAGACAGGTGGTCAGAGAGACAGACAGGTGGTCAGAGAGACAGACAGGTGGTCAGAGAGAGACAGGTGGTCAGACAGAGGGACAGGTGGTCAGAGAGAGAGAGACGGGTCGTACCCTGACAGCCAAAGCGAAGACACAGCGTCGACAGAACCAGGGACTGAGACTGATGCTGCCCTCTACAGGAGGAACGTGACACTGCTGGTGGAACCCTGCACGACAGGTGGAGGAACAGACAGACAGACAGACAGACAGACAGACAGACAGACAGACAGACAGGTTGTAAAGTTCATTAAACCCACATAAATAATAAATATTGGTACATCCGCTGATTAAAGAACTGTCGCTCTGCCAGTCTCACTCACCAATGCCACACTTCCCACAGATGAGGATCTGGTTGTTTTGGTTTGATTGGCTATCAGACTTTGGCTCCGCCTCCCGACACACAGAGCAACGAGGCTCCTCCCCTGGGACCCCAGCTGTAATGTGATTGGACAAAAGATTGTGATTGACAGAGAGAAGACAGACAGGCAGAGTAGGAGAGTGAGACAGATTTATGGTTCTGTCTCTCACCGTGTTGAATGTCCTTCCAGAGGACCCAGAACTTCGAGTTGTCCTCAAACGTGACAAAGCAGCTCTGTCTGGGCGGGCTCACCTGTCGACCAATCAGAGGGCAGCGTGTCTTGAGGCGTGTACAGTTGTGTGTAGGTGTGTGTACAGGTGCAAGTAGATTTGTATTCTGTAGGTGCGTGTTACCCTCTGGATCTTGCCCAGGTAGTACAGCCCATCAGACCAATGACAAAGGACGAACTGTCCAACACTCAGACTAGACTCCTCCCCCTCCTCTTCCTCCTCCTCCAGGCCCCGCCCTCCATGGCAGGCCCCACCCCCTGCTGTCACAGGTGGCTCCAGATTGCAGAAGGCTTCAATCAGGTCATCAAACATCTGCAGACAGACAGGTACAGAGAGCGAGACAGGTAGAGAGAGAGACAAATATTATTGATCAATGTGATGTCATTAGTGATGTCACAGTTCAGGTTCTGCAGTCAGGTCCAGATTCTTCTATCCAGAACCTTCAGGTGAGGTTAAATACATGTATGTTAATGAGCCTATATGTTAATACATGTTTACATATTATAACCTCATACTATCAAACAGGTGAGCAGACAGACAGACAGACAGACAGACAGACAGACAGACAGACAGGTTGTTGTGATTCATTCCTGAACTGTCAGGGGGATTTTGACACAGCTGGGCATGCGCAGTGCGTCCTCCATCAGAACCGGGACACACGCACCGTTTAACATCCTGACCCGGGTCAGAACATGCAGTCTGTACATGTACCCAGAACCGACCCGGGTCAAAAGTTAACGGGTTTCCTGAACACACCCGGTACCGTCAGCTGGTCTCACGGCTCCACTAACTGAACGCTAATAACGGGTTCACTCCCAACACTTCACCCTGGACCAGAACCGGGTTAAAACACACTGAACAAAACTGTCTTACCTTTTCTGATCTGGTCTGTCTCCACCTGTCCTCCGAACCACAGACAGGCTGTTACTCCGACCGAGAGACAGGCTGAGTGTCCTGTCTCTCTCTCTGTCCGTCTGTCTCCACCTGTCCTCCGAACCACAGCGAGTCCGTGTCGTCAGGTCTGTCTGTCCCTGTCTCTCCGCCTGTCTGTCTCTCTCTGTCTCTCCGCCTGTCTCTCCGTCTCTCGATTTGTCTGTCCCTCTCTCCCCACCTGTCTGTCTCTCCGCCTGTCTGTCGTTCTCTGTCTCTCCGCCTGTCTGTCTCTCTCTGTCTCTCCGCCTGTCTCTCCGTCTCTCGATTTGTCTGTCCCTCTCTCCCCACCTGTCTGTCTCTCCGCCTGTCTGTCTTTCTCTGTCTCTCCGTCTGTCTGTCTCTCGCTTTGTCTGTCCCTCTCTCCGCCTGTCTGTCTCTCCCTGTCTCTCCGCCTGTCTGTCTCTCTCTGTCCGTGGCGCTTAACTTCAAACTTCTACCGTCGCCATTTTTTCATTTTCCCGCGAATCAGAGAAGGAGGCTGTCCGTTATTTACATACGCTGCGTCATGTTCACGTCATCACGTCCACAGCAGGCAGGACGTGCTGCGCTGCATTCACGGACACTCAGAGACACTTTTATTGATGAAAACATCATGTTTTATATGACGTCATACTGAGACATGACCTTTATTTCACATGTAGTGATTTCTGATCTACATCACAGACAGACAGTCAGACAGGTGAGAAGACAGACAGGTGAGAAGACAGACAGGTGAGAAGACAGACAGACAGACAGACAGACAGACAGACAGACAGACAGACAGACAGACAGACAGATTTCTGATCTACATCACAGACCTCTGGAGGACTCATAGTCTTTAATAAACTGTGACGTCATCACAGTACACGGGTCAGTCAGACTCAGGATCAGGTGAGTCCAGGTTAGCCGGCTTAGTCTTGGGTCGTATCTTCATCTCAGTGAACCTGAGTGAGTACTGCCAGCCTGTCCAACTGGACCACTCCACACCATCAGCGTAGGAGGCGTGGCGTCCACTCAGGTACTGTCCATTCAGGTTGGAGGTGTGGCAGTTACGGTACCACCACGCGCCCTGGTAGTACACTGCACAGTTGTTCTCTGACTGGTCCAGGTCGCGGTCTTTAGTAGTAAACTGCATCCCAGAATGCTTAAGGAGGGAGTCACCTGAAGGACGAGTGAACACCTGTTGGAACTGTATAGTGCTGTGTGGTAATGCATTAGTACTGTAGCAGTAGCAGTATTTGTACCTGCAGTCCCAGAGTACTGGTCCACAGTCAGCGGATACCCGTCTTCTTCTGGGTTCACAGAGTCTCGACCAACAGAGAAATCAGCGTAATGAGCAAATGCTGTGGCATTTTCAAAGTCAGCCATGTCAATCCGTAACTCAGAACCACCTGACCTGGTGAGGGAGTAGATCCTCTGGAGACCTGAGACAGACAGACAGACAGACAGACAGACAGACAGACAGACAGACAGACAGACAGACAGACAGACAGACAGACGGTTTGACAGGGAGGTGGCTCCATGTTGTCTCTTTTGACTGAGCCTGATCGAGCCACGGGTCTCAGTGTTACCCATGAAGCATCGCGACATGAACCTCTCTGGAGAGAGCTCAGAGTAGAGCTGCTGAGGCTTCGGGTCCAAAAGAGCCAGCTAATGTGGTTCAGGATCTGATCAGGATCCTCCTGGATGCCGTCCTTCGGAGGTCTTCCAAGACATCCAACTGGAGTGCCACACTGGGGGCTTCAAAATGTTCTACAAACCAACGGTGGACATCACAGTGGGTTCACACTTGGTTCCAACCTGTGGTCCTGGTTACCTCTGCTATGATGACACCTGAATATTGTCAGGTGACACCACCTGAAACTCACACTGGACAAGAACTGAGCTTGTGTTCCTTCAAGGACCTCAAGACCCTCTGGAACCTCCTCAAGGACCCCCAGGTCTTCTTTACATCTTCACAACGTTTCCTTTAGCACCACCTTCAGGTCAAACTGTTGATCTCACCTGGTCAGACTGTAAGGATCTATAAATCATACCTAGCCAGTGTTCTTCTGTAGTTTTTCCAAAACCATCTCTGTATGCTGCCCAGCCTCGGAAGAAGTTCACCGAGCCGTCCTCCCTCCTCTGGATCACCTGCACGGACAGGTATTAGAGACAGGTGCACACCTTTTAAATATATGTTTCATTAAATGATTTATGCTCAAAACAAACTGCACAAAGACAGATAACAAAGGTGTGTGTGTGACCCACCGTCCAGCCTCCTCCATCAGTCGTCATGTCACAGTAAACCATGAAGCCGACGGGGTCATGAGTTGGAAACACCGAGTAAACGCCGTCCTGAGTACGGCCGGACGCCATGACATCACTACAGTCTCTGGGCCTATCAGCTGAGGGTGAGAGACGGAGACCGTCAGGTGACGTGGTGTACCTGTGTACTCGTTATTTACCTGTGTACCTGTGTACTCGTTATTTACCTGTGTACCTGTGTACTCGTTATTTACCCATGTACTCGTTATTTACCTGTGTACCTGTGTACTCGTTATTTACCCATGTACTCGTTATTTACCTGTGTACCTGTGTACTCGTTATTTACCTGTGTACCTGTGTACTCGTTATTTACCTGTGTACCTGTGTACTCGTTATTTACCTGTGTACCTGTGTACTCGTTATTTACCTGTGTACCTGTGTACTCGTTATTTACCCATGTACTCGTTATTTACCCGTGTACTCGTTATTTACCCGTGTACTCGTTATTTACCCATGTACTCGTTATTTACCCGTGTACTCGTTATTTACCTGTGTACCTGTGTACTCGTTATTTACCTGTGTACCTGTGTACTCGTTATTTACCCATGTACTCGTTATTTACCCATGTACTCGTTATTTACCCGTGTACTCGTTATTTACCTGTGTACCTGTGTACTCGTTATTTACCTGTGTACCCGTGTACTCGTTATTTACCCATGTACTCGTTATTTACCCGTGTACTCGTTATTTACCTGTGTACCTGTGTACTCGTTATTTACCCGTGTACTCGTTATTTACCCATGTACTCGTTATTTACCCGTGTACTCGTTATTTACCCGTGTACTCGTTATTTACCCATGTACTCGTTATTTACCCGTGTACTCGTTATTTACCTGTGTACCTGTGTACTCGTTATTTACCTGTGTACCTGTGTACTCGTTATTTACCCATGTACTCGTTATTTACCCATGTACTCGTTATTTACCCGTGTACTCGTTATTTACCTGTGTACCTGTGTACTCGTTATTTACCCATGTACTCGTTATTTACCCGTGTACTCGTTATTTACCTGTGTACCTGTGTACTCGTTATTTACCTGTGTACCCGTGTACTCGTTATTTACCCATGTACTCGTTATTTACCCGTGTACTCGTTATTTACCTGTGTACCTGTGTACTCGTTATTTACCCGTGTATTCATTATTTACCCATGTACTCGTTATTTACCCGTGTACTCGTTATTTACCTGTGTTCCTGTGTACTCGTTATTTACCTGTGTACCTGTGTACTCGTTATTTACCTGTGTACCTGTGTACTCGTTATTTACCTGTGTACCTGTGTACTCGTTATTTACCCGTGTACTCGTTATTTACCCATGTACTCGTTATTTACCCATGTACTCGTTATTTACCCATGTACTCGTTATTTACCCGTGTACTCGTTATTTACCCGTGTACTCGTTATTTACCCATGTACTCGTTATTTACCCGTGTACTCGTTATTTACCCGTGTACTCGTTATTTACCCGTGTACCCGTGTACTCGTTATTTACCCGTGTACTCGTTATTTACCCGTGTACTCGTTATTTACCCGTGTACTCGTTATTGACCCGTGTACTCGTTATTTACCCGTGTACTCGTCATTTACCCATGTACCCGTGTACTCGTTATTTACCCGTGTACTCGTTATTTACCCATGTACTCGTTATTTACCCGTGTACTCGTTATTTACCCGTGTACTCGTTATTTACCCGTGTACCCGTGTACTCGTTATTTACCCGTGTACTCGTTATTTACCCATGTACCCGTGTACTCGTTATTTACCTGTGTACTCGTTATTTACCCGTGTACTCGTTATTTACCCATGTACCCATGTACTCGTTATTTACCTGTGTACTCGTTATTTACCTGTGTACTCGTTATTTACCTGTGTACTCGTTATTTACCCGTGTACTCGTTATTTACCCATGTACCCGTGTACTCGTTATTTACCCGTGTACTCGTTATTTACCCGTGTACTCGTTATTTACCCGTGTACTCGTTATTTACCCATGTACCCATGTACTCGTTATTTACCCGTGTACTCGTTATTTACCCGTGTACTCATTATTTACCCGTGTACTCCTCATTTACCCGTGTACCTGTGTACTCGTTATTTACCCGTGTACCTGTGTACTCGTTATTTACCCATGTACTCGTTATTTACCCATGTACTCGTTATTTACCCGTGTACTCGTTATTTACCCGTGTACTCGTTATTTACCCGTGTACTCGTCATTTACCCATGTACCCGTGTACTCGTTATTTACCTGTGTACTCGTTATTTACCTGTGTACTCGTCATTTACCCATGTACTCGTTATTTACCAGTGTACCTGTGTACTCGTTATTTACCCGTGTACTCGTTATTTACCAGTGTACCTGTGTACTCGTCATTTACCCGTGTACTCGTTATTTACCAGTGTACCTGTGTACTCGTCATTTACCCATGTACTCGTTATTTACCAGTGTACCTGTGTACTCGTCATTTACCCGTGTACTCGTTATTTACCAGTGTACCTGTGTACTCGTTATTTACCTGTGTACATGTCATTTACCCGTGTACTCGTTATTTACCAGTGTACCTGTGTACCTGTTATTTATCTGTGTACTCATTATGTGTTACTGTGTACATATTTCCATGTTATGTACCTGTGTTGTTGTTGTGTACTTGTGTACCTGGTACCTGTGTCCTCATTACGTACCTGTGTCCTCATTACGTACCTGTGTCCTCATTACGTACCTGTGTCCTCGTTACGTACCTGTGTCCTCGTTACGTACCTGTGTCCTCGTTACGTACCTGTGTCCTCGTTACGTACCTGTGTCCTCGTTACGTACCTGTGTCCTCATTACGTACCTGTGTCCTCATTACGTACCTGTGTCCTCATTATGTACCTGTGTCCTCATTACGTACCTGTGTCCTCATTACGTACCTGTGTCCTCATTACGTACCTGTGTCCTCATCACGTACCTGTGTCCTCATTATGTACCTGTGTCCTCATTACGTACCTGTGTCCTCATTACGTACCTGTGTCCTCATTACGTACCTGTGTCCTCCTTGTGTCTGTGCAGGTCTCTGTTGTGTTTCTTCAGACTCTCTGTCGCCCTCTGCAGGTTCAGCAGCAAATCACTGAAACCTTCAGCCAACTTCAACACACCTGAGTCACTGTCAGACAACACCTGGACAGGTAAGACAGAGAGGGAGGCTGATGAACCTGTCTCACCTGTAGGACATTGAACCTGTCTCACCTGTAGGACACTGTCTCACCTGTAGGACACTGAACCTGTCTCACCTGTAGGACACTGAACCTGTAGGACACTGAACCTGTCTCACCTGTAGGACACTGAACCTGTCTCACCTGTAGGACACTGAACCTGTCTCACCTGTAGGACACTGAACCTGTCTCACCTGTAGGACACGGTTCTGGTCTATCTGCAGTCCCTCCAGTCTTTGGTCCAGAACACCTAGACCTCTTTTCAGCAAATTAGCTTCCTTCCTCAGGTTGTGGGCGTGGTCTGATAACACCTTCACTTCCTCTGCCAGCTTCTGGACCAATCCTGTGTCCTGCCAGTCATCTGTGTTGTGATTGGACAGCACCTGCAGCAGCGATCTCTGCAGCGCCTCCCAGCGCAGGAAGTCGTGGCTGTAGTCTGGACAGTTCGGGTCCAGGAAGATGCTGATTGGCTCTCCGTCTGCGACACGGGAGACCGACACCAGAGCACCAGACTCTTTGGGATTGGTTAAGATCACAGGTGAGGAGGAGTAGGAAACTCCACTCCTGTTACTGTGACAACAGGGAGAGGCAGGTTAGGCAGACAGACAGGTAAGTGGAACAGGTAGACAGACAGGTGTGTTTACCTGTTGATGAAGGGCAGAGGATACTGGTTCAGGTACAGGATGGTGACTGTTGCAGAGACAACAGCTGCTATGACGACCAATATGACGAGAGACCAAAACAGGAAGCTGCAGCATCTCTGAACGAACACACACACACACACACACACACACACACACACACACACACACACACACACACACACACACAGACAGACAGACACACACACACCACACACACACAATTAGCAGCAGCTAATTAGCGAGGACCTGCTGTATCAGAGTCTCTGTGTGTCTCTTTAATCTGTAGATCTTCTGTGCGGCGACAGTTGCTGCAGATTAACGAGATTTTGATCTGAGAGATTAACTCCAGATTAAAAGCCACACACTGACAGAGCGTCTGTGGCTGTCTGTGACTGTCTGTGACTGTCTGTGGCTGTCTGTGACTGTCTGTGGCTGTCTGTGGCTGTCTGTGGCTGTCTGTGGCTGTCTGTGACTGTCCGTGACTGTCCGTGACTGTCTGTGGCTGTCTGTGACTGTCTGTGACTGTCTGTGACTGTCTGTGACTGTCCGTGACTGTCCGTGACTGTCCGTGACTGTCTGTGACTGTCCGTGACTGTCCGTGACTGTCTGTGGCTGTCTGTGACTGTCTGTGGCTGTCTGTGGCTGTCTGTGGCTGTCTGTGACTGTCTGTGGCTGTCCGTGACTGTCCGTGACTGTCCGTGACTGTCCGTGACTGTCCGTGGCTGTCTGTGACTGTCTGTGGCTGTCTGTGGCTGTCTGTGACTGTCTGTGACTGTCTGTGACTGTCTGTGACTGTCTGTGACTGTCTGTGGCTGTCTGTGGCTGTCTGTGACTGTCCGTGGCTGTCTGTGGCTGTCTGTGACTGTCTGTGACTGTCTGTGGCTGTCTGTGGCTGTCTGTGACTGTCCGTGACTGTCTGTGGCTGTCTGTGACTGTCCGTGGCTGTCTGTGACTGTCTGTGACTGTCTGTGACTGTCTGTGGCTGTCTGTGACTGTCCGTGACTGTCCGTGGCTGTCTGTGACTGTCCGTGACTGTCTGTGGCTGTCTGTGGCTGTCCGTGACTGTCTGTGGCTGTCCGTGACTGTCCGTGACTGTCCGTGACTGTCTGTGGCTGTCTGTGGCTGTCTGTGACTGTCTGTGGCTGTCTGTGACTGTCTGTGACTGTCTGTGACTGTCTGTGACTGTCCGTGACTGTCCGTGGCTGTCCGTGGCTGTCTGTGGCTGTCTGTGGCTGTCTGTGACTGTCTGTGGCTGTCTGTGGCTGTCTGTGACTGTCTGTGACTGTCTGTGACTGTCTGTGGCTGTCTGTGACTGTCTGTGACTGTCTGTGACTGTCCGTGACTGTCCGTGGCTGTCCGTGGCTGTCCGTGGCTGTCTGTGGCTGTCTGTGACTGTCTGTGGCTGTCTGTGGCTGTCTGTGACTGTCTGTGACTGTCTGTGACTGTCTGTGGCTGTCTGTGGCTGTCTGTGGCTGTCTGTGGCTGTCTGTGGCTGTCTGTGACTGTCTGTGACTGTCTGTGACTGTCTGTGGCTGTCTGTGACTGTCTGTGGCTGTCTGTGACTGTCTGTGGCTGTCTGTGACTGTCTGGCTGTCTGTGGCTGTCGTGATGTCTGTGA
>ML241067.1:0-22270 GCA_004119915.2 Collichthys lucidus
GCCCGATTTTCAAAAACAAGGTACCGTTGGAATCCTTGGATCATAGGGAGTTCAATGCACCCTATGACGTCATAATGCGCCATGATAGATTTTCCGCCATATTGGAAAATGTCAAAAGTGAAAAAAAGTTTCAGAGGTCGCAAATTTTGCCGGATTCTCACGAAAATCGGCACAGAGTATATTCAGGCCAATACGCACAAAAGTTATTAGTCAGATTTTTCAATTTCGACGTTGTTTGTGTGCTACAGCCAATCGAAATCAGCGGCGAAGGCGCCGATTTCGATGTGAGCTCATATCTCAGGAACGCTTTGGCGAAACAAAACCAAATTGCATGGCATGCTTCGGGGCTGTGTCCCAAGTGCATGAAACAAATATGGTGTCATAACGTCTCTAGGGGGCGCTATAATTAGCAAAACATTGTTTTTGCTCATATCTCCTGAAGTGTTTGTATTTGAAATGAAATTGTCATATCCACAGATACAGTGGGTGGCCCCATTGACAGCTGATGCCAACTTTTCATGTTAGCCAATCGCTGTTGGCGGCAACGCCGCCAAACAGGGCGTTTGCTCATATCTCGGCAGCGCTTTGACTTCCGAAGACCAAATTTGGTCACCTGCAGCGAGACCCGCCCCAAAGTGTGCCAATAAAATTTGGTGGTATTTGTCCACTAGGTGGCGCTGTAATTAACAAAATTACATTTTTGCTTGTTTGTCTTGATGCGTTTGGATATGGCGTTAAATTTTCATGTCTACTAATACTCTGGAAGGTCACAATTCAGGTCGTATCCAAAATGTTCACGTCTGCGTAAGATTGTGGCTGCCATATTGGATTATGTCAAAAGTGAAACTAAATTTTCAGAGGTCACAAATTTTGACGGATTCTCACGAAAATCGGCACAGAGTATATTCAGACCAATACGCACAAAAGTTATTTGACGGATTTTTCAATTTCAACTTTGTTTGCATGCTACAGCCAATCGAAATCAATGGCGAAGGCGGCGATTTCGATGTGAGCTCATATCTCAGGAACACTTTGGCGAAACAAAACCAAATTGCATGGCATGCTTCAAGGCTGTGTCCTAAGTGCAGGAAACAAATATGGTGTCATTTCGTCTCAGGGGGCGCTATAATTAGCAAAACAGCCCATAGGACAGTATGGTAAAAAGTTGTGAAATTTGGCACATTGATTGAGGACAGTCGTATGTGTAATGTCACCAAGTTACATGTTGGCAGTAAACACAGTATAGCGCCACCAACGGGTCAAAGTTTTAGATACATTTGTGCATATAACTTTTGAACCGTTAGCCCGATTTTCAAAACCAATGTATCGTTGGATTCCTTGGATCATAGCGAGTTCAATGCACCCTATGACGTCATAATATGCCCTGATAGGTTTTGCGCCATCTTGGATTATGTCAAAAGTGAAACTAACTGTTCAGTGGCCGCAAATTTGACGGATTCTCACGAAAATCGGCACAGAGTATATTCAGACCAATACGCACAAAAGTATTAGACGGATTCTTCAATTTCGACTTTGTTTGCAGCTACAGCCAATCGAAATCAATGGCGAAGGCGCGATTTCGATGTCAGCCCATATCTCAGGAACGCTTTGGCGAAACAAAACCAAATTGCATGGCATGCTTCAAGGCTGTGTCCTAAGTGCAGGAAACAAATATGGTGTCATTTCGTCTCTAGGGGGCGCTATAATTAGCAAAACAGCCCATAGGACAGTATGGTAAAAAGTTGTGAAATTTGGCACATTGATTGAGGACAGTCGTATGTGTAATGTCACCAAGTTACATGTTGGCAGTAAACACAGTATAGCGCCACCAACGGGTCAAAGTTTTAGATACATTTGTGCATATAACTTTTGAACCGTTAGCCCGATTTTCAAAACCAATGTATCGTTGGATTCCTTGGATCATAGCGAGTTCAATGCACCCTATGACGTCATAATATGCCCTGATAGGTTTTGCGCCATCTTGGATTATGTCAAAAGTGAAACTAACTGTTCAGTGGCCGCAAATTTGACGGATTCTCACGAAAATCGGCACAGAGTATATTCAGACCAATACGCACAAAAGTCATTAGACGGATTCTTCAATTTCGACTTTGTTTGCGAGCTACAGCCAATCGAAATCAGTGGCGAAGGCGCCGATTTCGATGTCAGCCCATATCTCAGGAACGCTTTGGCGAAACAAAACCAAATTGTATGGCATGCTTCGAGGCTGTGTCCCAAGTGCAGGAAACAAATCTGGTGTCATTACGTCTCTAGGGGGCGCTATAATAGCAAAACAGCCCATAGACCCGTATGGTAAAAAGTTGTGAATTTGGCACATTGATTGAGGACAGTCGTATGTGTAATGTCACCAAGTTACATGTTGGCAGTAAACACAGTATAGCGCCACCAACGGGTCAAAGTTTTAGGTACATTTGTGCATGTAACTTTTGAACTGTTAGCCCGATTTTCAAAACCAAGGTATCGTTGGATTCCTTGCATAATGCACAATGTAGTACAGTGTAGTACAGTGTAGTACAGTGTTGCACAGTGCTGTACAGTGAGTACAGTACAGTACAGTGTGCACAGTGCAGTACAGTGTAGTACAGTGTTGGACAGTGCAGTATAGTGTTATACAGTGCAGTACAGTGTTGTACAGTGTTGCAGTGTCGTACAGTGCAGTACAGGGCTGTACAGTGTTGTACAGTGTTGTACAGTGCAGTACAGTGTCGTACAGTGTCGTACAGTACAGTGTTGTACAGTGTTGTACATGTATGCTAATGATTACTTTATTACATTACATGATCGCCTGATCTGCATGGGCCCGTCATTGCTGCTTGCAGCTATATTATTATATATTTCTTCTTCTTCCGCCATTGGAGTCTATGGCAGCCCATTGAACCGTATGGTAAAAAGTTGTGAAATTTGGCACATTGGTTAAGGACAGTCGTATGTGTAATGTCACCAAGTTACATGTTGGCAGTAAACACAGTATAGCGCCACCAACGGGTCAAAGTTCAAGGTACATTTGTGCATGTAACTCATGAACCGTGAGCCCGATTTTCAAAAACAAGGTACCGTTGGAATCCTTGGATCATAGGGAGTTCAATGCACCCTATGACGTCATAATGCGCCATGATAGATTTTCCGCCATATTGGAAAATGTCAAAAGTGAAAAAAAAGTTTCAGAGGTCGCAAATTTTGCCGGATTCTCACGAAAATCGGCACAGAGTATATTCAGGCCAATACGCACAAAAGTTATTAGTCAGATTTTTCAATTTCGACGTTGTTTGTGTGCTACAGCCAATCGAAATCAGCGGCGAAGGCGCCGATTTCGATGTGAGCTCATATCTCAGGAACGCTTTGGCGAAACAAAACCAAATTGCATGGCATGCTTCGGGGCTGTGTCCCAAGTGCATGAAACAAATATGGTGTCATAACGTCTCTAGGGGGCGCTATAATTAGCAAAACATTGTTTTTGCTCATATCTCCTGAAGTGTTTGTATTTGAAATGAAATTGTCATATCCACAGATACAGTGGGTGGCCCCATGACAGCTGATGCCAACTTTTCATGTTAGCCAATCGCTGTTGGCGGCAACGCCGCCAAACAGGGCGTTTGCTCATATCTCGGCAGCGCTTTGACTTCCGAAGACCAAATTTGGTCACCTGCAGCGAGACCCGCCCCAAAGTGTGCCAATAAAATTTGGTGGTATTTGTCCACTAGGTGGCGCTGTAATTAACAAAATTACATTTTTGCTTGTTTGTCTTGATGCGTTTGGATATGGCATTAAATTTTCATGTCTACTAATACTCTGGAAGGTCACAATTCAGGTCGTATCCAAAATGTTCACGTCTGCGTAAGATTGTGGCTGCCATATTGGATTATGTCAAAAGTGAAACTAAATTTTCAGAGGTCACAAATTTTGACGGATTCTCACGAAAATCGGCACAGAGTATATTCAGACCAATACGCACAAAAGTTATTTGACGGATTTTTCAATTTCAACTTTGTTTGCATGCTACAGCCAATCGAAATCAATGGCGAAGGCGGCGATTTCGATGTGAGCTCATATCTCAGGAACACTTTGGCGAAACAAAACCAAATTGCATGGCATGCTTCAAGGCTGTGCCTAAGTGCAGGAAACAAATATGGTGTCATTTCGTCTCTAGGGGGCGCTATAATTAGCAAAACAGCCCATAGGACAGTATGGTAAAAAGTTGTGAAATTTGGCACATTGATTGAGGACAGTCGTATGTGTAATGTCACCAAGTTACATGTTGGCAGTAAACACAGTATAGCGCCACCAACGGGTCAAAGTTTTAGATACATTTGTGCATATAACTTTTGAACCGTTAGCCCGATTTTCAAAACCAATGTATCGTTGGATTCCTTGGATCATAGCGAGTTCAATGCACCCTATGACGTCATAATATGCCCTGATAGGTTTTGCGCCATCTTGGATTATGTCAAAAGTGAAACTAACTGTTCAGTGGCCGCAAATTTGACGGATTCTCACGAAAATCGGCACAGAGTATATTCAGACCAATACGCACAAAAGTCATTAGACGGATTCTTCAATTTCGACTTTGTTTGCGAGCTACAGCCAATCGAAATCAGTGGCGAAGGCGCCGATTTCGATGTCAGCCCATATCTCAGGAACGCTTTGGCGAAACAAAACCAAATTGTATGGCATGCTTCGAGGCTGTGTCCCAAGTGCAGGAAACAAATCTGGTGTCATTACGTCTCTAGGGGGCGCTATAATTAGCAAAACAGCCCATAGACCCGTATGGTAAAAAGTTGTGACATTTGGCACATTGATTGAGGACAGTCGTATGTGTAATGTCACCAAGTTACATGTTGGCAGTAAACACAGTATAGCGCCACCAACGGGTCAAAGTTTTAGGTACATTTGTGCATGTAACTTTTGAACTGTTAGCCCGATTTTCAAAACCAAGGTATCGTTGGATTCCTTGCATAATGCACAATGTAGTACAGTGTAGTACAGTGTAGTACAGTGTTGCACAGTGCAGTACAGTGCAGTACAGTGCAGTACAGTGTAGTACAGTGTAGTACAGTGCAGTGCAGTACAGTACAGTGTTGCACAGTGCAGTACAGTGTAGTACAGTGTAGTACAGTGTTGGACAGTGCAGTATAGTGTTATACAGTGCAGTACAGTGTTGTACAGTGTTGCAGTGTCGTACAGTGCAGTACAGGGCTGTACAGTGTTGTACAGTGTTGTACAGTGCAGTACAGTGTCGTACAGTGTCGTACAGTACAGTGTTGTACAGTGTTGTACATGTATGCTAATGATTACTTTTATTACATTACATGATCGCCTGATCTGCATGGGCCCGTCATTGCTGCTTGCAGCTATATTTAGGGCCCATGCAGCGATAGCTGCAGGGACCTATTGTTTTTCTACGTTTTCTTATTATTATTATTATTATTATTCTTTCTTCCGCCATTGGAGTCTATGGCAGCCCATTGAACCGTATGGTAAAAAGTTGTGAAATTTGGCACATTGGTTAAGGACAGTCGTATGTGTAATGTCACCAAGTTACATGTTGGCAGTAAACACAGTATAGCGCCACCAACGGGTCAAAGTTCAAGGTACATTTGTGCATGTAACTCATGAACCGTGAGCCCGATTTTCAAAAACAAGGTACCGTTGGAATCCTTGGATCATAGGGAGTTCAATGCACCCTATGACGTCATAATGCGCCATGATAGATTTTCCGCCATATTGGAAAATGTCAAAAGTGAAAAAAAAGTTTCAGAGGTCGCAAATTTTGCCGGATTCTCACGAAAATCGGCACAGAGTATATTCAGGCCAATACGCACAAAAGTTATTAGTCAGATTTTTCAATTTCGACGTTGTTTGTGTGCTACAGCCAATCGAAATCAGCGGCGAAGGCGCCGATTTCGATGTGAGCTCATATCTCAGGAACGCTTTGGCGAAACAAAACCAAATTGCATGGCATGCTTCGGGGCTGTGTCCCAAGTGCATGAAACAAATATGGTGTCATAACGTCTCTAGGGGGCGCTATAATTAGCAAAACATTGTTTTTGCTCATATCTCCTGAAGTGTTTGTATTTGAAATGAAATTGTCATATCCACAGATACAGTGGGTGGCCCCATTGACAGCTGATGCCAACTTTTCATGTTAGCCAATCGCTGTTGGCGGCAACGCCGCCAAACAGGGCGTTTGCTCATATCTCGGCAGCGCTTTGACTTCCGAAGACCAAATTTGGTCACCTGCAGCGAGACCCGCCCCAAAGTGTGCCAATAAAATTTGGTGGTATTTGTCCACTAGGTGGCGCTGTAATTAACAAAATTACATTTTTGCTTGTTTGTCTTGATGCGTTTGGATATGGCGTTAAATTTTCATGTCTACTAATACTCTGGAAGGTCACAATTCAGGTCGTATCCAAATGTTCACGTCTGCGTAAGATTGTGGCTGCCATATTGGATTATGTCAAAAGTGAAACTAAATTTCAGAGGTCACAAATTTTGACGGATTCTCACGAAAATCGGCACAGAGTATATTCAGACCAATACGCACAAAAGTTATTTGACGGATTTTTCAATTTCAACTTTGTTTGCATGCTACAGCCAATCGAAATCAATGGCGAAGGCGGCGATTTCGATGTGAGCTCATATCTCAGGAACACTTTGGCGAAACAAAACCAAATTGCATGGCATGCTTCAAGGCTGTGTCCTAAGTGCAGGAAACAAATATGGTGTCATTCGTCTCTAGGGGGCGCTATAATTAGCAAAACAGCCCATAGGACAGTATGGTAAAAAGTTGTGAAATTTGGCACATTGATTGAGGACAGTCGTATGTGTAATGTCACCAAGTTACATGTTGGCAGTAAACACAGTATAGCGCCACCAACGGGTCAAAGTTTTAGATACATTTGTGCATATAACTTTTGAACCGTTAGCCCGATTTTCAAAACCAATGTATCGTTGGATTCCTTGGATCATAGCGAGTTCAATGCACCCTATGACGTCATAATATGCCCTGATAGGTTTTGCGCCATCTTGGATTATGTCAAAAGTGAAACTAACTGTTCAGTGGCTGCAAATTTGACGGATTCTCATGAAAATCGGCACAGAGTATATTCAGACCAATACGCACAAAAGTCATTAGACGGATTCTTCAATTTCGACTTTGTTTGCGACTACAGCCAATCGAAATCAGTGGCGAAGGCGCCGATTTCGATGTCAGCCCATATCTCAGGAACGCTTGGCGAAACAAAACCAAATTGTATGGCATGCTTCGAGGCTGTGTCCCAAGTGCAGGAAACAAATCTGGTGTCATTACGTCTCTAGGGGCGCTATAATTAGCAAAACAGCCCATAGACCCGTATGGTAAAAAGTTGTGAAATTTGGCACATTGATTGAGGACAGTCGTATGTGTAATGTCACCAGGTTACATGTTGGCAGTAAACACAGTATAGCGCCACCAACGGGTCAAAGTTTAGGTACATTTGTCCATGTAACTTTTGAACCGTTAGCCCGATTTTCAAAACCAAGGTATCGTTGGATTCCTTGGATTATGGCGAGTTCAATGCACAATGCAGTACAGTGTAGTACAGTGTTGTACAGTGCTGTACAGTGTTGTACAGTGTTGCACAGTGCAGTACAGTGTAGTACAGTGCAGGACAGTACAGTATTGTACAGTGTTGCACAGTGCAGTACAGTGTAGTATAGTGTTGTTAAGTGTCGTACAGTGCAGTACAGTGTTGTACAGTGTTATACAGTGTTGCAGTGTTGTACAGTGTTGTACAGTGCAGTACAGTGTCGTACAGTGTTGTACAGTGTCTTACAGTACTGTGTGTACAGTGTTTCACAGTGCAGTAAAGTGTAGTACAGTGTTGTACAGTGCAGTACAGTGTATACAGTGCAGTTCAGTGTTATACAGTGCAGTTCAGTGTGTACAGTGTTGCAGTGTCGTACAGTGCAGTACAGTGCTGTACAGTGTTGTACAGTGTTGTACAGTGCAGTACAGTGTCGTACAGTGTTGTACAGTGTCGTACAGCACAGTGTTGTACAGTGTTGTACATGTATGCTAATGATTACTATTATTACATTACATGATCGCCTGATCTGCATGGGCCCGTCATTGCTGCTTGCAGCTATATTTATTATTATTATTCTTTCTTCGCCATTGGAGTCTATGGCAGCCCATTGAACCGTATGGTAAAAAGTTGTGAAATTTGGCACATTGGTTAAGGACAGTCGTATGTGTAATGTCACCAAGTTACATGTTGGCAGTAAACACAGTATAGCGCCACCAACGGGTCAAAGTTCAAGGTACATTTGTGCATGTAACTCATGAACCGTGAGCCCGATTTTCAAAAACAAGGTACCGTTGGAATCCTTGGATCATAGGGAGTTCAATGCACCCTATGACGTCATAATGCGCCATGATAGATTTTCCGCCATATTGGAAAATGTCAAAAGTGAAAAAAAAGTTTCAGAGGTCGCAAATTTTGCCGGATTCTCACGAAAATCGGCACAGAGTATATTCAGGCCAATACGCACAAAAGTTATTAGTCAGATTTTTCAATTTCGACGTTGTTTGTGTGCTACAGCCAATCGAAATCAGCGGCGAAGGCGCCGATTTCGATGTGAGCTCATATCTCAGGAACGCTTTGGCGAAACAAAACCAAATTGCATGGCATGCTTCGGGGCTGTGTCCCAAGTGCATGAAACAAATATGGTGTCATAACGCTCTAGGGGGCGCTATAATTAGCAAAACATTGTTTTTGCTCATATCTCCTGAAGTGTTTGTATTTGAAATGAAATTGTCATATCCACAGATACAGTGGGTGGCCCCATTGACAGCTGATGCCAACTTTTCATGTTAGCCAATCGCTGTTGGCGGCAACGCCGCCAAACAGGGCGTTTGCTCATATCTCGGCAGCGCTTTGACTTCCGAAGACCAAATTTGGTCACCTGCAGCGAGACCCGCCCCAAAGTGTGCCAATAAAATTTGGTGGTATTTGTCCACTAGGTGGCGCTGTAATTAACAAAATTACATTTTGCTTGTTTGTCTTGATGCGTTTGGATATGGCGTTAAATTTTCATGTCTACTAATACTCTGGAAGGTCACAATTCAGGTCGTATCCAAAATGTTCACGTCTGCGTAAGATTGTGGCTGCCATATTGGATTATGTCAAAAGTGAAACTAAATTTTCAGAGGTCACAAATTTTGACGGATTCTCACGAAAATCGGCACAGAGTATATTCAGACCAATACGCACAAAAGTCATTAGACGGATTCTTCAATTTCGACTTTGTTTGCGAGCTACAGCCAATCGAAATCAGTGGCGAAGGCGCCGATTTCGATGTCAGCCCATATCTCAGGAACGCTTTGGCGAAACAAAACCAAATTGTATGGCATGCTTCGAGGCTGTGTCCCAAGTGCAGGAAACAAATCTGGTGTCATTACGTCTCTAGGGGGCGCTATAATTAGCAAAACAGCCCATAGACCCGTATGGTAAAAAGTTGTGACATTTGGCACATTGATTGAGGACAGTCGTATGTGTAATGTCACCAAGTTACATGTTGGCAGTAAACACAGTATAGCGCCACCAACGGGTCAAAGTTTTAGGTACATTTGTGCATGTAACTTTTGAACTGTTAGCCCGATTTTCAAAACCAAGGTATCGTTGGATTCCTTGCATAATGCACAATGTAGTACAGTGTAGTACAGTGTAGTACAGTGTTGCACAGTGCAGTACAGTGCAGTACAGTGTAGTACAGTGTAGTACAGTGCAGTGCAGTACAGTACAGTGTTGCACAGTGCAGTACAGTGTAGTACAGTGTTGGACAGTGCAGTATAGTGTTATACAGTGCAGTACAGTGTTGTACAGTGTTGCAGTGTCGTACAGTGCAGTACAGGGCTGTACAGTGTTGTACAGTGTTGTACAGTGCAGTACAGTGTCGTACAGTGTCGTACAGTACAGTGTTGTACAGTGTTGTACATGTATGCTAATGATTACTTTTATTACATACATGATCGCCTGATCTGCATGGGCCCGTCATTGCTGCTTGCAGCTATATTAGGGCCCATGCAGCGATAGCTGCAGGGACCTATTGTTTTTCTACGTTTTCTATTATTATTATTTATTATTATTATTATTTCTTCTTTCTTCCGCCATTGGAGTCTATGGCAGCCCATTGAACCGTATGGTAAAAAGTTGTGAAATTTGGCACATTGGTTAAGGACAGTCGTATGTGTAATGTCACCAAGTTACATGTTGGCAGTAAACACAGTATAGCGCCACCAACGGGTCAAAGTTCAAGGTACATTTGTGCATGTAACTCATGAACCGTGAGCCCGATTTTCAAAACAAGGTACCGTTGGAATCCTTGGATCATAGGGAGTTCAATGCACCCTATGACGTCATAATGCGCCATGATAGATTTTCCGCCATATTGGAAAATGTCAAAAGTGAAAAAAAAGTTTCAGAGGTCGCAAATTTTGCCGGATTCTCACGAAAATCGGCACAGAGTATATTCAGGCCAATACGCACAAAAGTTATTAGTCAGATTTTTCAATTTCGACGTTGTTTGTGTGCTACAGCCAATCGAAATCAGCGGCGAAGGCGCCGATTTCGATGTGAGCTCATATCTCAGGAACGCTTTGGCGAAACAAAACCAAATTGCATGGCATGCTTCGGGGCTGTGTCCCAAGTGCATGAAACAAATATGGTGTCATAACGTCTCTAGGGGGCGCTATAATTAGCAAAACATTGTTTTTGCTCATATCTCCTGAAGTGTTTGTATTTGAAATGAAATTGTCATATCCACAGATACAGTGGGTGGCCCCATTGACAGCTGATGCCAACTTTTCATGTTAGCCAATCGCTGTTGGCGGCAACGCCGCCAAACAGGGCGTTTGCTCATATCTCGGCAGCGCTTTGACTTCCGAAGACCAAATTTGGTCACCTGCAGCGAGACCCGCCCCAAAGTGTGCCAATAAAATTTGGTGGTATTTGTCCACTAGGTGGCGCTGTAATTAACAAAATTACATTTTTGCTTGTTTGTCTTGATGCGTTTGGATATGGCGTTAAATTTTCATGTCTACTAATACTCTGGAAGGTCACAATTCAGGTCGTATCCAAAATGTTCACGTCTGCGTAAGATTGTGGCTGCCATATTGGATTATGTCAAAAGTGAAACTAAATTTTCAGGGTCACAAATTTTGACGGATTCTCACGAAAATCGGCACAGAGTATATTCAGACCAATACGCACAAAAGTTATTTGACGGATTTTTCAATTTCAACTTTGTTTGCATGCTACAGCCAATCGAAATCAATGGCGAAGGCGGCGATTTCGATGTGAGCTCATATCTCAGGAACACTTTGGCGAAACAAAACCAAATTGCATGGCATGCTTCAAGGCTGTGTCCTAAGTGCAGGAAACAAATATGGTGTCATTTCGTCTCTAGGGGGCGCTATAATTAGCAAAACAGCCCATAGGACAGTATGGTAAAAAGTTGTGAAATTTTGGCACATTGATTGAGGACAGTCGTATGTGTAATGTCACCAAGTTACATGTTGGCAGTAAACACAGTATAGCGCCACCAACGGGTCAAAGTTTTAGATACATTTGTGCATATAACTTTTGAACCGTTAGCCCGATTTTCAAAACCAATGTATCGTTGGATTCCTTGCATAATGCACAATGTAGTACAGTGTAGTACAGTGTAGTACAGTGTTGCACAGTGCAGTACAGTGCAGTACAGTGTAGTACAGTGTAGTACAGTGCAGTGCAGTACAGTACAGTGTTGCACAGTGCAGTACAGTGTAGTACAGTGTTGGACAGTGCAGTATAGTGTTATACAGTGCAGTACAGTGTTGTACAGTGTTGCAGTGTCGTACAGTGCAGTACAGGGCTGTACAGTGTTGTACAGTGTTGTACAGTGCAGTACAGTGTCGTACAGTGTCGTACAGTACAGTGTTGTACAGTGTTGTACATGTATGCTAATGATATTTTATTACATACATGATCGCCTGATCTGCATGGGCCCGTCATTGCTGCTTGCAGCTATATTAGGGCCCATGCAGCGATAGCTGCAGGGACCTATTGTTTTTCTACGTTTTCTATTATTATTATTATATTATTTCTTTCTTCCGCCATTGGAGTCTATGGCAGCCCATTGAACCGTATGGTAAAAAGTTGTGAAATTTGGCACATGGTTAAGGACAGTCGTATGTGTAATGTCACCAAGTTACTGTTGGCAGTAAACACAGTATAGCGCCACCAACGGGTCAAAGTTCAAGGTACATTGTGCATGTAACTCATGAACCGTGAGCCCGATTTTCAAAAACAGGTACCGTTGGAATCCTTGGATCATAGGGAGTTCAATGCACCTATGACGTCATAATGCGCCATGATAGATTTTCCGCCATATTGGAAAATGTCAAAAGTGAAAAAAAAGTTTCAGAGGTCGCAAATTTGCCGGATTCTCACGAAAATCGGCACAGAGTATATTCAGGCCAATACGCACAAAAGTTATTAGTCAGATTTTTCAATTTCGACGTTGTTTGTGTGCTACAGCCAATCGAAATCAGCGGCGAAGGCGCCGATTTCGATGTGAGCTCATATCTCAGGAACGCTTTGGCGAAACAAAACCAAATTGCATGGCATGCTTCGGGGCTGTGTCCCAAGTGCATGAAACAAATATGGTGTCATAACGTCTCTAGGGGGCGCTATAATTAGCAAAACATTGTTTTTGCTCATATCTCCTGAAGTGTTTGTATTTGAAATGAAATTGTCATATCCACAGATACAGTGGGTGGCCCCATGACAGCTGATGCCAACTTTTCATGTTAGCCAATCGCTGTTGGCGGCAACGCCGCCAAACAGGGCGTTTGCTCATATCTCGGCAGCGCTTTGACTTCCGAAGACCAAATTTGGTCACCTGCAGCGAGACCGCCCCAAAGTGTGCCAATAAAATTGTGGTGGTATTTGTCCACTAGGTGGCGCCTGTAATTAACAAAATTACATTTTTGCTTGTTTGTCTTGATGCGTTTGGATATGGCGTTTACATTTTTCATGTCTACTAATACTCTGGAAGGTCACAATTCAGGTCGTATCCAAATGTTCACGTCTGCGTAAGATTGTGGCTGCCATATTGGATTATGTCAAAAGTGAAACTAAATTTTCAGAGGTCACAAATTTTGACGGATTCTCACGAAAATCGGCACAGAGTAGAGTATATTCAGACCAATACGCACAAAAGTTATTTGACGGATTTTTCAATTTCAACTTTGTTTGCATGCTACAGCCAATCGAAATCAATGGCGAAGGCGGCGATTTCGATGTGAGCTCATATCTCAGGAACACTTTGGCGAAACAAAACCAATTGCATGGCATGCTTCAAGGCTGTGTCCTAAGTGCAGGAAACAAATATGGTGTCTTTCGTCTCTAGGGGGCGCTATAATTAGCAAAACAGCCCATAGGACAGTATGGTAAAAAGTTGTGAAATTTGGCACATTGATTGAGGACAGTCGTATGTGTAATGTCACCAAGTTACATGTTGGCAGTAACACAGTATAGCGCCACCAACGGGTCAAAGTTTAGATACATTTGTGCATATAACTTTTGAACCGTTAGCCCGATTTTCAAAACCAATGTATCGTTGGATTCCTTGGATCATAGCGAGTTCAATGCACCCTATGACGTCATAATATGCCCTGATAGGTTTTGCGCCATCTTGGATTATGTCAAAAGTGAAACTAACTGTTCAGTGGCCGCAAATTTGACGGATTCTCACGAAAATCGGCACAGAGTATATTCAGACCAATACGCACAAAAGTCATTAGACGGATTCTTCAATTTCGACTTTGTTTGCGAGCTACAGCCAATCGAAATCAGTGGCGAAGGCGCCGATTTCGATGTCAGCCCATATCTCAGGAACGCTTTGGCGAAACAAAACCAAATTGTATGGCATGCTTCGAGGCTGTGTCCCAAGTGCAGGAAACAAATCTGGTGTCATTATGTCTCTAGGGGGCGCTATAATTAGCAAAACAGCCCATAGACCCATATGGTAAAAAGTTGTGAAATTTGGCACATTGATTGAGGACAGTCGTATGTGTAATGTCACCAAGTTACATGTTGGCAGTAAACACAGTATAGCGCCACCAACGGGTCAAAGTTTTAGGTACATTTGTGCATGTAACTTTTGAAGTTTAGCCCGATTTTCAAAACCAAGGTATTTGGTATTCTTGGATCATGGCGAGTTCAATGCACAATGTAGTACAGTACAGTGTAGTACAGTGTGTACAGTGCTGTACAGTGTTGTACAGTGTTGCACAGTGCAGTACAGTGTAGTACAGTGTTGTACAGTGTCACAGTGCAGTACAGTAGTACAGTGCAGTACAGTGTTGTACAGTGCAGTACAGTGTTGTACAGTGCAGTACAGTGTTGTACAGTGTTGCAGTGTCGTACAGTGCAGTACAGTGTTGTACAGTGTGTACAGTGCAGTACAGTGTTTACAGTGCAGTACATGTGTACAGTGCACAGTGCGTACAGTGTTGTACAGTGTTGTACAGTGCAGTACAGTGTGTACAGTGTACAGTGTCGTACAGTACAGTGTTGTACAGTGTTGTACATGTATGCTAATGATTACTTATTACATTACATGATCGCCTGATCTGCATGGGCCCGTCATTGCTGCTTGCAGCTATATTATTATTATTATTCTTCTCTTCTTGCCATTGAGTCTATGGCAGCCCATTGAACCGTATGGTAAAAAGTTGTGAAATTTGGCACATTGGTTAAGGACAGTCGTATGTGTAATGTCACCAAGTTACATGTTGGCAGTAAACCAGTATAGCGCCACCAACGGGTCAAAGTTCAAGGTACATTTGTGCATGTAACTCATGAACCGTGAGCCCGATTTTCAAAAACAAGGTACCGTTGGAATCCTTGGATCATAGGGAGTTCAATGCACCCTATGACGTCATAATGCGCCATGATAGATTTTCCGCCATATTGGAAAATGTCAAAAGTGAAAAAAAAGTTTCAGAGGTCGCAAATTTTGCCGGATTCTCACGAAAATCGGCACAGAGATATTCAGGCCAATACGCACAAAAGTTATTAGTCAGATTTTTCAATTTCGACGTTGTTTGTGTGCTACAGCCAATCGAAATCAGCGGCGAAGGCGCCGATTTCGATGTGAGCTCATATCTCAGGAACGCTTTGGCGAAACAAAACCAAATTGCATGGCATGCTTCGGGGCTGTGTCCCAAGTGCATGAAACAAATATGGTGTCATAACGTCTCTAGGGGGCGCTATAATTAGCAAAACATTGTTTTTGCTCATATCTCCTGAAGTGTTTGTATTTGAATGAAATTGTCATATCCACAGATACAGTGGGTGGCCCCATTGACAGCTGATGCCAACTTTTCATTTAGCCAATCGCTGTTGGCGGCAACGCCGCCAAACAGGGCGTTTGCTCATATCTCGGCACGCTTTGACTTCCGAAGACCAAATTTGGTCACCTGCAGCGAGACCCGCCCCAAAGTGTGCCAATAAAATTTGGTGGTATTTGTCCACTAGGTGGCGCTGTAATGTAATTAACAAAATTACATTTTTGCTTGTTTGTCTTGATGCGTTTGGATATGGCGTTAAATTTTCATGTCTACTAATACTCTGGAAGGTCACAATTCAGGTCGTATCCAAAATGTTCACGTCTGCGTAAGATTGTGGCTGCCATATTGGATTATGTCAAAAGTGAAACTAAATTTTCAGAGGTCACAAATTTTGACGGATTCTCACGAAAATCGGCACAGAGTATATTCAGACCAATACGCACAAAAGTTATTTGACGGATTTTTCAATTTCAACTTTGTTTGCATGCTACAGCCAATCGAAATCAATGGCGAAGGCGGCGATTTCGATGTGAGCTCATATCTCAGGAACACTTTGGCGAAACAAAACCAAATTGCATGGCATGCTTCAAGGCTGTGTCCTAAGTGCAGGAAACAAATATGGTGTCATTTCGTCTCTAGGGGGCGCTATAATTAGCAAAACAGCCCATAGGACAGTATGGTAAAAAGTTGTGAAATTTGGCACATTGATTGAGGACAGTCGTATGTGTAATGTCACCAAGTTACATGTTGGCAGTAAACACAGTATAGCGCCACCAACGGGTCAAAGTTTTAGATACATTTGTGCATATAACTTTTGAACCGTTAGCCCGATTTTCAAAACCAATGTATCGTTGGATTCTTGGATCATAGCGAGTTCAATGCACCCTATGACGTCATAATATGCCCTGATAGGTTTTGCGCCATCTTGGATTATGTCAAAAGTGAAACTAACTGTTCAGTGGCCGCAAATTTGACGGATTCTCACGAAAATCGGCACAGAGTATATTCAGACCAATACGCACAAAAGTCATTAGACGGATTCTTCAATTTCGACTTTGTTTGCGAGCTACAGCCAATCGAAATCAGTGGCGAAGGCGCCGATTTCGATGTCAGCCCATATCTCAGGAACGCTTTGGCGAAACAAAACCAAATTGTATGGCATGCTTCGAGGCTGTGTCCCAAGTGCAGGAAACAAATCTGGTGTCATTACGTCTCTAGGGGGCGCTATAATTAGCAAAACAGCCCATAGACCCGTATGGTAAAAAGTTGTGAATTTGGCACATTGATTGAGGACAGTCGTATGTGTAATGTCACCAAGTTACATGTTGGCAGTAAACACAGTATAGCGCCACCAACGGGTCAAAGTTTTAGGTACATTTGTGCATGTAACTTTTGTTAGCCCGATTTTCAAAACCAAGGTATCGTTGGATTCCTTGCATAATAAGCACAATGTAGTACAGTACAGTGTAGTAGTTTGTACAGTGTGTACAGTGTACAGTGCTGCACAGTGCAGTACAGTGTAGTACAGTGCAGTAACAGTGCAGTACAGTGCAGTACAGTGTTGTACAGTGTTGTACAGTGCAGTACAGTGTTGTACAGTGCAGTACAGTGGCACAGTGTTGTACAGTGCAGTACAGTGCGTACAGTGTGTGTACAGTGTCGTACAGTACAGTGTTGTACAGTGTTGTACATGTATGCTAATGATTACTTTTATTACATTACATGATCGCCTGATCTGCATGGGCCCGTCATTGCTGCTTGCAGCTATATTTAGGGCCCATGCAGCGATAGCTGCAGGGACCTATTGTTTTTCTACGTTTTCTTATTATTATTATTATTCTTCTTTCTTCCGCCATTTGAGTCTATGGCAGCCCATTGAACCGTATGGTAAAAAGTTGTGAAATTTGGCACATTGGTTAAGGACAGTCGTATGTGTAATGTCACCAAGTTACATGTTGGCAGTAAACACAGTATAGCGCCACCAACGGGTCAAAGTTCAAGGTACATTTGTGCATGTAACTCATGAACCGTAAGCCCGATTTTCAAAAACAAGGTACCGTTGGAATCCTTGGATCATAGGAGTTCAATGCACCCTATGACGTCATAATGCGCCATGATAGATTTTCCGCCATATTGGAAAATGTCAAAAGTGAAAAAAAAGTTTCAGAGGTCGCAAATTTTGCCGGATTCTCACGAAAATCGGCACAGAGTATATTCAGGCCAATACGCACAAAAGTTATTAGTCAGATTTTTCAATTTCGACGTTGTTTGTGTGCTACAGCCAATCGAAATCAGCGGCGAAGGCGCCGATTTCGATGTGAGCTCATATCTCAGGAACGCTTTGGCGAAACAAAACCAAATTGCATGGCATGCTTCGGGTGTGTCCCAAGTGCATGAAACAAATATGGTGTCATAACGTCTCTAGGGGGCGCTATAATTAGCAAAACATTGTTTTTGCTCATATCTCCTGAAGTGTTTGTATTTGAAATGAAATTGTCATATCCACAGATACAGTGGGTGGCCCCATTGACAGCTGATGCCAACTTTTCATGTTAGCCAATCGCTGTTGGCGGCAACGCCGCCAAACAGGGCGTTTGCTCATATCTCGGCAGCGCTTTGACTTCCGAAGACCAAATTTGGTCACCTGCAGCGAGACCCGCCCCAAAGTGTGCCAATAAAATTTGGTGGTATTTGTCCACTAGGTGGCGCTGTAATTAACAAAATTACATTTTTGCTTGTTTGTCTTGATGCGTTTGGATATGGCGTTAAATTTTCATGTCTACTAATACTCTGGAAGGTCACAATTCAGGTCGTATCCAAAATGTTCACGTCTGCGTAAGATTGTGGCTGCCATATTGGATTATGTCAAAAGTGAAACTAAAGTTTCAGAGGTCACAAATTTTGACGGATTCTCACGAAAATCGGCACAGAGTATATTCAGACCAATACGCACAAAAGTTATTTGACGGATTTTTCAATTTCAACTTTGTTTGCATGCTACAGCCAATCGAAATCAATGGCGAAGGCGGCGATTTCGATGTGAGCTCATATCTCAGGAACACTTTGGCGAAACAAAACCAAATTGCATGGCATGCTTCAAGGCTGTGTCCTAAGTGCAGGAAACAAATATGGTGTCATTACGTCTCTAGGGGGCGCTATAATTAGCAAAACAGCCCATAGGACAGTATGGTAAAAAGTTGTGAAATTTGGCACATTGATTGAGGACAGTCGTATGTGTAATGTCACCAAGTTACATGTTGGCAGTAAACACAGTATAGCGCCACCAACGGGTCAAAGTTTTAGATACATTTGTGCATATAACTTTTGAACCGTTAGCCCGATTTTCAAAACCAATGTATCGTTGGATTCCTTGGATCATAGCGAGTTCAATGCACCCTATGACGTCATAATATGCCCTGATAGGTTTTGCGCCATCTTGGATTATGTCAAAAGTGAAACTAACTGTTCAGTGGCTGCAAATTTGACGGATTCTCATGAAAATCGGCACAGAGTATATTCAGACCAATACGCACAAAAGTCATTAGACGGATTCTTCAATTTCGACTTTGTTTGCGACTACAGCCAATCGAAATCAGTGGCGAAGGCGCCGATTTCGATGTCAGCCCATATCTCAGGAACGCTCTGGCGAAACAAAACCAAATTGTATGGCATGCTTCGAGGCTGTGTCCCAAGTGCAGGAAACAAATCTGGTGTCATTACGTCTCTAGGGGCGCTATAATTAGCAAAACAGCCCATAGACCCGTATGGTAAAAAGTTGTGAAATTTGGCACATTGATTGAGGACAGTCGTATGTGTAATGTCACCAGGTTACATGTTGGCAGTAAACACAGTATAGCGCCACCAACGGGTCAAAGTTTAGGTACATTTGTCCATGTAACTTTTGAACCGTTAGCCCGATTTTCAAAACCAAGGTATCGTTGGATTCCTTGGATTATGGCGAGTTCAATGCACAATGCAGTACAGTGTAGTACAGTGTTGTACAGTGCTGTACAGTGTTGTACAGTGTTGCACAGTGCAGTACAGTGTAGTACAGTGCAGGACAGTACAGTATTGTACAGTGTTGCACAGTGCAGTACAGTGTAGTATAGTGTTGTTAAGTGTCGTACAGTGCAGTACAGTGTTGTACAGTGTTATACAGTGTTGCAGTGTTGTACAGTGTTGTACAGTGCAGTCAGTACAGTGTCGTACAGTGTTGTACAGTGTCTTACAGTACTGTGTTGTACAGTGTTTCACAGTGCAGTAAAGTGTAGTACAGTGTTGTACAGTGCAGTACAGTGTTATACAGTGCAGTTCAGTGTTATACAGTGCAGTTCAGTGTTGTACAGTGTTGCAGTGTCGTACAGTGCAGTACAGTGCTGTACAGTGTTGTACAGTGTTGTACAGTGCAGTACAGTGTCGTACAGTGTTGTACAGTGTCGTACAGCACAGTGTTGTACAGTGTTGTACATGTATGCTAATGTACTATTATTACATTACATGATCGCCTGATCTGCATGGGCCCGTCATTGCTGCTTGCAGCTATATTTATTATTATTCTTTCTTCTGCCATTGGAGTCTATGGCAGCCCATTGAACCGTATGGTAAAAAGTTGTGAAATTTGGCACATTGGTTAAGGACAGTCGTATGTGTAATGTCACCAAGTTACATGTTGGCAGTAAACACAGTATAGCGCCACCAACGGGTCAAAGTTCAAGGTACATTTGTGCATGTAACTCATGAACCGTGAGCCCGATTTTCAAAAACAAGGTACCGTTGGAATCCTTGGATCATAGGGAGTTCAATGCACCCTATGACGTCATAATGCGCCATGATAGATTTTCCGCCATATTGGAAAATGTCAAAAGTGAAAAAAAAGTTTCAGAGGTCGCAAATTTTGCCGGATTCTCACGAAAATCGGCACAGAGTATATTCAGGCCAATACGCACAAAAGTTATTAGTCAGATTTTTCAATTTCGACGTTGTTTGTGTGCTACAGCCAATCGAAATCAGCGGCGAAGGCGCCGATTTCGATGTGAGCTCATATCTCAGGAACGCTTTGGCGAAACAAAACCAAATTGCATGGCATGCTTCGGGGCTGTGTCCCAAGTGCATGAAACAAATATGGTGTCATAACGTCTCTAGGGGGCGCTATAATTAGCAAAACATTGTTTTTGCTCATATCTCCTGAAGTGTTTGTATTTGAAATGAAATTGTCATATCCACAGATACAGTGGGTGGCCCCATTGACAGCTGATGCCAACTTTTCATTTAGCCAATCGCTGTTGGCGGCAACGCCGCCAAACAGGGCGTTTGCTCATATCTCGGCAGCGCTTTGACTTCCGAAGACCAAATTTGGTCACCTGCAGCGAGACCGCCCCAAAGTGTGCCAATAAAATTTGGTGGTATTTGTCCACTAGGTGGCGCTGTAATTAACAAAATTACATTTTTGCTTGTTTGTCTTGATGCGTTTGGATATGGCGTTAAATTTTCATGTCTACTAATACTCTGGAAGGTCACAATTCAGGTCGTATCCAAAATGTTCACGTCTGCGTAAGATTGTGGCTGCCATATTGGATTATGTCAAAAGTGAAACTAAATTTTCAGAGGTCACAAATTTTGACGGATTCTCACGAAAATCGGCACAGAGTATATTCAGACCAATACGCACAAAAGTTATTTGACGGATTTTTCAATTTCAACTTTGTTTGCATGCTACAGCCAATCGAAATCAATGGCGAAGGCGGCGATTTCGATGTGAGCTCATATCTCAGGAACACTTTGGCGAAACAAAACCAAATTGCATGGCATGCTTCAAGGCTGTGTCCTAAGTGCAGGAAACAAATATGGTGTCATTTCGTCTCTAGGGGGCGCTATAATTAGCAAAACAGCCCATAGGACAGTATGGTAAAAAGTTGTGAAATTTGGCACATTGATTGAGGACAGTCGTATGTGTAATGTCACCAAGTTACATGTTGGCAGTAAACACAGTATAGCGCCACCAACGGGTCAAAGTTTTAGATACATTTGTGCATATAACTTTTGAACCGTTAGCCCGATTTTCAAAACCAATGTATCGTTGGATTCCTTGGATCATAGCGAGTTCAATGCACCCTATGACGTCATAATATGCCCTGATAGGTTTTGCGCCATCTTGGATTATGTCAAAAGTGAAACTAACTGTTCAGTGGCCGCAAATTTGACGGATTCTCACGAAAATCGGCACAGAGTATATTCAGACCAATACGCACAAAAGTCATTAGACGGATTCTTCAATTTCGACTTTGTTTGCGAGCTACAGCCAATCGAAATCAGTGGCGAAGGCGCCGATTTCGATGTCAGCCCATATCTCAGGAACGCTTTGGCGAAACAAAACCAAATTGTATGGCATGCTTCGAGGCTGTGTCCCAAGTGCAGGAAACAAATCTGGTGTCATTACGTCTCTAGGGGGCGCTATAATTAGCAAAACAGCCCATAGACCCGTATGGTAAAAAGTTGTGACATTTGGCACATTGATTGAGGACAGTCGTATGTGTAATGTCACCAAGTTACATGTTGGCAGTAAACACAGTATAGCGCCACCAACGGGTCAAAGTTTTAGGTACATTTGTGCATGTAACTTTTGAACTGTTAGCCCGATTTTCAAAACCAAGGTATCGTTGGATTCCTTGCATAATGCACAATGTAGTACAGTGTAGTACAGTGTTGCACAGTGCAGTACAGTGCAGTACAGTGCAGTACAGTGTAGTACAGTGTAGTACAGTGCAGTGCAGTACAGTACAGTGTTGCACAGTGCAGTACAGTGTAGTACAGTGTTGGACAGTGCAGTATAGTGTATACAGTGCAGTACAGTGTTGTACAGTGTTGCAGTGTCGT
>ML241069.1:0-24423 GCA_004119915.2 Collichthys lucidus
ATGCTTCCTCTTGCTCCTTCTAGAGGCTTCGGCGAAAAGTGAACCTGCGTCAGGTGGGATTACAGACTGCGTCTGCTCCTCCGACTGTATGACAGACCGGGACCACAACTCATCCCTTTCAAATTAAGTTCCCCTAGTTTTTCTACAAGAATAACCACAAATAGTCTTTTCTTCATGAATTTGACAGTCTTTTAACTCACATATTCTCTCTCTTTTAGATATAAAATATACCTTTTTAATACACATGTTTTTTATCTGGGTTATGTGTCTATGTTACTGTGTCTATGTTACTGTGTGTGTGTGTGTGTGTGTGTGTGTGTGTGTGTGTGTGTACTGTGTGTGTGTGTGTGTTAATAATAATGCCATGAAACACGCAGAAGATCAATAGTTGCTTGCTAGCAGCTATTGTGTGTGTCTGTGTCTGCTGGCCCCTCCCCCTCTCCTCTGAAGCAGGCGAAGGTTGCCAAGCAACCAGGACCAACTGTACCAGCAGAGCAGTTACTGCAGTTATGTCACTTAGAAATTGAGAGAAAATGCTGACCTCCTCTCGAACAGGAAGGATTTCTGACCAGAACCGTATCTCCAATCATTGAACCGACTTAACCACAAGCAACATGAGACCTTCCTGATCGTTTTACATATTTGTTTGGTGTCGATAAATAAAGAAATGTGTCCTTAAGAGCAAGAGAGAGAAAGGTTACTTCTGCTTTGCTCCAAAAAGTCCAGCCGTTTTAACATGGCAGTCTATGGGGCTGTGGATGGGTGTTGGTGGCGCAGCTTTGTGTGTTACGCCAAAACTATAAGGCTGACAGCTTTGGCAGGCGAATGTGAGTGAGACGACAAATTTTCCTACGTTTATATGTATAAATTGCGTCTGTAGTGGTACATTTGAGGCCACGGCAGTCAAATACGTTTTATTTTCTCACTGATTTTTCTCCCTGCTCCTCACTCTAGCTGATGATGTCATCCACTCTAGCAAAAACATTCCGCCACATACACACCCATTATAAACCCAGAAATTTGACTAAAAACCTGCTCAACTTTGAGCCTTGATAGTTTAAAAACGGTTAAAGCTGTCGATGAGTGTAGTGAATCCGTGAAGAGAAGGCAAGCATACCTCCGTTTAAAAGTTTAAATTAAGTCTCTCGGTGGAAGTATGCCAGAGCAGTTCATTGTTGAAAATGTCTGTTGAAATTTACTTCGCCCCATTCATTCCCTATGGGATTTTTTTCTCAGTTTTTCGCGAATAAATTCGCGAAAAACTCGTGAATCTCTTAGAAAAGTAATAGCACTCGATTCGGGATCAAGACGCACGTTTTGATATATCATTTGTTGGGGTCCTCGCACCGCTGCGGGCCGCATTAATGTTCGAAAAAGGGCGGAAAATGAATAATAATAATAACTAGAAAATTCCCGCAGAAATTTTGAAGTGACGAGTGGGCTGTTGCCGGGGTTCTGTATTTAAAAAGCACACCTCAAATAGTCATTTTTAACATGTATATTTAGACACATTTATAACAGAGACAGCTTCAACAGTGCTATCAGTGGGTGGGTGTGTGTCTGTTGCTGTGTGTGTGTGTGTGTGTGTAACCCTTCTGAAGCAGAAAAGTATTAGTAATGATAATAATAACTTTAACTAATGGCCAGAATAAGAAACAGAAGATTTAAATTCGACTACGGAGCCCAGGTGTAACCAACTGATGCCCAAGAACGACACGACACTGTGGCTCTTTTTGTTAATGAGAACAATGCTCCCCTATTTTAATATGAAGCTGGGGAGAATAATAAAACACATGAAATACATACAACAGCCTTACCCTGGTAGTATAGAAAATAACAAACAAAATAAAAGGTTTTCGCAGCTGCGTGTGGTTCTTCTTATTGTTCTGTTCACTTCACTATATGTGCACCCTTTAGGTGTCAGTCCAGCCACACGGTTGTGTGGGTGTGTGTGTATGTGTAAAAGTGAGCAAAAGGATTCAATTCACGGTGTACGTCTAAGATTCTCCAGGGTCCGGCTCGCCATCAACGTCTCTCTCTGGCTCCGTCCTCCAGACAGGCTCTATCCAAATCCAAGGGTTCCTCAAAAACCTGACCTACAATAAGTAGGATCAGAACATATTTCTTCAATTTCTCAGATCTTAAATTATGAATTATTGTACATAAATCACTTTAAATTGTCTCTATATTATGTAGAGGATAAGTGCTTTAACTAACTTGTATTGCAAAATAAGATCACAATTTCTCAGTAGCAAAAGGTGAATAATTCAAAGTATATTATGATACCAAATGATTATTTTTCGAACAGTACCATCACATATATATTATATATATGCTATCAACATAGCAATTAACATATTAATTATCACAAATAACCAAAATGTAAACTCTTGTAATGTTCACAGTAAGAAACCATAATTTAACGTGCTTAAAATAAACAAATATGTTCACAGTCACACACATGGCACATCATAACTCAAGTAAAAGCTAGACAAAATTGTTACATTAGAGCTTGGTGTGACTGGCAGTGCTGATTAGCCCCGGAGCTAGCGCTCCGATGTTAGCATTGAGCTAGTGGTTAGCTCACAGAGTTAGCCGTTTAGCTTGTAGAATTAGCGTTTTAGCATTTAGCATTAGCACAGCAGGACGATCTCTCACCAATGCGATTCTCCACCCGAGCGAATCCTCCAACTGCACTCCTGCAGATGTGGTCGTCCGGGGAGATTCCTCCTTTGGTTTTGTCCGAGTTTTTAATGACTTTTTTTCCCAGTTTATCCACTTTTATGTTTTCTCCGTCCTGACATTAAGACCGTGTCCAGAACATGCTTCCTCTTGCTCCTTCTAGAGGCTTCGGCGAAAAGTGAACCTGCGTCAGGTGGGATTACAGACTGCGTCTGCCCCTCCGACTGTATGACAGACCGGGACCACAACTCATCCCTTTCAAATTAACGTTCCCCTAGTTTTTCTACAAGAATAACCACAAATAGTCTTTTCTTCATGAATTTGACAGTCTTTTAACTCACATATTCTCTCTCTCTTTAGATATAAAATATACCTTTTTAATACAATGTTTTTTATCTGGGTTACATGTGTGTCTATGTTACTGTGTGTGTGTGTGTGTGTGTGTCTATGTTAGTGTGTGTGTGTGTGTGTTATAATAATAATAATGCCATGAAACACCCAGTTGGAAATCCTGACCAGAGAGAGAGAGAGAGAGAGAGAGAGAGAGAGAGAGAGAGGAGAGAGAGAGAGAGAGAGAGAGAGAGAGAGAGAGTGTGTGTGTGTGTGTGTGTGTGTGTGTGTGTGTGTGTGTGTGTGTGTGTGTGTGTGTGTGTGTGTGTGTGTGTGTGTGCTAACGCTCTCTGTCTGCCATTTTACTCAGACGAGTTCACATTAAGTGCCAAGAACTACAAAAATGGCTGTGCTCGGCTTCTGTCTGCTGGCCCCTCCCCCCTCTCCTCTTGAAGCAGATGAAGGTTGCCAAGCAACCAGGACCAACTGTAACCAGTTACTGGTTACTGGTAACAGTTACTGCAGTTATGTCACTTAGAAATTGAGAGAAAATGCTGACACCTCCTCTCGAACAGGAAGGATTTCTGACCAGAACCGTATCTCCAATCATTGAACCGACTTAACCACAAGCAACATGAGACCTTCCTGATCGTTTTACATATTTGTTTGGTGTCGATAAATAAAGAAATGTGTCCTTAAGAGCAAGAGAGAGAAAGGTTACTTCTGCTTTGCTCCATAAAAAGTCCAGCCGTTTTAACATGGCAGTCTATGGGCTGTGGATGGGTGTTGGTGGCGCAGCTTTGTGTGTTACGCCAAAACTAGTAATTTTTAACATGTATATTTAGACACATTTATAACAGAGACAGCTTCAACAGTGTTATCAGTGGTGTGTGTGTGTGTGTGTTGTGTGTGTGTGTGTGTGTGTGTGTGTGTGTGTGTGTGTAACCCTTCTGAAGCAGAAAAGTATTAGTAATGATAATAATAACTTTAACTAATGGCCAGAATAAGAAACAGAAGATTTAAATTCGACTACGGAGCCCAGGTGTAACCAACTGATGCACAAGAACGACACGACACTGTGGCTCTTTTTGTTAATGAGAACAATGCTCCCTTATTTTAATATGAAGCTGGGGAGAATAATAAAACACATGAAATACATACAACCGCCTTACCTGGTAGGTATAGTATAGAAATAACAAACAAAATAAAAGGTTTTCGCAGCTGCGTGTGGTTCTTCTTATTGTTCTGTTCACTTCACTATATGTGCACCCTTTAGGTGTCAGTCCAGCCACATGGTTGTGTGGGTGTGTGTGTATGTGTAAAAGTGAGCAAAAGGATTCAATTCACTGTGTACGTCTAAGATTCTCCAGGGTCCGGCTCGCCATCAACGTCTCTCTCTGGCTCCGTCCTCCAGACAGGCTCTATCCAAATCCAAGGGTTCCTCAAAAACCTGACCTACAATAAGTAGGATCAGAACATATTTCTTCAATTTCTCAGATCTTAAATTATGAATTATTGTACATAAATCACTTTAAATTGTCTCTATATTATGTAGAGGATAAGTGCTTTAACTAACTTGTATTGCAAAATAAGATCACAATTTCTCAGTAGCAAAAGGTGAATAATTCAAAGTATATTATGATACCAAATGATTATTTTTCGAACAGTACCATCACATATATATGCTATTAACATAGCAATTAACATATTAATTATCACAAATAACCAAAATGTAAACTCTTGTAATGTTCACAGTAAGAAACCATAACTTAATGTGCTTAAAATAAACAAATATGTTCACAGTCACACACATGGCACACCATAACTCAAGTAAAAGCTAGACAAAATTGTTACATCAGAGCTTGGTGTGACTGGCAGTGCTGATTAGCCCCGGAGCTAGCGCTCCGATATTAGCATTGAGCTAGTGGTTAGCTCACGGAGTTAGCCGTTTAGCTTGTAGAATTAGCGTTTTAGCACTTAGCATTAGCACAGCAGGACGATCTCTCACCGCTGCGATTCTCCACCCGAGCGAATCCTCCAACTGCACTCCTGCAGATCGTGGTCGTCCGGGGAGATTCCTCCTTTGGTTTTGTCCGAGTTTTTAATCACTTTTTTCCAGTTTATCCACTTTTATGTTTTCTCCGTCCTGACATTAAAACCGTGTCCAGAACATGCTTCCTCTTGCTCCTTCTAGAGGCTACGGCGAAATGTGAACCTGCGTCAGGTGGGATTACAGACCGCGTCTGCTCCTCCGACTGTATGACAGATCGGGACCACAACTCATCCCTTTCAAATTAAAGTTCCCCTAGTTTTTCTACAAGAATAACCACAAATAGTCTTTTCTTCATGAATTTGACAGTCTTTTAACTCACATATTCTCTCTCTCTTTTAGATATAAAATATACCTTTTTAATACACATGTTTTTTTATCTGGGTTACATGTGTGTCTATGTTACTGTGTGTGTGTGTGTGTCTGTGTGTGTGTGTTATGTGTGTGTGTGCGCGCCCCCCCCCCCCCTCCTCAAGCAGGGTGAGCTGCAGGTCTCATTAATTAGACACAGGTGTTCATGCAGCATGTCTGTCTCACTGAAATGCACAGTATATGTCTGAATGATCCCCGTCAAAGAGGGCCAAAAAAAACCCTATATGGTATGCCTCAAACCAAAATCTGAAATGACCAGAAGAATGCTCATCGTGTGTATAATGTCTGTGCCAAGTTTCAGGCGAAAATTGTATAAACTTTGGCCTCGAGAGTCAGAGCAAGCACAGGTGCGCCCTGCTCCTTCCGGTAAATTCTCTGCTTCAAAAACCATGGGAGTGAATGAGGCTGTGGATGGGAGTAGTCGATCAATTAACGTGTAGGGACCCAAAACTATACGAGCGACAGCTACAACAGTGGTATCAGTGCGATTACCTCGAATTTTCCTACGTTTTATGTATACTTGGTGTCTGTAGTGGAGCATTTGAGCCCACGGTAGTGAAATACGTTTTATTTTTTCACAGATTTTTCTCCCTGCTCCTCACTCTAGCTGATGATGTCATCCACTCTAGCAAAAACATTCCGCCACATACACACCCATTATAAACCCAGAAATTTGACTAAAAACCTGCTCAACTTTGAGCCTTGATAGTTTAAAAACGGTAAAAGCTGTCGATGAGTGTAGTGAATCCATGAAGAGAAGGCAAGCATACCTCCGTTTTTAGTTTTTAAATGAAGTCTCTCGGTGAAAGTATGCCAGAGCAGTTCATTGTTGAAAATGTCTGTTGAAATTTATTTTTCTTCGGGCCTCCCCATTCATTCTTTATGGGAAATTATTCTCAGTTTTTCGCGAATAAATTCGCGAAAAACACGCGAATCTCTTAGAAAAGTAATAGCACTCGATTCGGGATCAAGACGCACGTTTTGATATATCATTTGTTGGGGTCCTCGCACCGCTGCGGGCCGCATTAATGTTCGAAAAAGGGCGGAAAATGAATAATAATAATAATATGCCAAGAAACACACAGAAGAACAATAGTTGACGAGTGCCTACGGCACTCGTCAACTACTCCCAGAGCTTGCTAGCTCTGTGAGTAGTTGACGAGTGTCGTAGGCACTCGTCACTAACTAGAAAATTCCCGCAGAAATTTTGGAAGTGACGAGTGGGCTGTTGCCGGGGTTCTGTATTTAAAAAGCACACCTCAAATAGTCATTTTTAAACATGTATATTTAGACACATTTATAACAGAGACAGCTTCAACAGTGCTATCAGTGGGTGTGGTGTGTGTTCTGTGTTGCTGTGTGTGTGTGTGTGTGTAACCCTTCTGAAGCAGAAAAGTATTAGTAATGATAATAATAACTTTAACTAATGGCCAGAATAAGAAACAGAAGATTTAAATTCGACTACGGAGCCCAGGTGTAACCAACTGATGCCCAAGAACGACACGACACTGTGGCTCTTTTTGTTAATGAGAACAATGCTCCCCTATTTTAATATGAAGCTGGGGAGAATAATAAAACACATGAAATACATACAACAGCCTTACCCTGGTAGGTATAGAAAATAACAAACAAAATAAAAGGTTTTCGCAGCTGCGTGTGGTTCTTCTTATTGTTCTGTTCACTTCACTATATGTGCACCCTTTAGGTGTCAGTCCAGCCACACGGTTGTGTGGGTGTGTGTGTATGTGTAAAAGTGAGCAAAAGGATTCAATTCACGGTGTACGTCTAAGATTCTCCAGGGTCCGGCTCGCCATCAACGTCTCTCTCTGGCTCCGTCCTCCAGACAGGCTCTATCCAAATCCAAGGGTTCCTCAAAAACCTGACCTACAATAAGTAGGATCAGAACATATTTCTTCAATTTCTCAGATCTTAAATTATGAATTATTGTACATAAATCACTTTAAATTGTCTCTATATTATGTAGAGGATAAGTGCTTTAACTAACTTGTATTGCAAAATAAGATCACAATTTCTCAGTAGCAAAAGGTGAATAATTCAAAGTATATTATGATACCAAATGATTATTTTTCGAACAGTACCATCACATATATATATATATATATGCTATCAACATAGCAATTAACATATTAATTATCACAAATAACCAAAATGTAAACTCTTGTAATGTTCACAGTAAGAAACCATAATTTAACGTGCTTAAAATAAACAAATATGTTCACAGTCACACACACATGGCACATCATAACTCAAGTAAAAGCTAGACAAAATTGTTACATTAGAGCTTGGTGTGACTGGCAGTGCTGATTAGCCCCGGAGCTAGCGCTCCGATGTTAGCATTGAGCTAGTGGTTAGCTCACAGAGTTAGCCGTTTAGCTTGTAGAATTAGCGTTTTAGCATTTAGCATTAGCACAGCAGGACGATCTCTCACCAATGCGATTCTCCACCCGAGCGAATCCTCCAACTGCACTCCTGCAGATTGTGGTCGTCCGGGGAGATTCCTCCTTTGGTTTTGTCCGAGTTTTTAATGACTTTTTTTTCCCAGTTTATCCACTTTTATGTTTTCTCCGTCCTGACATTAAGACCGTGTCCAGAACATGCTTCCTCTTGCTCCTTCTAGAGGCTTCGGCGAAAAGTGAACCTGCGTCAGGTGGGATTACAGACTGCGTCTGCCCCTCCGACTGTATGACAGACCGGGACCACAACTCATCCTTTCAAATTAACGTTCCCCTAGTTTTTCTACAAGAATAACCACAAATAGTCTTTTCTTCATGAATTTGACAGTCTTTTAACTCACATATTCTCTCTCTCTTTTAGATATAAAATATACCTTTTTAATACACATGTTTTTATCTGGGTTACATGTGTGTCTATGTTACTGTGTGTGTGTGTGTGGTGTGTCTATGTTACTGTGTGTGTGTGTGTGTGTATAATAATAATAATGCCATGAAACACCCAGTTGGAAATCCTGACAAAAGAGAAGAGAGAGAGAGAGAGAGAGAGAGAGAGAGAGAGAGAGAGAGAGTGTGTGTGTGTGTGTGTGTGTGTGTGTGTGTGTGTGTGTGTGTGTGTGTGTGTGTGTGTGTGTGTGTGTGTGCTAACGCTCTCTGTCTGCCATTTTACTCAGACGAGTTCACATTAAGTGCCAAGAACTACAAAAATGGCTGTGCTCGGCTTCTGTCTGCTGGCCCCTCCCCCCTCTCCTCTTGAAGCAGATGAAGGTTGCCAAGCAACCAGGACCAACTGTAACCAGTTACTGGTTACTGGTAACAGTTACTGCAGTTATGTCACTTAGAAATTGAGAGAAAATGCTGACACCTCCTCTCGAACAGGAAGGATTTCTGACCAGAACCGTATCTCCAATCATTGAACCGACTTAACCACAAGCAACATGAGACCTTCCTGATCGTTTTACATATTTGTTTGGTGTCGATAAATAAAGAAATGTGTCCTTAAGAGCAAGAGAGAGAAAGGTTACTTCTGCTTTGCTCCATAAAAAGTCCAGCCGTTTTAACATGGCAGTCTATGGGGCTGTGGATGGGTGTTGGTGGCGCAGCTTTGTGTGTTACGCCAAAACTAGTAATTTTTAACATGTATATTTAGACACATTTATAACAGAGACAGCTTCAACAGTGTTATCAGTGGGTGTGTGTGTGTGTGTGTTGCTGTGTGTGTGTGTGTGTGTGTGTGTGTGTGTGTGTGTGTGTGTAACCCTTCTGAAGCAGAAAAGTATTAGTAATGATAATAATAACTTTAACTAATGGCCAGAATAAGAAACAGAAGATTTAAATTCGACTACGGAGCCCAGGTGTAACCAACTGATGCACAAGAACGACACGACACTGTGGCTCTTTTTGTTAATGAGAACAATGCTCCCTTATTTTAATATGAAGCTGGGGAGAATAATAAAACACATGAAATACATACAACCGCCTTACCTGGGTAGGTATAGAAAATAACAAACAAAATAAAAGGTTTTCGCAGCTGCGTGTGGTTCTTCTTATTGTTCTGTTCACTTCACTATATGTGCACCCTTTAGGTGTCAGTCCAGCCACATGGTTGTGTGGGTGTGTGTGTATGTGTAAAAGTGAGCAAAAGGATTCAATTCACGGTGTACGTCTAAGATTCTCCAGGGTCCGGCTCGCCATCAACGTCTCTCTCTGGCTCCGTCCTCCAGACAGGCTCTATCCAAATCCAAGGGTTCCTCAAAAACCTGACCTACAATAAGTAGGATCAGAACATATTTCTTCAATTTCTCAGATCTTAAATTATGAATTATTGTACATAAATCACTTTAAATTGTCTCTATATTATGTAGAGGATAAGTGCTTTAACTAACTTGTATTGCAAAATAAGATCACAATTTCTCAGTAGCAAAAGGTGAATAATTCAAAGTATATTATGATACCAAATGATTATTTTTCGAACAGTACCATCACATATATATATGCTATTAACATAGCAATTAACATATTAATTATCACAAATAACCAAAATGTAAACTCTTGTAATGTTCACAGTAAGAAACCATAACTTAATGTGCTTAAAATAAACAAATATGTTCACAGTCACACACATGGCACACCATAACTCAAGTAAAAGCTAGACAAAATTGTTACATCAGAGCTTGGTGTGACTGGCAGTGCTGATTAGCCCCGGAGCTAGCGCTCCGATATTAGCATTGAGCTAGTGGTTAGCTCACGGAGTTAGCCGTTTAGCTTGTAGAATTAGCGTTTTAGCACTTAGCATTAGCACAGCAGGACGATCTCTCACCGCTGCGATTCTCCACCCGAGCGAATCCTCCAACTGCACTCCTGCAGATCGTGGTCGTCCGGGGAGATTCCTCCTTTGGTTTTGTCCGAGTTTTTAATCACTTTTTTCCAGTTTATCCACTTTTATGTTTTCTCCGTCCTGACATTAAAACCGTGTCCAGAACATGCTTCCTCTTGCTCCTTCTAGAGGCTACGGCGAAATGTGAACCTGCGTCAGGTGGGATTACAGACCGCGTCTGCTCCTCCGACTGTATGACAGATCGGGACCACAACTCATCCCTTTCAAATTAAAGTTCCCCTAGTTTTTCTACAAGAATAACCACAAATAGTCTTTTCTTCATGAATTTGACAGTCTTTTAACTCACATATTCTCTCTCTCTTTTAGATATAAAATATACCTTTTTAATACACATGTTTTTTTATCTGGGTTACATGTGTGTCTATGTTACTGTGTGTGTGTGTGTGTGTCTGTGTTACTGTGTGTGTGTGTATGTGTGTGTGTGCGCGCCCCCCCCCCCCCCCCCCCCCCCTCCTCAAGCAGGGTGAGCTGCAGGTCTCATTAATTAGACACAGGTGTTCATGCAGCATGTCTGTCTCACTGAAATGCACAGTATATGTCTGAATGATCCCCGTCAAAGAGGGCCAAAAAAACCCTATATGGTATGCCTCAAACCAAAATCTGAAATGACCAGAAGAATGCTCATCGTGTGTATAATGTCTGTGCCAAGTTTCAGGCGAAAATTGTATAAACTTTGGCCTCGAGAGTCAGAGCAAGCACAGGTGCGCCCTGCTCCTTCCGGTAAATTCTCTGCTTCAAAAACCATGGGAGTGAATGAGGCTGTGGATGGGAGTAGTCGATCAATTAACGTGTAGGGACCCAAAACTATACGAGCGACAGCTACAACAGTGGTATCAGTGCGATTACCTCGAATTTTCCTACGTTTTATGTATACTTGGTGTCTGTAGTGGAGCATTTGAGCCCACGGTAGTGAAATACGTTTTATTTTTTCACAGATTTTTCTCCCTGCTCCTCACTCTAGCTGATGATGTCATCCACTCTAGCAAAAACATTCCGCCACATACACACCCATTATAAACCCAGAAATTTGACTAAAAACCTGCTCAACTTTGAGCCTTGATAGTTTAAAAACGGTAAAAGCTGTCGATGAGTGTAGTGAATCCATGAAGAGAAGGCAAGCATACCTCCGTTTTTAGTTTTTAAATGAAGTCTCTCGGTGAAAGTATGCCAGAGCAGTTCATTGTTGAAAATGTCTGTTGAAATGTATTTTTCTTCGGGCCTCCCCATTCATTCTTTATGGGAAATTATTCTCAGTTTTTCGCGAATAAATTCGCGAAAAACACGCGAATCTCTTAGAAAAGTAATAGCACTCGATTCGGGATCAAGACGCACGTTTTGATATATCATTTGTTGGGGTCCTCGCACCGCTGCGGGCCGCATTAATGTTCGAAAAAGGGCGGAAAATGAATAATAATAATAATGCCAAGAAACACACAGAAGAACAATACTACTCCCAGAGCTTACTAGCTCTGTGAGTAGTTGACGAGTGTCGCAGGCACTCGTCACTAACTAGAAAATTCCCGCAGAAATTTTGGAAGTGACGAGTGGGCTGTTGCCGGGGTTCTGTATTTAAAAAGCACACCTCAAACAGTAATTTTTAACATGTATATTAGACACATTTATAACAGAGACAGCTTCAACAGTGATCAGGGTGTGTGTGTGTGTCTGTGGCTGTGTGTGTGTGTGTGTAACCCTTCTGAAGCAGAAAAGTATTAGTAATGATAATAATAACTTTAACTAATGGCAGATAAGAAACAGAAGATTTAAATTCGACTACGGAGCCCAGGTTGTAACCAACTGATGCACAAGAACGACACGACACTGTGGCTCTTTTTGTTAATGAGAACAATGCTCCCTTATTTTAATATGAAGCTGGGGAGAATAATAAAACACATGAAATACATACAACAGCCTTACCCTGGTAGGTATAGAAAATACCAAACAAAATAAAAGGTTTTCGCAGCAGCTGCGTGTGGTTCTTCTTATTGTTCTGTTCACTTCACTATATGTGCACCCTTTAGGTGTCAGTCCAGCCACACGGTTGTGTGGGTGTGTGTGTATGTGTAAAAGTGAGCAAAAGGTCAATTCACGGTGTACGTCTAAGATTCTCCAGGTCCGGCTCGCCATCAACGTCTCTCTCTGGCTCCGTCCTCCAGACAGGCTCTATCCAATCCAAGGGTTCCTCAAAACCTGACCTACAATAAGTAGGATCAGAACATATTTCTTCAATTCTCAGATCTTAAATTATGAATTATTGTACTAAATCACTTTAAATTGTCTCTATATTATGTAGAGGATAAGTGCTTTAACTAACTTGTATTGCAAAATAAGATCACAATTTCTCAGTAGCAAAAGGTGAATAATTCAAAGTATATTATGATACCAAATGATTATATATATATGCTATTAACATAGCAATTAACATATTAATTATCACAAATAACCAAAATGTAAACTCTTGTAATGTTCACAGTAAGAAACCATAACTTAATGTGCTTAAAATAAACAAATATGTTCACAGTCACACACACATGGCACATCATAACTCAAGTAAAAGCTAGACAAAATTGTTACATTAGAGCTTGGTGTGACTGGCAGTGCTGATTAGCCCCGAGCTAGCGCTCCGATGTTAGCTTGAGCTAGTGGTTAGCTCACGGAGTTAGCCGTTTAGCTTGTAGAATTAGCGTTTTAGCATTTAGCATTAGCACAGCAGGACGATCTCTCACCGCTGCGATTCTCCACCCGAGCGAATCTCCAACTGCACTCCTGCAGATCGTGGTCGTCCGGGGAGATTCCTCCTTTGGTTTTGTCCGATGAGTTTTAATCACTTTTTTTCCCAGTTTATCCACTTTTATGTTTCTTCGTCCTGACATTAAGACCGTGTCCAGAACATGCTTCCTCTTGCTCCTTCTAGAGGCTTCGCGAAAAGTGAACCTGCGTCAGGTGGGATTACAGACTGCGTCTGCCCCTCCGACTGTATGACAGACCGGGACCACAACTCATCCCTTTCAAATTAACGTTCCCCTAGTTTTTCTACAAGAATAACCACAAATAGTCTTTTCTTCATGAATTTGACAGTCTTTTAACTCACATATTCTCTCTCTCTTTTAGATATAAAATATACCTTTTTAATACACATGTTTTTATCTCGGTTACTGTGTCTATGTTACTGTGTGTCTATGTTACTGTGTGTGTGTGTGTGTGTGTGTGTTACTGTGTGTGTATAATAATATGCCCATGAAACACGCAGAAGATCAATAGTTGCTTGCTAGCAGCTATTGTGTGTGTCTGTGTCTGCTGGCCCCCCCCCTCTCCTCTTCATGCACGCGAAGGTTGCAAGCAACCAGGACAAACTGTAACCAGTTACTGGTTACTGGTAACAGTTATGCAGTTATGTCACTTAGAAATTGAGAGAAAATGCTGAGACCTCCTCTCGAAAGGAAGGATTTCTGACCAGAACCGTATTCTCCAATCAGAACCGACTTAACCACAAGCAACCATGAGACCTTCTGATCGTTTTACATATTTGTTTGGTGTCGATAAATAAAGAAATGTGTCCTTAAGAGCAAGAGAGAGAAAGGTTACTCTGCTTTGCTCTATAAAATGTCCAGCCGTTTTAACATGGCAGTCTAGGGGTGTGGATGGGTTTTGGTGGCGCAGCTTTGTGTGTTACGCCAAAACTATAAGGCTGACAGCTTTGGCAGGCGAATGTGAGTGAGACGACAAATTTCCTACGTTTATATGTACAAATCGCGTCTGTAGTGGTACATTTGAGGCCATGGCAGTCAAATACGTTTTATTTTCTCACTGATTTTTCTCCCTGCTCTCACTTAGCTGATGATGTCATCCACTCTAGCAAAAAACATTCCGCCCACATACACACCCATTATAAACCAGAAATTTGACTAAAAACCTGCTCAACTTTGAGCCTTGATAGTTTAAAAACGGTTAAGCTGTCGATGAGTGTAGTGAATCCGTGAAGAGAAGGCAAGCATACCTCCGTTTAAAAGTTTAAATTAAGTCTCTCGGTTGGAAGTATGCCAGAGCAGTTCATGTTGAAAATGGTGAAATTTTACTTTGCCCCATTCATTCCCTATGGGATTTTTTTTCCAGTTTTTCGCGAATAAATTCGCGAAAAACTCGGAATCTCTTAGAAAAGTATAGCACTCGATTCGGGATCAAGACGCAGTTTTGATACATCATTTGTTTGGGGTCCTCGCACGCTGGCGGGCCGCATTAATGTTCGAAAAAGGGCGGAAAATGAATATAATAATAACTAAATTCGGCAGAAATTTTGGAAGTGACGAGTGGGCTGTGTGCCGGGGTTCTGTATTTAAAAAAGCACACCTCAAACAGTAATTTTTAACATGTATATTTAGACACATTATAACAGAGACAGCTTCAACAGTGTTATCAGTGGGTGTGTGTGTGTCTGTGTTGCTGTGTGTGTGTGTGTGTTGTGGTCGTCCGGGGAGATTCCTCCTTTGGTTTGTCCGAGTTTTTAATGACTTTTTTTTCCCAGTTTAATCCACTTTTATGTTTTCGACCGTCCTGACATTAAGACCGTGTCCAGAACATGCTTCCTCTTGCTCCTTCTAAGGCTTCGGCGAAAAAGTGAACTGCGTCAGGTGGGATTACAGACTGCGTCTGCTCCTCCGACTGTATGACAGACCGGGACCACAACTCATCCCTTTCAAATTAACGTTTCCCCTAGTTTTTCTACAAGAATAACCACAAATAGTTTTCTTCATGAATTTGACAGTCTTTTAACTCACATATAAAATATACCTTTTAATACACATTTTTTTATCTGGGTACATGTGTGTCTATGTACTGTGTGGGTGTGTGGGTGTGTGTGTGTGTGTGTGTGTGTGTGTGTGTGGTGGTGTGTTGTGTGCTAACGCTTCTCTGTCTGACATTTTACACAGCGAGTTCACATTAAGTGCCAAGAACTACAAATGGCTGTGCTCGGCTTCTGTCTGCTGGCCCGCTCCCCCCCCCTCTCCTCTTGAGCAGATGAAGGGTTGCCAAGCAACCAGGACCAACTGTAACCAGTTACTGGTTACTGGTAACAGTTACTGCAGTTATGCACTTAGAAATTGAGAGAAAAATGCTGAGACCTCCTCTCGAACAGGAAGGATTTCTGACCAGAACCGTATCTCCAATCATTGAACCGACTTAACCACAAGCAACATGAGACCTTCCTGATCGTTTTACATATTTGTTTGGTGTCGATAAATAAAGAAATGTGTCCTTAAGAGCAAGAGAGAGAAAGGTTACTTCTGCTTTGCTCCATAAAAGTCCAGCCGTTTTAAATGGCAGTTTATGGGGCTGTGGATGGGTGTGTGGCGCAGCTTTGTGTGTTACGCCAAAACTAGTAATTTTTAACATGTTAATTTAGACACATTTATAACAGAGACAGCTTCAACAGTGTTATCATGGGTGGTGTGTGTGTGTGTCTGTGTTGCGTGTGTCTGTGTTGCTGTGTGTGTGTGTGCGTGTGTGTGTGTGTGTGTGTGTGTAACCCTTCTGAAGCAGAAAAGTATTAGTAATGATAATAATAACTTTAACTAATGGCCAGAATAAGAAACAGAGATTTAAATTCGACTACGGAGCCCAGGTGTAACCAACTGATGCCCAAGAACGACACACACTGTGGCTCTTTTGTTAATGAGAACAATGCTCCCTATTTTAATATGAAGCTGGGGAGAATAATAAAACACATGAAATACATACAACAGCCTTACCCTGGTAGGTATAGAAAATACCAAACAAAATAAAAGGTTTTCGCAGCTGCGTGTGGTTCTTCTTATTGTTCTTCACTTCATATGTGCACCCTTAGGTGTCAGTCCAGCCACACGGTTGTGTGGGGTGTGTGTAGTGGTAAAAGTGAGCAAAAGGATTCAATTCACGGTACGTCTAAGATCCTCCAGGGTCCGGCTTGCCATCAACGTCTCTCGCTCTGGCTCCGTCCTCCAGACAGGCTTTATCCAAATCCAAGGGTTCCTAAAAAACCTGACCTACAATAAGTAGGATCAGAACATATTCTTCAATTTCTCAGATCTTAAATTATGAATTATTGTACATAAATCACTTTAAATTGTCTCTAAATATGTAGAGGATAAGTGCTTTAACACTTGTATTGCAAAATAAGATCACAATTTCTCAGTAGCAAAAGGTGAATAATTCAAAGTTTATTATGATACCAAATGATTATTTTTCTAACAGTACAATCACATATATATATGCTATTAACATAGCAATTAACATATTAATTATCACAAATAACCAAAATGTAAACTCTTGTAATGTTCACAGTAAGAAACCATAACTTAATGTGCTTAAAATAAACAAATATGTTCACAGTCCACACACACATGCACACCATAACTCAAGTAAAAGCTAGACAAAATTGTTACATTAGAGCTTGGTGTGACTGGCAGTGCTGATTAGCCCCGGAGCTAGCGCTCCGATGTTAGCATTGAGCTAGTGGTTAGCTCACAGAGTTAGCCGTTTAGCTTGTAGAATTAGCGTTTAGCATTTACATTAGCACAGCAGGACGATCTCTCACCAATGCGATTCTCCACCCGAGCGAATCCTCCAACTGCACTCCTGCCGATCGTGGTCGTCCGGGGAGATTCCTCCTTTTCCTCACTTTTTGCCCAGTTTATCCACTTTTATGTTTTCTCCGTCCTGACATTAAGACCGTGTCCAGAACATGCTTCCTCTTGCTCCTTCTAGAGGCTTCGGCGAAAAGTGAACCTGCGTCAGGTGGGATTACAGACTGCGTCTGCTCCTCCGACTGTATGACAGACCGGGACCACAACTATCCCTTTCAAATTAAGTTCCCCTAGTTTTTCTACAGAATAACCACAATAGTCTTTTCTTCATGAATTTGACAGTCTTTTAACTCACATTCTCTCTCTCTTTAGATATAAAATATACCTTTTTAATACACATGTTTTTTATCTGGGTTACATGTGTGCCTATGTTACTGTGTGGTGTGTGTGTGTGGTGTGGTGTGTACTGTGTGTGTGTGTGTGTGTATAATAATGCCATGAAACACAGAAGATCAATAGTGCCTAGCAGCTGTGTGTGCTTCTGTCTGCTGGCCCCTCCCCCCTCTCCTCTTGAAGCAGACGAAGGTTGCCAAGCAACCAGGACCAACTGTAACCAGTTACTGGTTAGTTTACTGCAGTTATGTCACTTAGAAATTGAGAAAATGCTGACACCTCCTCTCGAACAGGAAGGATTTCTGACCAGAACCGTATCTCCAATCATTGAACCGACTTAACCACAAGCAACATGAGACCTTCCTGATCGTTTTACATATTTGTTTGGTGTCGATAAATAAAGAAATGTGTCCTTAAGAGCAAGAGAGAGAAAGGTTACTTCTGCTTTGCTCCATAAAAAGTCCAGCCGTTTTAACATGGCAGTCTATGGGGCTGTGGATGGGTGTTGGTGGCGCAGCTTTGTGTGTTACGCCAAAACTAGTAATTTTTAACATGTATATTTAGACACATTTATAACAGAGACAGCTTCAACAGTGTTATCAGTGGGTGTGTGTGTGTGTGTGTGTGTGTGTGTGTGTGTGTGTGTGTGTGTGTGTGTGTGTAACCCTTCTGAAGCAGAAAAGTATTAGTAATGATAATAATAACTTTAACTAATGGCCAGAATAAGAAACAGAAGATTTAAATTCGACTACGGAGCCCAGGTGTAACCAACTGATGCACAAGAACGACACGACACTGTGGCTCTTTTTGTTAATGAGAACAATGCTCCCTTATTTTAATATGAAGCTGGGGAGAATAATAAAACACATGAAATACATACAACCGCCTTACCTGGGTAGGTATAGAAAATAACAAACAAAATAAAAGGTTTTCGCAGCTGCGTGTGGTTCTTCTTATTGTTCTGTTCACTTCACTATATGTGCACCCTTTAGGTGTCAGTCCAGCCACAGTTGTGTGGGTGTGTGTGTATGTGTAAAAGTGAGCAAAAGGATTCAATTCACTGTGTACGTCTAAGATTCTCCAGGGTCCGGCTCGCCATCAACGTCTCTCTCTGGCTCCGTCCTCCAGACAGGCTCTATCCAAATCCAAGGGTTCCTCAAAAACCTGACCTACAATAAGTAGGATCAGAACATATTTCTTCAATTTCTCAGATCTTAAATTATGAATTATTGTACATAAATCACTTTAAATTGTCTCTATATGATGTAGAGGATAAGTGCTTTAACTAACTTGTATTGCAAATAAGATCACAATTTCTCAGTAGCAAAAGGTGAATAATTCAAAGTATATTATGATACCAAATGATTATTTTTCGAACAGTACCATCACATATATATATGCTATTAACATAGCAATTAACATATTAATTATCACAAATAACCAAAATGTAAACTCTTGTAATGTTCACAGTAAGAAACCATAACTTAATGTGCTTAAAATAAACAAATATGTTCACAGTCACACACATGGCACACCATAACTCAAGTAAAAGCTAGACAAAATTGTTACATCAGAGCTTGGTGTGACTGGCAGTGCTGATTAGCCCCGGAGCTAGCGCTCCGATATTAGCATTGAGCTAGTGGTTAGCTCACGGAGTTAGCCGTTTAGCTTGTAGAATTAGCGTTTTAGCACTTAGCATTAGCACAGCAGGACGATCTCTCACCGCTGCGATTCTCCACCCGAGCGAATCCTCCAACTGCACTCCTGCAGATCGTGGTCGTCCGGGGAGATTCCTCCTTTGGTTTTGTCCGAGTTTTTAATCACTTTTTTCCAGTTTATCCACTTTTATGTTTTCTCCGTCCTGACATTAAAACCGTGTCCAGAACATGCTTCCTCTTGCTCCTTCTAGAGGCTACGGCGAAATGTGAACCTGCGTCAGGTGGGATTACAGACCGCGTCTGCTCCTCCGACTGTATGACAGATCGGGACCACAACTCATCCCTTTCAAATTAAAGTTCCCCTAGTTTTTCTACAAGAATAACCACAAATAGTCTTTTCTTCATGAATTTGACAGTCTTTTAACTCACATATTCTCTCTCTCTTTTAGATATAAAATATACCTTTTTAATACACATGTTTTTTTATCTGGGTTACATGTGTGTCTATGTTACTGTGTGTGTGTGTGTGTGTCTGTGTTACTGTGTGTGTGTGTATGTGTGTGTGTGCGCGCCCTCCCCCCCCCCTCCTCCTCAAGCAGGGTGAGCTGCAGGTCTCATTAATTAGACACAGGTGTTCATGCAGCATGTCTGTCTCACTGAAATGCACAGTATATGTCTGAATGATCCCCGTCAAAGAGGGCCAAAAAAACCCTATATGGTATGCCTCAAACCAAAATCTGAAATGACCAGAAGAATGCTCATCGTGTGTATAATGTCTGTGCCAAGTTTCAGGCGAAAATTGTATAAACTTTGGCCTCGAGAGTCAGAGCAAGCACAGGTGCGCCCTGCTCCTTCCGGTAAATTCTCTGCTTCAAAAACCATGGGAGTGAATGAGGCTGTGGATGGGAGTAGTCGATCAATTAACGTGTAGGGACCCAAAACTATACGAGCGACAGCTACAACAGTGGTATCAGTGCGATTACCTCGAATTTTCCTACGTTTTATGTATACTTGGTGTCTGTAGTGGAGCATTTGAGCCCACGGTAGTGAAATACGTTTTATTTTTTCACAGATTTTTCTCCCTGCTCCTCACTCTAGCTGATGATGTCATCCACTCTAGCAAAAACATTCCGCCACATACACACCCATTATAAACCCAGAAATTTGACTAAAAACCTGCTCAACTTTGAGCCTTGATAGTTTAAAAACGGTAAAAGCTGTCGATGAGTGTAGTGAATCCATGAAGAGAAGGCAAGCATACCTCCGTTTTTAGTTTTAAATGAAGTCTCTCGGTGAAAGTATGCCAGAGCAGTTCATTGTTGAAAATGTCTGTTGAAATTTATTTTTCTTCGGGCCTCCCCATTCATTCTTTATGGGAAATTATTCTCAGTTTTTCGCGAATAAATTCGCGAAAAACACGCGAATCTCTTAGAAAAGTAATAGCACTCGATTCGGGATCAAGACGCACGTTTTGATATATCATTTGTTGGGGTCCTCGCACCGCTGCGGGCCGCATTAATGTTCGAAAAAGGGCGGAAAATGAATAATAATAATAATGCCAAGAAACACACAGAAGAACAATAGTTGACGAGTGCCTACGGCACTCGTCACTAACTAGAAAATTCCCGCAGAAATTTTGAAAGTGACGAGTGGGCTGTTGCCGGGGTTCTGTATTTAAAAAGCACACCTCAAATAGTCATTTTTAACATGTATATTTAGACACATTTATAACAGAGACAGCTTCAACAGTGCTATCAGTGGGTGGGTGTGTGTCTGTTGCTGTGTGTGTGTGTGTGTAACCCTTCTGAAGCAGAAAAGTATTAGTAATGATAATAATAACTTTAACTAATGGCCAGAATAAGAAACAGAAGATTTAAATTCGACTACGGAGCCCAGGTGTAACCAACTGATGCCCAAGAACGACACGACACTGTGGCTCTTTTTGTTAATGAGAACAATGCTCCCTTATTTTAATATGAAGCTGGGGAGAATAATAAAACACATGAAATACATACAACAGCCTTACCCTGGTAGGTATAGAAAATAACAAACAAAATAAAAGGTTTTCGCAGCTGCGTGTGGTTCTTCTTATTGTTCTGTTCACTTCACTATATGTGCACCCTTTAGGTGTCAGTCCAGCCACACGGTTGTGTGGGTGTGTGTGTATGTGTAAAAGTGAGCAAAAGGATTCAATTCACGGTGTACGTCTAAGATTCTCCAGGGTCCGGCTCGCCATCAACGTCTCTCTCTGGCTCCGTCCTCCAGACAGGCTCTATCCAAATCCAAGGGTTCCTCAAAAACCTGACCTACAATAAGTAGGATCAGAACATATTTCTTCAATTTCTCAGATCTTAAATTATGAATTATTGTACATAAATCACTTTAAATTGTCTCTATATTATGTAGAGGATAAGTGCTTTAACTAACTTGTATTGCAAAATAAGATCACAATTTCTCAGTAGCAAAAGGTGAATAATTCAAAGTATATTATGATACCAAATGATTATTTTTCGAACAGTACCATCACATATATATATATATATATGCTATCAACATAGCAATTAACATATTAATTATCACAAATAACCAAAATGTAAACTCTTGTAATGTTCACAGTAAGAAACCATAATTTAACGTGCTTAAAATAAACAAATATGTTCACAGTCACACACACATGGCACATCATAACTCAAGTAAAAGCTAGACAAAATTGTTACATTAGAGCTTGGTGTGACTGGCAGTGCTGATTAGCCCCGGAGCTAGCGCTCCGATGTTAGCATTGAGCTAGTGGTTAGCTCACAGAGTTAGCCGTTTAGCTTGTAGAATTAGCGTTTTAGCATTTAGCATTAGCACAGCAGGACGATCTCTCACCAATGCGATTCTCCACCCGAGCGAATCCTCCAACTGCACTCCTGCAGATTGTGGTCGTCCGGGGAGATTCCTCCTTTGGTTTTGTCCGAGTTTTTAATGACTTTTTTTTCCCAGTTTATCCACTTTTATGTTTTCTCCGTCCTGACATTAAGACCGTGTCCAGAACATGCTTCCTCTTGCTCCTTCTAGAGGCTTCGGCGAAAAGTGAACCTGCGTCAGGTGGGATTACAGACTGCGTCTGCCCCTCCGACTGTATGACAGACCGGGACCACAACTCATCCCTTTCAAATTAACGTTCCCCTAGTTTTTCTACAAGAATAACCACAAATAGTCTTTTCTTCATGAATTTGACAGTCTTTTAACTCACATATTCTCTCTCTCTTAGATATAAAATATACCTTTTTAATACACGTTTTTTATCTGGGTTACATGTGTGTCTATGTTACTGTGTGTGTGTGTGTGTGTCTATGTTACTGTGTGGTGTGTGTGTATAATAATAATAATGCCATGAAACACCCAGTTGGAAATCCTGACAGAGAGAGAGAGAGAGAGAGAGAGAGAGAGAGAGAGAGAGGAGAGAGAGAGTGTGTGTGTGTGTGTGTGTGTGTGTGTGTGTGTGTGTGTGTGTGTGTGTGTGTGTGCTAACGCTCTCTGTCTGCCATTTTACTCAGACGAGTTCACATTAAGTGCCAAGAACTACAAAAATGGCTGTGCTCGGCTTCTGTCTGCTGGCCCCTCCCCCCTCTCCTCTTGAAGCAGATGAAGGTTGCCAAGCAACCAGGACCAACTGTAACCAGTTACTGGTTACTGGTAACAGTTACTGCAGTTATGTCACTTAGAAATTGAGAGAAAATGCCTCTCGAACAGGAAGGATTTCTGACCAGAACCGTATCTCCAATCATTGAACCGACTTAACCACAAGCAACATGAGACCTTCCTGATCGTTTTACATATTTGTTTGGTGTCGATAAATAAAGAAATGTGTCCTTAAGAGCAAGAGAGAGAAAGGTTACTTCTGCTTTGCTCCATAAAAAGTCCAGCCGTTTTAACATGGCAGTCTATGGGGCTGTGGATGGGTGTTGGTGGCGCAGCTTTGTGTGTTACGCCAAAACTAGTAATTTTTAACATGTATATTTAGACACATTTATAACAGAGACAGCTTCAACAGTGTTATCAGTGGGTGTGTGTGTGTGTGTTGCTGTGTGTGTGTGTGTGTGTGTGTGTGTGTGTGTGTGTGTGTGTGTAACCCTTCTGAAGCAGAAAAGTATTAGTAATGATAATAATAACTTTAACTAATGGCCAGAATAAGAAACAGAAGATTTAAATTCGACTACGGAGCCCAGGTGTAACCAACTGATGCACAAGAACGACACGACACTGTGGCTCTTTTTGTTAATGAGAACAATGCTCCCTTATTTTAATATGAAGCTGGGGAGAATAATAAAACACATGAAATACATACAACCGCCTTACCTGGGTAGGTATAGAAAATAACAAACAAAATAAAAGGTTTTCGCAGCTGCGTGTGGTTCTTTTATTGTTCTGTTCACTTCACTATATGTGCACCCTTTAGGTGTCAGTCCAGCCACATGGTTGTGTGGGTGTGTGTGTATGTGTAAAAGTGAGCAAAAGGATTCAATTCACGGTGTACGTCTAAGATTCTCCAGGGTCCGGCTCGCCATCAACGTCTCTCTCTGGCTCCGTCCTCCAGACAGGCTCTATCCAAATCCAAGGGTTCCTCAAAAACCTGACCTACAATAAGTAGGATCAGAACATATTTCTTCAATTTCTCAGATCTTAAATTATGAATTATTGTACATAAATCACTTTAAATTGTCTCTATATTATGTAGAGGATAAGTGCTTTAACTAACTTGTATTGCAAAATAAGATCACAATTTCTCAGTAGCAAAAGGTGAATAATTCAAAGTATATTATGATACCAAATGATTATTTTTCGAACAGTACCATCACATATATATATGCTATTAACATAGCAATTAACATATTAATTATCACAAATAACCAAAATGTAAACTCTTGTAATGTTCACAGTAAGAAACCATAACTTAATGTGCTTAAAATAAACAAATATGTTCACAGTCACACACATGGCACACCATAACTCAAGTAAAAGCTAGACAAAATTGTTACATCAGAGCTTGGTGTGACTGGCAGTGCTGATTAGCCCCGGAGCTAGCGCTCCGATATTAGCATTGAGCTAGTGGTTAGCTCACGGAGTTAGCCGTTTAGCTTGTAGAATTAGCGTTTTAGCACTTAGCATTAGCACACAGCAGGACGATCTCTCACCGCTGCGATTCTCCACCCGAGCGAATCCTCCAACTGCACTCCTGCAGATCGTGGTCGTCCGGGGAGATTCCTCCTTTGGTTTTGTCCGAGTTTTTAATCACTTTTTTCCAGTTTATCCACTTTTATGTTTTCTCCGTCCTGACATTAAAACCGTGTCCAGAACATGCTTCCTCTTGCTCCTTCTAGAGGCTACGGCGAAATGTGAACCTGCGTCAGGTGGGATTACAGACCGCGTCTGCTCCTCCGACTGTATGACAGATCGGGACCACAACTCATCCCTTTCAAATTAAAGTTCCCCTAGTTTTTCTACAAGAATAACACAAATAGTC
>ML241070.1:0-18647 GCA_004119915.2 Collichthys lucidus
ACTCAGGTTTAGTTTCAGTTTAACTCAGGATTAACTCAGGTTTAGTTCAGTTTAACTCAGGATTAACTCAGGTTTAGTTCAGTTTAATTTAGGATTAACTCAGGTTTAGTTCAGTTTAACTCAGGTTTAACTCAGGTTTAGTTCAGTTAAATTTAGGATTAACTTAGGTTTAGTTCAGTTTAACTCAGGATTAACTCAGGTTTAGTTCAGTTTAACTCGGGATTAACTCAGGTTTAGTTCAGTTTAACTCAGGAATTAACTCAGGTTTAGTTCAGTTTAACTCGGGTTTAACTCAGGTTTAGTTCAGTTAAATTTAGGATTAACTCAGGTTTAGTTCAGTTAAATTTAGGATTAACTCAGGTTTAGTTCAGTTTAACTCAGGTTTAGTTCAGTTTAACCTCAGGATTAACTCAGGTTTAGTTCAGTTTAATTTAGGTTTAGTTCAGTTTAATTTAGGATTAACTCAGGTTTAGTTCAGTTTAACTCAGGATTAACTCAGGTTTAGTTCAGTTTAATTTAGGTTTAGTTCAGTTTAACTCAGGTTTACCTCAGGTTTAGTTCAGTTTAACTCAGGATTAACTCAGGTTTAGTTCAGTTTAACTTAGGTTTAACTCAGGTTTAGTTTAGTTTAACTCACGATTAACTCAGGTTTAGTTCAGTTTAACTCAGGATTAACTCAGGTTTAGTTCAGTTAAACTTAGGTTTAACTCAGGTTTAGTTTAGTTTAACTCAGGATTAGCTCAGGTTTAGTTCAGTTTAACCTCAGGTTTAACTCAGGTTTAGTTCAGTTTAACTCAGGTTTAGTTCAGTTTAACCCAGGATTAACTCAGGTTTAGTTCAGTTTAACTCGGGATTAACTCAGGTTTAGTTCAGTTTAACTCAGGATTAACTCAGGTTTAGTTCAGTTTAACTCAGGATTAACTCAGGTTTAGTTCAGTTTAACTCAGGTTTAGTTCAGTTTAACTCAGGTTTAATTCTGGTTTAACTCTGGTTTAGTTCAGTTTAACTCAGGTTTAGTTCAGTTTAACTCAGGTTTAATTCTGGTTTAACTCAGGTTTAGCTCAGGTTTAGCTCAGGTGAGGCTAAGGACATCCTGATGATGTATTTCATATATTTTAGTCTTCTTTCCATAAACTATACTCACACTGTGGTCACAATGAATCAGTTTCTATGGTGACAGCTGCTCCTCTCATTGGTGTATTTCCATGTGGATCTATGTGAGGCTTGTGGGTAATGTAGTCTCTGCAGATTAGTGATGTGATGGAGCTGAGTTTTATGGATCTGTTCTGAGGTCAGGGCTCGGTGTGTTTAGATTCAAGATTCAAGATGCTTTATTGTCAAGACTGCTAATGTACAAGACATACACAGAATTGAAATTGCGTTTCTCTCTGTCCGAACATATGTAAAATAAATAAAATAAATAAATGATAAATAAAAAGATAAAAAAATAAAAGATAAAAATAAAAATAAAATAAAAAGTAAAAATATACAAGTAAAAATAAAAATATATACATACATGCAATATATATATACAATATATACAAGCAGTCTTTTTGACACTGTAAAGTGGCTGGTGCCTTTTGGGGAGGGGTGTGCTGACGTGTCACACTGACATATTGTCCTTCGGCCTATAGGGGGCGCACTGACAGACAGCAGAAATCATGGACACCACCACATCCATCAAGATGACCACTCTGGCCATCCAGAACCTGTTCAGCTACGTGGAGGAGGAGAACCTGTCCGCCCTGAAGGCTCACCTGGACCGCTTCAAGGAGGTGGACGGACGCAGCGACGTACGTCAATGACCTTAGACATCAAACATATGTCTCCTATGTTCCTTCCTCTAATGTACCTTTGACGTTCCTCTAAGGTTTTTAAGGTTGTTTTCATTAGACATGAAACATGTGACCTGCGTCATGTGACCTGCGTCATGTGACCTGTGTGTGTGTCATCAGAACGGGCAGACGCCGCTCATGCTGGCAGCGGAGCAGGGCAGTCTGGAGATCATCCAGGAGCTCATCAGGAGAGGAGCCAACGTCAACCTGGACGACGTGGTGAGCAAACCAAATTCACCCGCCGCCTCCCTGTAAAACGCTCTGCTCTCGTCGCCTCAGATGCTGCGGTTGCTAGGAGACAGGCAGAGTTAATCAGGTTTCCATGGTAACGTGTGTCTCTGTCGTCAGGACTGCTGGTCGGCTCTGATCTGTGCTGCTAAAGAAGGTCACGTGGACGTAGTGAAGGAGCTGCTGGAGAACAGCGCCTACATCGAGCACAGAGACATGGTGAGGCCACGCAGCAGCTGAGAATCATGGGACATGTAGCAGGGAGGGGCCATGTCACCTGTAGTCCCACATCATGTTAACCTTCAACAGAAAACAAAGGATTATGGGTAGTCTCTATTAAACACATTGAATTAATAACACAACCGTGTGTGTGTGTGTGTGTGTGTGTGTGTGTGTGTGTGTGTGTGTGTGTGTGTGTGTGTGTGTGTGTGTGTGTGTGTTTAAGGGAGGATGGACAGCTCTGATGTGGGCGGCCTACAAAGGGCGTGTGGAGGTCACGGAGCTGCTGCTGGAACACGGAGCTAACCCCAACACTACAGGACAGGTAACACACACATTTCGTTTTCTTGAATTATGAATGAAACAGTTAACAGACATTTAACCTGATCTGTCTGCCTGTCTGTCTGCCTGTCTGCCTGTCTGTCTGTCTGCCTGTCTGTCTGCCTGTCTGCCTGTCTGTCTGTCTGTCTGTCTGTCTGTCTGTCTGTCTCACAGCAATACAGTGTTTATCCGATCATCTGGGCTGCAGGTCGAGGTCACGCAGACATCGTCAAACTGCTGCTGAACAACGGCGCCAAAGTCAACTGTTCTGACAAGGTAATGAACTGAAAGACAACGTAACAACAACGTAACGACAAAGTGACAACAACGTAACGACAAAGTGACAACAACGTAACGACAAAGTGACAACAACGTAACGACAGAGTGACAACAACGTAACGACAAAGTGACAACAACGTAACGACAGAGTGACAACAACGTAAGGACAGAGTGACAACCACGTAACGACAAAGTGACAACAACGTAACGACAAAGTGACAACAACGTAACGACAAAGTGACAACAACGTAACGACAGAGTGACAACAACGTAACGACAAAGTGACAACAACGTAACGGCAAAGTGACAACAACGTAACGACATAGTGACAACAACGTAACGACAAAGTGACAACAACGTAACGACAGAGTGACAACAACGTAACGACAGAGTGACAACAACGTAACGACAGAGTGACAACAACGTAACGGCAAAGTGACAACAACGTAACGGCAAAGTGACAACAACGTAACGACATAGTGACAACAACGTAACGACAAAGTGACAACAACGTAACGGCAGAGTGACAACAACGTAACGACAGAGTGACAACCACGTAACGACAGAGTGACAACAACGTAACGACAAAGTGACAACAACGTAACGACAAAGTGACAACAACGTAACGACATAGTGACAACAACGTAACGACAAAGTGACAACAACGTAACGGCAAAGTGACAACAACGTAACGACAGAGTGACAACCACGTAACGACATGACAACAACGTAACGACAAAGTGACAACAACGTAACGACAAAGTGACAACAACGTAACGACAAAGTGACAACAACGTAACGACAAAGTGACAACAACGTAACGGCAAAGTGACAACAACGTAACGACAGAGTGACAACCACGTAACGACAAAGTGACAACAACGTAACGGCAAAGTGACAACAACGTAACGGCAAAGTGACAACAACGTAACGACAGAGTGACAACCACGTAACGAGAAAGTGACAACAACGTAACGACAGAGTGACAACCACGTAACGAGAAAGTGACAACAACTTAACGAGAAAGTGACAACAACGTAACACAAAGTGACTACAACGTAACAAAGTGACTACAGCAGAACAAAGTGACTACAGCAGAACAAAGTGACTACAACGTAACAAAGTGACTACAGCAGAACAAAGTGACTACAGCAGAACAAAGTGACTACAGCAGAACAAAGTGACTACAACAGAACAAAGTGACTACAACGTAACAAAGTGACTACAACGTAACAAAGTGACTATAACAGAACAAAGTGACTACAACGTAACAAAGTGATTACAACGTAACAAAGTGACTACAACAGAACAAAGTGACTACAACGTAACAAAGTGACTACAACGTAACAAAGTGACTACAAACGTAACAAAGTGACTACAACGTAACAAAGTGACTACAAACGTAACAAAGTGACTACAAACGTAACAAAGTGACTACAACGTAACAAAGTGACTACAACGTAACAAAGTGACTACAAACGTAACAAAGTGACTACAACGTAACAAAGTGACTACAACGTAACAAAGTGACTACAACGTAACAGTGACTACAACAGAACAAAGTGACTACAATGTGTGTGTGTGTGTGTGTGTGTGTGTGTGTGTGTGTGTGTGTGTGTGTGTGTGTGTGTGTGTGTGTCACAGTATGGGACCACTCCTCTGATCTGGGCGTCCAGGAAAGGACACTTTGACTGTGTGATGCATCTTCTGGAGAACGGAGCTGACGTTGACCAGGAGGGGGCGGTATGACACACAGCTGACTGCAGCCATACTGTAGTATTAGTACTGCTGTACTACAGTATAAATACTGTAATTACTGTGTGATTACCTTTTTCATTACCTTTGTTCTGTGAATGAACCTGTCTGTGGTCCGAGCAGAACTCGATGACTGCTCTGATCGTGGCGGTGAAGGGCGGCTACACTGAGGTGGTGAAGGAGCTGCTGAAGAGGAACCCCAACGTCAACATGACCGACAAAGACGGGAACACAGCGCTGATGATCGCCGCCAAGGAGGGTACACTGAGATCGTCCAGGACCTGCTGGACGCCGGGACATATGTCAACATCCCAGACCGGGTGAGACGGACCCACAGGCGGACAAATGATACAACTACATGACCAGCACAGGCTGCCACTGAACCTCTGTGTGTGTGTGTGTGTGTGTGTGTGTGTGTGTGTGTGTGTGTGTGTGTGTGTGTGTGTGTGTGTGTGTGTGTGTGTTACAGAGTGGTGACACGGTGCTCATCGGAGCAGTGAGGGGAGGACACGTGGAGATCGTCAGAGCTCTGCTGCATAAATACGCCGACATCGACATCCGAGGACAGGTGAGACCCGCAGACCGTCTAAAACCTGGACGTAGTCTCCGTGACGTCCCCGCAGACTGTCTAAAACCTGGATGTAGTCTCTGTGACGTCCCCGCAGACTGTCTAAAACCTGGACGTAGTCTCCGTGATGTCCCCGCAGACTGTCTAAAACCTGGACGTAGTCTCCGTGATGTCCCCGCAGACTGTCTAAAACCTGGATGTAGTCTCTGTGACGTCCCCGCAGACTGTCTAAAACCTGGACGTAGTCTCTGTGACGTCCCCGCAGACTGTCTAAAACCTGGACGTAGTCTCCGTGACGTCCCCGCAGACTGTCTAAAACCTGGACGTAGTCTCCGTGACGTCCCCACAGACTGTCTAAAACCTGGACGTAGTCTCTGTGACGTCCCCGCAGACTGTCTAAAACCTGGATGTAGTCTCTGTGACGTCCCCGCAGACTGTCTAAAACCTGGATGTAGTCTCTGTGACGTGCCCGCAGACTGTCTAAAACCTGGATGTAGTCTCTGTGACGTCCCCGCAGACTGTCTAAAACCTGGACATAGTCTCCGTGACGTCCCCGCAGACTGTCTAAAACCTGGACATAGTCTCTGTGACGTCCCTGCAGACTGTCTAAAACCTGGACGTAGTCTCTGTGACGTCCCTGCAGACTGTCTAAAACCTGGACGTAGTCTCCGTGACGTCCCTGCAGACTGTCTAAAACCTGGACGTAGTCTCTGTGACGTCCCTGCAGACTGTCTAAAACCTGGACGTAGTCTCTGTGACGTCCCTGCAGACTGTCTAAAACCTGGACGTAGTCTCCGTGACGTCCCCAGACTGTCTAAAACCTGGACGTAGTCTCTGTGACGTCCCCGCAGACTGTCTAAAACCTGGACGTAGTCTCCGTGACGTCCCCGCAGACTGTCTAAAACCTGGACGTAGTCTCCGTGACGTCCCCGCAGACTGTCTAAAACCTGGACGTAGTCTCCGTGACGTCCCCGCAGACTGTCTAAAACCTGGACGTAGTCTCCGTGACGTCACCGCAGACTGTCTAAAACCTAACGTCTCTCTGTCTGTCTCAGGAGAATAAGACGGCACTGTACTGGGCTGTAGAGAAAGGAAACTCCACCATGGTCAGAGACATCCTGCAGTGTAACCCGGACACAGAGACCTGCACCAAGGTGAGACCTGCACACCTGTCAGCTGATGTCACAGTCTGTTACCTGTGTTCAGGTGTTTGACGTGTGTGCTGCTTCCTGTCAGGATGGAGAGACTCCGCTGATCAAAGCCACCAAGATGAGGAACATCGAGATCGTGGAGCTGCTGCTGGATAAAGGAGCCAAAGTGTCTGCCGTGGACAAGGTGAGAACCATGAAGACTCATCCAGGTAAACGTGGTCATGTGATAGGATGGTGAGGGAGGGTCACGCCTTGATCCACAGGCGGAGCTGTTTTGAACTCCTTCTGTCACTTCCTGTTTTTGCAGAAAGGAGACACGCCTCTCCACATCGCCATCCGTGGGCGGAGCCGCCGCCTGGCCGAGCTCCTCCTCAGGAACCCCAAAGATGGCCGCCTGCTGTACCGACCAACAAGGCCGGAGAGACGCCGTACAACATCGACTGCAGCCACCAGAAGAGCATCCTGACGCAGATCTTTGGAGCCCGTAGGTTCCCTCAGACATGTTTGTTACATCTCAGGCCAGGTTTAGTTCCTGAGCATCTGTCTGTCTGCAGGTCACCTGTCTCCCTCAGAGTCCGATGGAGACATGTTGGGTTACGACTTGTACAGCTCGGCGCTCGCCGACATCCTCAGTGAGCCGACCATGCAGCCTCCGATCTGTGTCGGCCTGTACGCCCAGTGGGGCAGCGGGAAGTCCTTCCTGCTGAAGAAGCTGGAGGGTAATACACACAAACGTTCTCCTCACCTTCTCCTCACGTTCTCCTCACCTTCTCCTCATGTTCTCCTCACGTTCTCCTCACGTTCTCCTCACGTTCTCCTCACGTTCTCCTCACCTTCTCCTCACCTTCTCCTCACGTTCTCCTCACGTTCTCCTCACGTTCTCCTCACGTTCTCCTCACGTTCTCTGCGCGTTCTCCTTATGTTCTCCTCATGTTCTCCTCACGTTCTCTGCACGTTCTCTGCACGTTCTCCTTATGTTCTCCTTATGTTTTCCTCACGTTCTCCTCATGTTCTCCTCATGTTCTCCTCATGTTCTCCTCATGTTCTCCTCATATTCTTCTCATGTTCTTCTCATGTTCTCCTCATGTTCTCCTCATGTTCTCCTCATATTATTCTCATGTTCTCCTCATGTTCTCCTCATATTCTTCTCATGTTCTCCTCATATTCTTCTCATGTTCTCCTCATATTCTCCTCACGTTCTCCACACATTCTCCACACATTCTCCTCACGTTCTCCTCACGTTCTCCACACATTCTCCACACATTCTCCACACATTCTCCACATGTTCTCCACACGTTCTCCACACGTTCTCCTCATGTTCTCCTCATGTTCTCTGCACGTTCTCCTCATGTTCTCCTCATGTTCTCTACACCTTCTCCTCATGTTCTCTACACCTTCTCCTCATGTTCTTCACACGTTCTCCTCATGTTCTCCTCATGTTCTCCTCATGTTCTCTACACCTTCTCCTCATGTTCTCTACACCTTCTCCTCATGTTCTCCACACGTTCTCCTCATGTTCTCCTCACGTTCTCCTCACGTTCTCCGCACGTTCTCCTCATGTTCTCCTCATGTTCTCCTCACGTTCTCCTCACGTTCTCTGCACGTTCTCCTCATGTTCTCCTCATGTTCTCTACACCTTCTCCTCATGTTCTCTACACCTTCTCCTCATGTTCTTCACACGTTCTCCTCATGTTCTCCTCATGTTCTCCTCATGTTCTCTACACCTTCTCCTCATGTTCTCTACACCTTCTCCTCATGTTCTCCACACGTTCTCCTCATGTTCTCCTCACGTTCTCCTCACGTTCTCCGCACGTTCTCCTCATGTTCTCCTCATGTTCTCCTCACGTTCTCTGCACGTTCTCCTCATGTTCTCCTCATGTTCTCCTCACGTTCTCTGCACGTTCTCCTCATGTTCTCCTCATGTTCTCCTTATGTTCTCCTCATGTTCTCTGCACGTTCTCCTCACGTTCTCCTCACGTTCTCTGCACGTTCTCCTCATGTTCTCCTCACGTTCTCCTTATGTTCTCTACACCTTCTCCTCATGTTCTCCACACGTTCTCCTCGTGTTCTCCACACGTTCTCCTCATGTTCTCCTCATGTTCTCCTCATGTTCTCCTCACGTTCTCCTCACGTTCTCTGCGCGTTCTCCTTATGTTCTCCTCATGTTCTCCTCACGTTCTCTGCACGTTCTCTGCACGTTCTCCTTATGTTCTCCTTATGTTTTCCTCACGTTCTCCTCATGTTCTCCTCATATTCTTCTCATGTTCTCCACACGTTCTCCTCATATTCTTCTCATGTTCTCCTCATGTTCTCCTCATGTTCTCCTCATATTCTTCTCATGTTCTCCTCATATTCTTCTCATGTTCTCCTCATATTCTTCTCATGTTCTCCTCATGTTCTCCTCATGTTTTCCTCACGTTCTCCTCATGTTCTCCTCATGTTCTCCTCATGTTTTCCTCATGTTTTCCTCACGTTCTCCTCATGTTCTCCTCATGTTCTCCTCACGTTCTCCTCATTCTCTCCTCCTCAGATGAGATGAAGACGTTTGCCGGGCAGCAGATTGAGCCGTTGTTCCAGTTCTCGTGGCTCATCGTCTTCCTGTCTTGCTCCTGGCGGTTCCATCGCGGTCGTACTCGGCTTCACCGTGGACCCGAAAGCTCGCCATGGCGGTGTCGCTCAGCTGTGGCTCTGCTCTACCTGTTCTTTGGTGAGTCTGACGCAGCGTTCTCGTGTTCTCCTGTTCTTTGGTGAGTCTGACGCAGCGTCTCGTGTTCTCCTGTTCTTTGGTGAGTCTGACGCAGCGTTCTCGTGTTCTCTGCTCTGTCCTGAGATGGCTCATGACACTTTCCCTCTCTCAGTGGTGGTGTACTTTGGCGGGCGCGGGTTGGGAGGGCGAGAGCTGGACCTGGGCGTGGCTGCTGAGCACGCGGGCTGGCGCGTCAGGTCGGGTACCTGGAGCTGCTGCTGAGGCTGATGTTCGTGAACCCGCCGGAGCTGCCGGAGCAGAGCACCAGAGCTCTACCTGTCAGGTAACGCCGGGAGGATGCACTGGGCGCACACACAGGTACCTTATGATGTCACGCTGAGGGTCATCACGTCCGCCTGCAGGTTCCTGTTCACCGATACACCGCCTGTCGAGCGTCGGTGGAGAAACGTCGATGGCCGAGATGATCGCAACGCTGTCCGACGCCTGCGAGAGAGAGTTCGGATTCCTCGCCACGCGTCTGTTCAGAGTGTTCAAGACGGAGGAGACGCAGGGTAACACACACACACACACACACTGCAATGCACACACACACACACACACTGCAACACACACACACACACACACACACACTGCAACACACACTGCAACACACACACACACACTGCAACACACACACACACACACACACACGCAACACACAACACTGCAACGCACACACACACACACACACACCAACGCAAACACACACACACACACACACACACTGCAACACACACACACACGCACACACGCACACACACACACACACACACTGCATTACACACACACACACTGCAACAAACGCACACACTGCAACAAACACACACACTGCAACACACACTGCAACACACACACACACTGCAACACACACACACACACACACACACACTGCAACAAACGCACACACTGCAACAAACACACACACTGCAACACACACTGCAACACACACACACACTGCAACACACACACACACTGCAACACACACACACACACTGCAACACACACACACACACTGCAACACACACACACACTGCAACACACACACACACACTGCACACACTGCAACACACACTGCAACACACACACACACACACTGCATTACACACACACACACACTGCATTACACACTGCAACACACACTGCAACAACCACAACTGCAACACACACACACACTGCATCTCACACACACACACACACTGCATTACACACTGCAACACACACTGCAAACACACACTGCAACACACACTGCAACACACACTGCATCTCACACACACACACACTGCAACACACACTGCAACACACACTGCATCTCACACACACACACTGCAACACACACTGCAACACACACTGCAACACACACACACACACACACTGCATTACACACACACACACACTGCATTACACACTGCAACACACACTGCAACACACACTGCAACACACACACACACACTGCATCTCACACACACACACACACTGCATTACACACTGCAACACACACTGCAACACACACTGCAACACACACTGCAACACACACTGCATCTCACACACACACACACTGCATCTCACACACACACACACTGCATCACACACACACACACTGCATTACACACACACACACACACACACACTGAGCTGTTCTTGTGTGTCACCGTCTCAGGTAAGAGGAAGTGGAAGAAGACGTGCTGCGTCCCGTCCTTCATCATCTTTGTCCTCGTCCTGCTGTGCCTGCTCACCGGCATGGCGCTGCTGGCCGTGTTCAAGGTGGACGGCGAGAACCGGACCGTGAACGCGGTGCTGATCGCCATCGGCAGCGTGGTGGGTCTGGCTCTGCTGCTGAACTGCAGGACATGGTGGCAGGTGACGGACTCTGTGCTGAACTCGCAGAGGAAGAGACTCCACGGAGCAGCCAACAGGATGCACAAGCTGAAGAGCGAGGGCTTCATGAAGGTGCGGCGCACTCTGACAACCAAACAGCTGAGGCGAGTTAGTTATAACCACCTGTCGTCCTGCAGGTGCTGAAGAACGAGGTGGAGCTGATGGCAAGGATGGCGAAGACCATCGACGGCTTCACGCAGCATCAGACGAGGTTGACGGTCGTCATCGACGGACTGGACTCGTGCGAACAGGACAAAGTTCTGCAGATGCTCGACACGGTGAGACGACGAAACGCCACGTTTAGATCAGTCCACAAACACCTTGAACACCTTGAACACTTTGAACACCTTGAACAGCTTGAACACTTTGAACACCTTGAACACTTTGAACACCTTGAACACTTTGAACACTTTGAACACCTTGAACACTGTGAAAACTTTGAACACTTTGAACACCTTGAACACCTTGAACACCTTGAACACCTTGAACACTTTGAACACCTCGAACACCTCGAACACCTTGAACACTTTGAACACCTCGAACACCTCGAACACTTTGAACACCTTGAACACTTTGAACACCTCGAACACCTCGAACACTTTGAACACTTTGAACACTTTGAACACCTCGAACACTTTGAACACTTTGAACACCTTGAACACTTTGAACACCTCGAACACTTTGAACACTTTGAACACTTTGAACACTTTGAACACCTTGAACACTTTGAACACCTCGAACACTTTGAACACTTTGAACACCTCGAACACTTTGAACACTTTGAACACCTTGAACACTTTGAACACCTCGAACACCTCGAACACTTTGAACACCTCGAACACCTCGAACACTTTGAACACTTTGAACACCTCGAACACTTTGAACACCTCGAACACTTTGAACACTTTGAACACCTTGAACACTTTGAACACCTCGAACACCTCGAACACCTCGAACACCTTGAACACTTTGAACACTTTGAACACCTTGAACACCTTGAACACCTCGAACACTTTGAACACTTTGAACACCTTGAACACCTTGAACACCTTGAACACTTTGAACACCTTGAACATCTTGAACACCTTGAACACTTTGAACACCTTGAACAGCTTGAACACTTTGAACACCTCGAACACTTTGAACACCTCGAACACTTTGAACACTTTGAACACCTTGAACACTTTGAACACCTTGAACACCTCGAACACTTTGAACACTTTGAACACTTTGAACACTTTGAACACCTCGAACACTTTGAACACTTTGAACACTTTGAACACCTTGAACACTTTGAACACTTTGAACACTTTGAACACCTTGAACACTTTGAACACCTTGAACACCTCGAACACTTTGAACACTTTGAACACTTTGAACACTTTGAACACCTCGAACACTTTGAACACTTTGAACACTTTGAACACTTTGAACACTTTGAACACTTTGAACACCTTGAACACTTTGAACACCTCGAACACCTCGAACACTTTGAACACTTTGAACACCTTGAACACCTTGAACACCTTGAACACCTTGAACACCTTGAACACTTTGAACACTTTGAACACCTTGAACACTGTGAAAACTTTGAAAACTTTGAACACTTTGAACACTTTGAACACTTTGAACACCTTGAACACTTTGAACACCTCGAACACCTCGAACACTTTGAACACTTTGAACACCTTGAACACCTTGAACACCTTGAACACCTTGAACACCTTGAACACTTTGAACACTTTGAACACCTTGAACACTGTGAAAACTTTGAACACTTTGAACACCTTGAACACCTTGAACACTTTGAACACCTCGAACACCTCGAACACCTCGAACACTTTGAACACTTTGAACACTTTGAACACTTTGAACACTTTGAACACCTTGAACACCTTGAACACCTTGAACACCTTGAACACCTCGAACACCTCGAACACTTTGAACACTTTGAACACCTTGAACACCTTGAACACCGTGAAAACCTTGAACACTTTGAACACCTTGAACACCGTGAAAACTTTGAACACTTTGAACACTTTGAACACCTTGAACACTTTGAACACCTTGAACACCTTGAACACTTTGAACACCTTGAACACTTTGAACACTTTGAACACCTTGAACACTTTGAACACTTTGAACACCTTGAACACTTTGAACACCTTGAACACCTTGAACACTTTGAACACCTTGAACACTTTGAACACTTTGAACACTTTGAACACCGTGAAAACTTTGAACACTTTGAACACCTTGAACACTTTGAACACCTTGAACACTGTGAAAACTTTGAAACCTTGAACACCTCGAACACCTTGAACACCGTCTCAGGTAAGAGGAACACCACGAACATCTTGAACCCACAGCTGATCGGCCTTGTGTTGTCCGTCCTGCAGGTCCGGGTCTTGTTCTCCAAAGGTCCGTTCATCTCCATCTTTGCCAGTGACCCGCACATCATCATCAAAGCCATAAACCAAAACCTGAACAGCGTCCTCCGAGACTCCAACATCAACGGACACGACTACATGAGGAACATCGTCCACCTGCCCGTCTTCCTCAACAGCAGAGGACTCTCCAGTGCCAGGAAGATGTGCGCGCCTGCACCGGCTAACGGGGACAACACTGCCAACACTGACGGTAACCATGACGACAGAGGTCACTGCGACGGTAGTTTTCGGTACAGACAAACTAAAATGGTCGTTCTGTTGCAGGTTGGCACGAGGAGTTGGACAGGAAGCTGTCACAGCACAGTTTAGGAGAGCTGACAAAGTTTGGCAGCAAGACGACTCTGAACCGCCGGGTGAGTGTCTGCATGTGACATACGTGTACAGTAGACAGATGGATGTCTGATCATGTGACCTGTGTGTTCAGGACACGTACCGGCGGCGTCAGGTGCAGCGCTCGGTGACCCGTCAGATGTCGTTCGATCTGACGAAGCTGATGGTGACGGAGGATTGGTTCAGTGACATCAGCCCGCAGACGATGAGGAGGCTGCTGAACATCGTGTCCGTCACAGGTCAGCGACCAACCAGCTGTCGGATCAGCGGTCCTCGATCAGTTCACTAACATGTTCTGATGAGTCCCGTGTGTGTGCGTGCAGGGCGTCTGCTGCGAGCCAATCAGATCAGCTTTAACTGGGACCGCCTGGCGTCCTGGATCAACCTGACCGAGCAGTGGCCCTACAGGACGTCCTGGCTCATCCTGTACCTGGAGGAGACTGACGGAGTCCCAGACCAGGCCACACTCAAGACCATCTACGAGAGGTCAGAGGTCACATGGACAGAAACATGCTAACAGAACAGGCTAACAGAACACGCTAACACAACACGTATGTGCGTCTGTCCTCCTCAGAGTGTCGAAGAACATCCCGACCACCAAAGACGTGGAGCCTCTTCTGGAGATCGACGGAGACGTTCGGAGCTTTGAGGTCTTCCTGTCGTCGCGGACGCCGGTTCTGACGGCCCGTGACATCCGGACCTTCCTGCCGTGTACTGTGAACCTGGACCCCAAACTGAGGGAGATCATCGCGGACGTGCGAGCCGCTCGCGAGCAGGTCAATATGGGCGCGGTCACGTACCCGCCGCTCCCCCTGCAGGAGGCTCAGCCCCGCCCCACCTCAGTGTACTCACAGGTGTCGTCGGCGTGCTCGCCATCTGCCTCGTTCAGCGGCCCGTTCAACCCGCCGCCAGGGGGCGTGGTCTCCCCACAGCCGCACAGCAGCTACTACAGCGGGCTGGCCGGACCGCAGCACCCCTTCTACAACAGGGTAAGTACAAGCCCCGCCCACAGCTGATGATGTCACTCTCTCTGAAAGGTGACAGGTGAGTGCTGTTAGTCGTCGTCCCGACATGCCATCGACTCGTCTGGTTGGCTGAGTGGTCGGTAAGCTGTGATGTCATCACCACCTGGTTTCTGTTTGTTTTACGTTCACTTTGGTTTGATTTACGTTAGAGTCTCTGCTGTCATCACTTCCTGTTTGACTTTTCAAAATAAAAGTGTTTCAACAAAAGTTTGGAGGATAATGTGTCAGAGCTGTTAGCCTAGCTTAGCACAAAGACTGGAAACAGGGGGAAACTGTTAGCCTAGCTTAGCACGAAGACTGGAAGCAGGGGGAAACTGTTAGCCTAGCTTAGCACAAAGACTGGAAGCAGGGGAAACTGTTAGCCTAGCTTAGCACAAAGACTGGAAGCGGTGGGAAACTGTTAGCCTAGCTTAGCACGAAGACTGGAAGCAGGGGAAACTGTTAGCCTAGCTTAGCACAAAGACTGGAAACGGTGGGAAACTGTTAGCCTAGCTTAGCACAAAGACTGGAAACAGGGGGAAACTGTTAGCCTAGCTTAGCACGAAGACTGGAAGCAGGGGGAAACTGTTAGCCTAGCTTAGCACAAAGACTGGAAGCAGGGGAAACTGTTAGCCTAGCTTAGCACAAAGACTGGAAGCGGTGGGAAACTGTTAGCCTAGCTTAGCACAAAGACTGGAAACAGGGGGAAACTGTTAGCCTAGCTTAGCACGAAGACTGGAAGCAGGGGGAAACTGTTAGCCTAGCTTAGCACAAAGACTGGAAGCAGGGGAAACTGTTAGCCTAGCTTAGCACAAAGACTGGAAGCGGTGGGAAACTGTTAGCCTAGCTTAGCACGAAGACTGGAAGCAGGGGGAAACTGTTAGCCTAGCTTAGCACAAAGACTGGAAACGGTGGGAAACTGTTAGCCTAGCTTAGCACAAAGACTGGAAGCAGGGGAAACTGTTAGCCTAGCTTAGCACAAAGACTGGAAACGGGGAAACTGTTAGCCTAGCTTAGCACAAAGATTGGAAACGGGGAAACTGTTAGCCTAGCTTAGCACAAAGACTGGAAGCACGGGGAAACTGTTAGCCTAGCTTAGCACAAAGACTGGAAAACAGGGAAACTGTTAGCCTAGCTTAGCACAAAAGACTGGAAACGGGGAAACTGTTAGCCTAGCTTAGCACAAAGACTGGAAACGGGGAAACTGTTAGCCTAGCTTAGCACAAAAACTGGAAACGGGGAAACTGTTAGCCTAGCTTAGCACAAAGATTGGAAACGGGGAAACTGTTAGCCTAGCTTAGCACAAAGACTGGAAGCAGGGGAAACTGTTAGCCTAGCTTAGCACAAAGACTGGAAACGGGGAAACTGTTAGCCTAGCTTAGCACAAAAACTGGAAACGGGGAAACTGTTAGCCTAGCTTAGCACAAAGACTGGAAACGGGGAAACTGTTAGCCTAGCTTAGCACAAAGACTGGAAACAGGGGGAAACTGTTAGCCTAGCTTAGCTAGCCTCTGACTCAGACTCCTCAGTAACAGGAAGTGTGACAGCTCTGCTCTCTGATTCGTCCATTTGTTGATGACTCATCTACATGGTCATGTTTTACCCCCCCCCTTCAGCCATACTTCCCCCATCACCTGTATCAGCTGCCACGCCCTCTCATGGCGCCCGCACACCTATCACACCTTCACGCACGCCCACCTCCTAAAACCTCCTTCAGCCGGGACGCCTCAGCGCCACCTGTGAGTACGACCACGCCCTCATCAGGTGACCACGTGACCACGTCTGGGTTCTTGAAATAACGTTTGTAGAACGTTTAGAAAACCTTCCTGTCACCAGCAGCTCTTCTTCTTCTGCTGAGAGTTCACTGTGTGTCCTCCTGTCACTCACCTGTTTCATTCCTCACCTGTCTGTCTGTCTGTCTGTCTGCAGTATAAGGTTTCATCTTTGAAAAGGAAGCAGGTATTGAACTCTCTCTAACATGACCTTCCTTCCTTCCTTCCTTCCTTCCTTCCTTCCTTCCTTCCTTCCTTCCTAACTCTCCCCGCATTGTTCTGCTTACTACAGCTCCCAGCATGCACCTTGCCTGACCTAGCCTCAATAGAGTCGGACATGTATGATCTGAGTAAAAACGTTTTTGGTTTGACCTTTGACCCCTAACTCACCTGACCCTGAACTGACCCCGTCACCCATCAAAGTGCTGTGGTGCATGCTGGGAATCGAATCTGTGTCCGTTTGTGTTCAGGGTTCGGCTTCCGTGGTGTCGGGTGCTCCGGCCGTCCTCCTCAGCTCCATGGCAACGGAGACCGTCTGCGAGCGTGTGCGGCAGATCGACGGCATTGACCAGAGCATGATGGGACAGTACACCGCTACCATCAGGAAGGTGAGCCGCATGGCGAGCGACATGACCACCTGACTGTCTAACCCTAACCCCCGACTCTGACGAGTCCGCCCCCGACTCTGACTGTCCACCCCCGACTCTGACGAGTCCGCCCCCGACTCTGACTGTCCACCCCCGACTCTGACTGTCCACCCCCGACTCTGACGAGTCCACCCCCGACTCTGACGAGTCCGCCCCCGACTCTGACTGTCCACCCCCGACTCTGACTGTCCACCCCCGACTCTGACGAGTCCACCCCGACTCTGACTGTCCACCCCCGACTCTGACGAGTCCACCCCCGACTCTGACGAGTCCACCCCCGACTCTGACTGTCCACCCCCGACTCTGACGAGTCCGCCCCCGACTCTGACTGTCCACCCCGACTCTGACTGTCCACCCCCGACTCTGACGAGTCCACCCCCGACTCTGACTGTCCACCCCCGACTCTGACGAGTCCACCCCCGACTCTGACGAGTCCACCCCCGACTCTGACTGTCCGCCCCCGACTCTGACGAGTCCGCCCCCGACTCTGACTGTCCGCCCCCGACTCTGACGAGTCCACCCCCGACTCTGACTGTCCACCCCGACTCTGACGAGTCCGCCCCCGACTCTGACGAGTCCACCCCGACTCTGACTGTTCACCCCCGACTCTGACGTGTCCACCCCCGACTCTGACTGTCCACCCCCGACTCTGACGAGTCCACCCCCGACTCTGACTGTCCACCCCCGACTCTGACTGTCCACCCCCGACTCTGACGAGTCCACGCCCGACTCTGACGAGTCCACCCCCGACTCTGACTGTTCACCCCCGACTCTGACTGTTCACCCCCGACTCTGACGAATCCACCCCCGACTCTGACTGTCCACCCCCGACTCTGACTGTCCACCCCCGACTCTGACTGTTCACCCCCGACTCTGACTGTCCACCCCCGACTCTGACTGTCCACCCCCGACTCTGACGAGTCCACCCCCGACTCTGACTGTCCACCCCCGACTCTGACGAGTCCACGCCCGACTCTGACGAGTCCACCCCCGACTCTGACTGTTCACCCCCGACTCTGACTGTTCACCCCCGACTCTGACGAATCCACCCCCGACTCTGACGAGTCCACCCCCGACTCTGACTGTCCACCCCCGACTCTGACGAGTCCACGCCCGACTCTGACGAGTCCACCCCCGACTCTGACTGTTCACCCCCGACTCTGACTGTCCACCCCCGACTCTGACGAGTCCACCCCCGACTCTGACAAGTCCACCCCCAACTGACGAGTCCACCCCAATTTTCTCGTTTGTTTCCAGGCGAATGTGAACGGCAGAGTTTTGTCTCAGTGTAACATCGACGAGCTGAAGAAGGAGATGAACATGAACTTTGGAGACTGGCAGCTCTTCAGAGCCACGGTTAGCATGTTAGCATCACCTTAGCATTAGACATGTTAGCATTTCGTTAGCATCAACTCTCGTCCGTCCTCCTCCAGGTTCTGGACTTGCGTCACATTGAGAGTCAGGTTC
>ML241071.1:0-22500 GCA_004119915.2 Collichthys lucidus
TCCTGATCTCTCCATCCTTCATCATCATCACCACAGCAGGAGGAGCAGGAGGAGGAGCAGGAGCAGCAGGAGGAGGAGGAGGAGCAGGAGGAGCAGGAGGAGGAGCAGGAGGAGCAGGAGCAGCAGGAGGAGGAGGAGGAGCAGGAGGAGGAGGAGCAGGAGCAGCAGGAGGAGGAGGAGGAGGAGGAGCAGGCGCAGGAGCAGGAGGAGGAGGAGGAGCAGGAGCAGGAGGAGGAGGAGGAGCAGGAGGAGGAGCAGGAGGAGGAGGAAGTGTCACAGACTGAATGGTCACGTCCGATGTCGTCACAGTGTTTTCGTTCTGTCTCTGAGTGCTGGGTCGCAGCACTTCAAACGTCATGTGACTGTTTCCTGACTGTTACTATGGGATGGATGTGTGAGTGTTGGTTTAACGTTACAGTCACGTTTGCTTTGAGTGGTTGGAAAGCATCCAGCCTGTGTGCTAAGCTAGGCTAAACACAGACATGAGGATACTCAGTAAAGTCTCATAGTTTCCTGTCAGCATGACCTTTGACCTCTGACCTCTGACCTCTGACCTCGATCTTCAGTGTCTTCTAGGCTGTCGTTGGGCACTTTAGATTTATTTTATTTTTATAGAGCATGAAAAACATAGAAAACCACGTTTTATGAACTCGTGGTCACATGATGTCACTGTCCAGTCAAAACCACGTATCTCCAGATTTAGTGAATTTTAATTTTGCAAACTAAAATCAATTCATGAATGCTTACTCACTGCTCATGTGAATTTTTAATGTGTAATAAAAAATTGTCCTTCACGTGTCTTCATACAGTTTCAATTCTTTTACAGAAAAAATGTTTGTTCATCATAAAAAAAAAATCATACAAAAGTATTGTACAAAAGATCAAAAAATAACGTAAAAGTTGTCGTACTAAATATCACACAAAATATTGTTAAAAAATTAATACAATGGGGTCGAAAATATATTGTAACAAATTGTTAAAGTCATTAAAAAAAGTTTACATTTAAAATGTTATAAAAATAAAAAAATCATTAAACAAAAATATAAAGTCACAGTTGAGAAAAAACTAAATGAGTGTTTGGAAGACTAGAAAGGAGATATGCGAGTACAGTCCATTTGCCATTTGCTAAAAATATTGTACAACATGTAGAGGCTGTTTTTCTGTTTTTTTCTGTTGTTTTTCTGTTGTTTCTTTTTTCTGTTTTTTTCTGTTGTTTCTTTTTTCTGTTGTTTTTCTGTTGTTTCTTTTTTCTTTTGTTGTTTTTGTGTTTCTTTTTCTGTGTTTTTCTGTTTCTTTTTTCTGTTGTTTTTCTGTTGTTTCTTTTTTCTGTTGTTTTTCTGTTGTTTCTTTTTTCTGTTGTTTTTCTGTTGTTTCTTTTTCTGTTGTTTTTCTGTTGTTTTTCTGTTGTTTCTTTTTTCTGTTGTTTTTCTGTTGTTTCTTTTTTCTGTTGTTTCTTTTTTCTGTTGTTTCTTTTTTCTGTTGTTTCTTTTTTCTGTTGTTTCTTTTTTTCTGTTGTTTTTCTGTTGTTTTTCTGATTGTAGTGGCTAAGTCCCATTTTCAGCTGCTACTGGTGCTAATTTTGTTGATAGACGTGTGAACCGGAGAAACTGATGCCGTAGCTTTGCTGACTTTAAGTGACCTCTAGTGTTCAGGAGGGATAAAATACAAAATAAATACAACAGAATATATGGCTCCTACACGCCAGCCCTTTATTGCGTATGGCAGAAGACAGAGCAATTTTCAACAAATATTTAAAAAAGGAGCCACAACATGCAAGACAAAAAACAAACTAAAACAAACTCGTAACATTCATAAACATAGGCAATAATACCTCACGCAATGTTTTTGATTGCATCATCAACATGTGAATTTGAACTTCCTCAATCTGTAGCTTCACATAAGAAGCAGATTTTTGTTACAGGTCTTTGCGATTACACTTGTTTCGGTCTTCAGACGGACAGACCGTACCGGACCTCTCCTGTTCTTCCAAGCAACCAGGATCCTCGCGGTGCTGCAGAATCCACGACTACAGAAACATCTCCAGCCAGGAAACTTCTTTTCCTTTGTCCATCTTTGTGGTTCTTGTCACAGTGACAGACACTCAGCATCCTTTCCAGAAGAGATTTGCAATATGCTGAACTTGTTTCCATCTTCTCTTTGTATATAGATCTTTCTTTGTGATCTGGGGTCAGTGCCTCCAGGTCATCTGAATCTTCACACAGTCTTGTGATAGGTCGATCGTTCAACGGTTTGAAACCCTTCATCATCATCAAACTTTGTTGACGTAGGACTGAGCTCAAAATCTTTCTGACCATCCGTATGAAGCGCCCCCATGATGTGAACCAGCCGCTGGGTTAGAGCTCCACTTTATTCCCTCTGTGACAAAGGTTTTACAGTGTGGTGCTGCTTTAGAGAAGCTGAGGCTTCTCTCAGCTCTGGTTCGGCTCCCACAAAGTTTGTCCCATTGTCTGAAACTCGTCCTCTTCCACAGATGAATCTTCACGAAGCGTTGATGCATGAGTTTGTGTCGAGAGAGTCAGCGACCTCCAGGTGAAGATTACTCCATATCGCTTCACAATGCCACGTCCTCTTTTCACGTCGGCTGGGCCGAAGTAATCTACACCTACATTAGAGGGAGATCGGAAATGATTCTCTCGATCGGCAAGTCGGCCATTTTCTGTTGTCCAGTCTTTCCTCTGTACCGCCTGCAAAATCTTTCTCACTGCAGCATTGGCATCTGGGATCCAATATTTTTTCCTTACAGAAGAAAGTTCATGAAGCTGTTCATGACAATAACGAAGAATAAGGCTTGAGATGTGTTGGTCTTCAGATAAGATGAAGATGTTTCCGTCCTCTGGCATTGCGGCCCGATTCAGCCGTCCTCCTACTCTTAAAAGTCCAGCTTCCAAAACTGGATCCAGTTTGTAGATGGTGCTGCCCTTTGTTATTTCTGATTTCCCAGATGTTAATGCAGCAGTTTCATTTGAGAATCTCTCTCGCTGGCAAAAGGAAATGATTGACGTCTCAGCCTCCAAGAGATCGTCGTGATTTCCCAGCGCAGCTCTAAAGGCTTCGCATCTTTATCAAATGATGACGGTTCATCAACACGAGTGTTTCCAAGCTGCAACTGTTTTATTTTCTCACTCAGTTTTAACAGCATCGCTTTCAATTTGAGGATCCACGCCACTGCAACCTTCTGCCAGTCAGAAAAATAAGCCATCAGTTGCTTTGTTGCATCCAAGGTACTGACAATAGTTGCATTTACCATGAGGTTCTGTTTGGTTCTGGATCATCGGGCGGACACTGAGGAAATGCTGGCCACTTTTCTTCAGGCTCCCACAGGAACTTTGACTTTCTATTTTAATTATAATTTAATAAGCTGCAGCTGTTTGAAGCATTGTGTCGGTTGGAACAGAAACAGCTGCAGCTGTGAGTTCTGGCTTTACCGAACAAGAAAGCAACGTAAATGATTTTCAACGTTCTGCATTCTGAGGTAAGTAACGGTACCATATCCATTCTCGCTAGCGTCGGAAAAATTATGCAATTGCAAGCTGCTCCTCAAATCTCCGTCTGCTCCTCTAGAGCATTTTAAAGAGCAGCAGAGTCATGGGAGCGGCTCCTCTGAGATTTACCACTGACCGTTTACTGGGTGCGTTTGATTCGACATTTGAAATGTCATGAGGCTCAACATTTTTGCTTTATAGCATGTTTCATGTTTTGTTGCTTCATCTTCAGGTAATAATCCAGATAAAGTCACATGTGGACAGCCTTGGTTAGAGTCACAAATGACCTCCTGATGGCAGCAGACTCCGGCTCACCTTCGCTCCTTGTCCTCCTCGATCTGTCTGCTGCATTTGACACTGTGGACCATACCATACTCCTCAACCGGCTACATCACTCCATTGGACTCAATGACACTGCTTTAAACTGGTTCCACTCCTACCTCACTGACAGAACTGAATACATCTCTTTTGGCAATGCAAAATCCCAGACAAACACGGTTACCTGTGGGGTCCCTCAGGGCTCAGTCCTGGGCCCTATCCTCTTTAATTTATACATCCTCCCACTCGGCCGTGTTATAAATCGCCATGGAATTTCCTTCCACTGTTATGCAGATGACACACAGCTCTACATCAAAACTGGCACACACCCACCCGAAATTCTCCATCACCACCATCAGCCGCCCTGCTGTCACTCTCAGCTTGTCTGGAGGAGATAAAGGCGTGGATGAATCTCAACTTTCTTCATCTCAACAGTTCTAAAACAGAGGCTATTATTGTGGGCACCCCTAACCAGATCCAGCATCTCCCATAACCAGCCTCACCCTCTCTGGCCATGACATCCCCATCTCCTCATCAGTAACCAATCTTGGCGTTAGATTTGACCCCCACCTCACCTTTGAAACTCATATCAAACACCTCTGTAAGATCTCCTTCTACCACCTCAGAAACATTGCCAAACTCCGGCCAAATCTCACCTTACCAGACTGTGAAAAACTAGTCCACGCCTTTGTCTCCTCCAGACTTGATTACTGTAACGCACTCCTCATCGGGACCCACAGCAAACACCTTCACCAGTTACAACTAGTCCAGAACAGCGCTGCTAGGATCCTGATGCGAGTCCGAAAATCAGAACACATCACCCCCATCCTTCACTCACTGCACTGGCTTCCAATCTCCACCAGAATCAAGTACAAAATCTCTCTTCTCACCCATCAGTGCATCTATGGCAACGCACCCACCTACCTCAAAGACCTGCTCATCCCTCAAACCCCCACACGATCCCTTCGCTCCAAAAACCTTAACAACCTCTTCTGCCCGAGGACCAAGCTCAGCACCATGGGCGGCAGAGCCTTCTGTGCCGCTGCACCCGCCTCTGGAACTCGCTCCCTGATCATCTCAGATCACGACAGACTATTGAAAGTTTCCTTTTTTCAACATCGTATTTAACATGATTTCTCTTGCTGTGATTTATTTGTTTCTGTTGCTTGTCTGCATATACTTTGTGTGTATTGTAGCACTTTGAGATTTCGTTCAAATGTAAAGTGCTTTACAAATTAAACTTATTATTATTATTATTATTACTACATGTGCTTGTTTTGCTTCGAATCAAATCAATTTGATTTTTATTTGCCTCAGAGTTTTACACACAGCCTGATTATATTGACACGTCACATGAACAGCTGTTTCTTCACTTCCTCTCCTGTACATAAACCTTTCCATTATTTGCCAGTAAAATGTCTGATGCGTCTTTTGCGTCTCTTCACCGACAGTTTGATGACGTCAGTGGTAAATAAACACGCAGCATTACGTCACGTCTTCACGTGCGCAGTTAGTCTGAGACGTTGGATTACGCAACATTTGTGTGCACACATATTTACAATGGCCATTCATTTGTGTCAGCGCTGCACATACCAAACGCTGGCCGGCGAAGGTGGTCCGATGTCCCGGCGGTAGCTCCGGTAAACCTCCAGCAGGTGATCGATGCAGTCCAGGTGTAACTGCCGTGATCTCAGTGAAGCAGGTTTTGACCTGACTGACACGTGAACCGGAGAAACTGACTTTAACTGAAAATCTATTTATTGCGCACTTTGCAATTTTCCACGAGCTTCACAAACAAAAAGTTTTTTTAAACAAACCACGCGCATCCTCCAAGTCCAAAATTTTCTGCCCACAAAATCAGACGCACCTGTGGCTGATGATCTGCACTAAACAGGTATGGTGGCCTCGGCCTATACCATAACACCCTCTAGTGTTCAGGAGGGATAAAATACAAAATAAATACAACAGAATATATGGCTCCTACACTGATGTTTTCTGTTGTTTTTCTAATGTTTTCTGTTGTTGTTTTTCTAATGTTTTTCTGTTGTTTTCTGTTGTTTTCTGTTTTTTCTGTTGTTTTGTGTTGTTTTTCTAATGTTTTTCTGTTGTTTTCTGTTGTTTTCTAATGTTTTCTGTTTGTTTTCTGTTGTTTTGTTTTTTTTCTGTTGTTTTCTGTTGTTTTTCTGTTGTTTTCTGATGTTTTCTGTTTTTTTCTAATGTTTTTCTGTTGTTTTCTGTTTTTTTCTGTTTTTTCATGTTGTTTTTCTGTTGTTTTCTAATGTTTTTCTATTGTTTTTTAATGTTTTCTGTTGTTTTCTGTTGTTTTGTTTTTTTCTGTTGTTTTTCTAATGTTTTCTGTTTGTTTTCTGTTGTTTTTCTAATGTTTTTCTGTTGTTTTCTGTTTTTTTCTGTTGTTTTTCTAATGTTTTCTGTTTGTTTTCTGTTGTTTTTCTAATGTTTTTCTGTTGTTTTCTGTTTTTTTCTGTTGTTTTTCTAATGTTTTCTGTTTGTTTTCTGTTGTTTTTCTGTTGTTTTGTTGTTTTTCTGTTGTTTTCTGTTGTTTTCTGTTGTTTTTCCGTTGTTGCATGTTTCAACCATTCGTGTCCTGAGATGGGTTAAAGGGAAGAACACAGAGACATTTGTGGTCGATACTTTAATTGAATTCAGACGAATAAAGTGTTTAGTTTCATCACATACACACTGACAGAGCTGCTGCACACAGAGCGGATGAGTCTCCACGGTTACCATCACTGCCCATCGTTCATTTGTCAGACTGACATCGACGGAAGCAGGAAGTGTTTTAATGATGAATCAGAGTGGGCGTCCCAGAAGTCCTTCCTGTCAGAAACAACCAATCAGAGAGCTTCGGACTGAGGGATGTGATTATGTGATCCATAAATTTGAACTGCTGAGGATTGTGGGTACTGTAGTGTTTAAAGTCTGGTCAGTTTTCTTCCTGTTCAAGTGTCGGCTCGCCTGTATATTTGTAGTTTTTACATGTTCACCTGAGCTGAGTACAAGAACAGGCTTTCACAGAAATCCATTGAAATTTATGAAAACATTAAATCTAATTTAGTTAACACAGAAAATGGTGAACGGTGTCCCTCAGGGTTCAATCCTCAGACCGCAGACGATGCGAGCTTTGTGAATACAGACACAATTAAATCCTTCAAATATCTTTAAAGAAATATCTGAACTCCATACGTTTGTTTTTCTGTTGTTTTGTTTCATCTGTTTTTGTTGTTTGATTTTGAGTGAATTTAAAAACCAGATTCATCCTGATCGAATCACAAACAAATGAAGTGAAGAGATCTCAGCATGTTCTCGAGTCAGGACTGAACTCTGCACGACTCATCTTCATCACATGTCTCACGTTTCATCAACTAATGACAAATCACATTTTCACCAGAAGCAGCAAAAAAAGAAAAACTAATTTAAAAAATCTGACAAAATACTCTCACAAAAAACTCCTCTTCCTCCTCCTCTTCCTCCTCCTCCCTTTTCTCCTCCTCCTCCTCTTCCTCCTCCTCCTTTTTCTCCTCTTCCTCCTCCTCTTCCTCCTCCTTCTCATCCTCTTCCTCCTCCTCTTCCTCCTCCTCCTTTTTCTCCTCCTCCTCCTCTTCCTCCCCATTTTTCTCCTCCTCCTCCTCTTCCTCCTCCTCCTCCTCCTCCTCTTCCTCCTCCTCCTTTTCTTCTCCTCCTCTTCCTCCTCTTCCTCCTCCTTTTTCTCCTCCTCTTCCTCCTCCTTTTTCTCCTCCTCCTCCTCCTCCTCCTCCTCCTCCTCCTTACTCTCTCATGTATTCCATCAGCTGATCAATCAGTATTTGGGGGTCGTAGTTCAGGGCGGCTCTCCTACGGCGCCTCCGACTCCCATGATTCAGTTCTTCCATGGCAATGGTTGCCATGGTATCGATGCGTTTCATCCTCTGCAGTCCGGCAGCAGGGGGGCGGAGCCTCTCCTCTTCATCGTCCTCCTCCTCCAGCCTCTTCACTCGGAGCAGAGGGGGATCGTTGCTAGGTGATGGAGGAGGAGCCATGTCGTCTAGGGAACGGCGGGTTCTTCTGTGGGCGGAGTTAATCGGTTTAGATGCTGCGACAGAGAGGTCGCTCCTCGCCTGGCGACCAGAGATCACTGTGGCATCGTTAGGGCCAATGCTGGAGAGTAACCTAGCAACCAGACGTCTAAGAAGGAGGAGACGAACACGTTAGCCCTCACGTACATGAAGAAAGGCGGGAAAATGAAATGACTTATTGTCAGTTTGTGAGTGTGTGAATGTGGCGATCACCTCAGAGCATCCTGGTCTCTGTTCAGTCCTGAAGAAACCCGTCCAGCCTGTTGAAGTCTCGCCCTCTCCAACAGAGTCTGAGCCAGCTGAGGCTCCACCCTGACAATCAATCATCCATCAATCCATCAAATCTGATTTCTGACAAACATGAAGACACTAAAGAAGTGTAAGCAGAAAGTGTTCACCTGTCCAGGAGGGCCTGAGCCAGCTGCGGCTCCACGGGGCCCCACCAGGCCGACGGGGGCCTCCCCATGTTCAGCCCGCGGCCTGTCTCATCGTAGTCTGGGCTCTGGAAGTCCCCCTGTGGTCCCTGATCGTCCTCCTCATCCCCCTCTTCCTCCACCACTTCCACATCACCTGGGCTGACCAATCCCACACTCTCCGCTTCACTCAGGAGGCGGAGCAGAACAGCCAGGTAGGCTGTGAACACATTTGATCGGTCAATTAGTTTCCTGTTTCTGAAAGTAACCGTCATTATTTCAAGAAAAACGTTGTGATAAAGAGTCGCAACATGTCGAGGATAAAGTCGTAATAAAAGTCGTAACATGTCGAGGATAAAGTCGTAATAAAAGTCGTAATAAAAGTCGTAACATGTCGAGGATAAAGTCGTAATAAAAGTCGTAACATGTCGAGGATAAAGTCGTAATAAAAGTCGTAACATGTCGAGGATAAAGTCGTAATAAAAGTCGTAACATGTCGAGGATAAAGTCGTAATAAAAGTCGTAACATGTCGAGGATAAAGTCGTAATAAAAGTCGTAACATGTCGAGGATAAAGTCGTAATAAAAGTCGTAACATGTCGAGGATAAAGTCGTAATAAAAGTCGTAACATGTCGAGGATAAAGTCGTAATAAAAGTCGTAACATGTCGAGGATAAAGTCGTAATAAAAGTCGTAATAAAAGTCGTAACATGTCAAGGATAAAGTCGTATTAAAAGTCGTAACATGTCGAGGATAAAGTCTAATAAAAGTCGTAACATGTCGAGGATAAAGTCGTATAATAAAGTCGTAACATGTCGAGGATAAAGTCGTAATAAAAGTCGTAACATGTCGAGGATAAAGTCGTAATAAAAGTCGTAATAAAAGTCGTAACATGTCGAGGATAAAGTCGTAATAAAAGTCGTAACATGTCGAGGATAAAGTCGTAATAAAAGTCGTAACATGTCGAGGATAAAGTCGTAATAAAAGTCGTAACATGTCGAGGATAAAGTCTAATAAAAGTCGTAACATGTCGAGGATAAAGTCGTAATAAAAGTCGTAACATGTCGAGGATAAAGTCGTAATAAAAGTCGTAACATGTCGAGGATAAAGTCGTAATAAAAGTCGTAATAAAAGTCGTAACATGTCGAGGATAAAGTCGTAATAAAAGTCGTAACATGTCGAGGATAAAGTCGTAATAAAAGTCGTAACATGTCGAGGATAAAGTCGTATTAAAAGTCGTAACATGTCGAGGATAAAGTCTAATAAAAGTCGTAACATGTCGAGGATAAAGTCGTAATAAAAGTCGTAACATGTCGAGGATAAAGTCGTAATAAAAGTCGTAACATGTCGAGGATAAAGTCGTAATAAAAGTCGTAATAAAGTCGTAACATGTCGAGGATAAAGTCGTAATAAAAGTCGTAACATGTCGATGATAAAGTCGTAATAAAAGTCGTAACATGTCGAGGATAAAGTCGTAATAAAAGTCGTAACATGTCGAGGATAAAGTCGTAATAAAAGTCGTAACATGTCGAGGATAAAGTCGTATAAAAAAGTCGTAACATGTCGAGGATAAAGTCGTAATAAAAGTCGTAACATGTCGAGGATAAAGTCGTAATAAAAGTCGTAACATGTCGAGGATAAAGTCGTAATAAAAGTCGTAACATGTCGAGGATAAAGTCGTAATAAAAGTCGTAATAAAAGTCGTAACATGTCGAGGATAAAGTCGTAATAAAAGTCGTAACATGTCGAGGATAAAGTCGTAATAAAAGTCGTAACATGTCGAGGATAAAGTCGTAATAAAAGTCGTAACATGTCGAGGATAAAGTCGTAATAAAAGTCGTAATAAAAGTCGTAACATGTCAAGGATAAAGTCGTATTAAAAGTCGTAACATGTCGAGGATAAAGTCTAATAAAAGTCGTAACATGTCGAGGATAAAGTCGTAATAAAAGTCGTAACATGTCGAGGATAAAGTCGTAATAAAAGTCGTAACATGTCGAGGATAAAGTCGTAATAAAAGTCGTAATAAAAGTCGTAACATGTCGAGGATAAAGTCGTAATAAAAGTCGTAACATGTCGAGGATAAAGTCGTAATAAAAGTCGTAACATGTCGAGGATAAAGTCGTAATAAAAGTCGTAACATGTCGAGGATAAAGTCGTAATAAAAGTCGTAACATGTCGAGGATAAAGTCGTAATAAAAGTCGTAACATGTCGAGGATAAAGTCGTAATAAAAGTCGTAACATGTCGAGGATAAAGTCGTAATAAAAGTCGTAATAAAAGTCGTAACATGTCGAGGATAAAGTCGTAATAAAAGTCGTAACATGTCGAGGATAAAGTCGTAATAAAAGTCGTAACATGTCGAGGATAAAGTCGTAATAAAAGTCGTAACATGTCGAGGATAAAGTCGTAATAAAAGTCGTAACATGTCGAGGATAAAGTCGTAATAAAAGTCGTAACATGTCGAGGATAAAGTCGTAATAAAAGTCGTAACATGTCGAGGATAAAGTCGTAATAAAAGTCGTAACATGTCGAGGATAAAGTCGTAATAAAAGTCGTAGCATGTCGAGGATAAAGTCGTAATAAAAGTCGTAACATGTCGAGGATAAAGTCGTAATAAAAGTCGTAACATGTCGAGTCATGTCTGGAACCATCATGGTCCCGGGGTGTCGTCCCTGGCTCCCTCCTGTGTTTCACCTGTGCCTGATTGTTCGTCGGGTCCTGTTCAGCGTCGCGGCGGCTCTTTGTCGAGTACTCTTGTCCTTTGGTTACCTGATCTTTGACCTGAGGCCTGTTTCTTCTGAGCGTGATTCATGCCGTGTGGATTTGTACTGTTGCCTGTGTTTCTGTTTCTGTTTCTGTAGTTGCAGTAAAACCTTTTTGAACCAGCACCTTTGTCTCAGAGTCTGCATTGTGAATCCTTCTGTGAGCCGCCTGATAGTAATAAAAGTCCTAACATGTTGATATTTATACAAACAGTTGTATGAAATGTTCAAAACTCTCCAACCTGCTCGCTGCTCTTCTTCTTGTTCACGCCTCTGATCCTTCTCCACCAATCGCTGCAGGGCCTGATCCAAGCCCCGCCCCCTCCAGTCATCTGATTGGTAGTACAGGTCATTGAGCCCACCCCCACCCTGACTGGCAGGATATGACATCATCTGGTCCTCATAAGGCAGGAGATTACGAAGGTCTCTTCGCTGGCGTCTGACTCCGCCCACTGATTCATCCAGGCCACGCCCCCCACTGCGAGCAACAGGTAGAGACTGAGCGAGCGAGAGAGGAGAGAGGTCAGAGGTCACGACCAGATGACTTGTTAACATTACATTAATGTCTTATTACCTGTAAATACTCGGGGTTGCACGACTTCAGATTTTTTAAACTAAACTTTTAATATGATGAAAGTCGAGTCGACGTCGACTAGTCGCCGGTGACGTCATTGATATTTTCAGTAATTAAAAAAATGCTCTGCAATAATCTGTACTGACTGACGATGCACAGCTGTTACACAGCTGCATAAAGTAAAAACAAGCAGCAACTCAGCTGTTAAATGTAACAGTAACATATCTGCACGTAAAGCTACGTCTCCCATAGTGGAAACAAAACAACACAACACCTGCAGCCGAGTCACCGTCACAGTCCTGCTCAGTCACAGTCTTCGTTTCCGGTCCTGGTTTGCAGGAACACGAGCGCATCTACGCTGGGTGAAGGCTCGCCCGCTGTCGTGATGGTTTTTGCAGCGGCACCGGAAATGCCACTACTAGCTGCCGCTGCCACGAACTGAGCCAGCCCTCTCTCGACTAGTCGACTAGTCTGTACAACCCCTAGTAAATACCCAGACAAAGGAAGAGCTGAAGCCCCGCCCCCTCGCCTGTCTAAAGCCCCACCCTCTCACCTGTGTGAAGGGGTCAGAGGTCATGTGACATGCTGCAGAGAAGAGGGCGGCGGCCACATGCTTTAAATCTCTCCAGTCGATTAGAGCATCATTTCACAGCTGAGCAGGTCAGTCACAGGAAGTGCTACAAACTGCAGTTCCTCTTGTCGTCTGTTGATGGATGGAGCTGAGCTGACTGTCCTCAGCTCCTCCATGTTTGTTTTGGTCTGTGTGTGTGTGTGTGTTATGAGGATGCTGTCAGGGTCCATGGAGACGTGCTGTTGCCGTGGCAGCATAAGCTGTTCTGTTGCTGCCTGCAGTAATTTGATTGGTCCTTGTGTTTGTACAGATCAAGCACACGTCACTGCAGGTTCATGAGCCTCACAGTAAGGTCTGAACAATGAGTCGACAGTCTGAACAATGAGTCGACAGTCTGAACAATGAGTCGACAGTCTGAACAATGAGTCGACAGTCTGAACAATGAGTCGACAGTCTGAACAATGAGTCGACAGTCTGAACAATGAGTCGACAGTCTGATCAATGAGTCGACAGTCTGAACAATGAGTCGACAGTCTGAACAATGAGTCGACAGTCTGAACAATGAGTCGACAGTCTGATCAATGAGTCGACAGTCTGATCAATGAGTCGACAGTCTGAACAATGAGTCGACAGTCTGATCAATGAGTCGACAGTCTGAACAATGAGTCGACAGTCTGATCAATGAGTCGACAGTCTGAACAATGAGTCGACAGTCTGATCAATGAGTCGACAGTCTGAACAATGAGTCGACAGTCTGATCAATGAGTCGACAGTCTGAACAATGAGTCGACAGTCTGATCAATGAGTCGACAGTCTGATCAATGAGTCGACAGTCTGAACAATGAGTCGACAGTCTGATCAATGAGTCGACAGTCTGAACAATGAGTCGACAGTCTGATCAATGAGTCGACAGTCTGAACAATGAGTCGACAGTCTGAACAATGAGTCGACAGTCTGATCAATGAGTCGACAGTCTGATCAATGAGTCGACAGTCTGAACAATGAGTCGACAGTCTGAACAATGAGTCGACAGTCTGAACAATGAGTCGACAGTCTGATCAATGAGTCGACAGTCTGATCAATGAGTCGACAGTCTGATCAATGAGTCGACAGTCTGAACAATGAGTCGACAGTCCGATCAATGAGTCGACAGTCTGAACAATGAGTCGACAGTCTGAACAATGAGTCGACAGTCTGATCAATGAGTCGACAGTCTGAACAATGAGTCGACAGTCTGATCAATGAGTCGACAGTCTGATCAATGAGTCGACAGTCTGAACAATGAGTCGACAGTCTGAACAATGAGTCGACAGTCTGAACAATGAGTCGACAGTCTGAACAATGAGTCGACAGTCTGATCAATGAGTCGACAGTCTGAACAATGAGTCGACAGTCTGATCAATGAGTCGACAGTCTGATCAATGAGTCGACAGTCTGAACAATGAGTCGACAGTCTGATCAATGAGTCGACAGTCTGATCAATGAGTCGACAGTCTGAACAATGAGTCGACAGTCTGAACAATGAGTCGACAGTCTGAACAATGAGTCGACAGTCTGAACAATGAGTCGACAGTCTGAACAATGAGTCGACAGTCTGAACAATGAGTCGACAGTCTGAACAATGAGTCGACAGTCTGATCAATGAGTCGACAGTCTGAACAATGAGTCGACAGTCTGAACAATGAGTCGACAGTCTGAACAATGAGTCGACAGTCTGAACAATGAGTCGACAGTCTGACAATGAGTCGACAGTCTGATCAATGAGTCGACAGTCTGAACAATGAGTCGACAGTCTGAACAATGAGTCGACAGTCTGAACAATGAGTCGACAGTCTGATCAATGAGTCGACAGTCTGAACAATGAGTCGACAGTCTGAACAATGAGTCGACAGTCTGAACAACGAGTCGACAGTCTGATCAATGAGTCGACAGTCTGAACAACGAGTCGACAGTCTGATCAATGAGTCGACAGTCTGAACAACGAGTCGACAGTCTGAACAGTGAGTCGACAGTCTGAACAACGAGTCGACAGTCTGATCAATGAGTCGACAGTCTGAACAATGAGTCGACAGTCTGATCAACGAGTCGACAGTCTGAACAATGAGTCGACAGTCTGATCAATGAGTCGACAGTCTGAACAATGAGTCGACAGTCTGAACAATGAGTCGACAGTCTGAACAATGAGTCGACAGTCTGATCAATGAGTCGACAGTCTGAACAATGAGTCGACAGTCTGATCAATGAGTCGACAGTCTGAACAATGAGTCGACAGTCTGATCAATGAGTCGACAGTCTGAACAATGAGTCGACAGTCTGATCAATGAGTCGACAGTCTGAACAATGAGTCGACAGTCTGAACAATGAGTCGACAGTCTGATCAATGAGTCGACAGTCTGATCAATGAGTCGACAGTCTGAACAATGAGTCGACAGTCTGAACAATGAGTCGACAGTCTGAACAATGAGTCGACAGTCTGAACAATGAGTCGACAGTCTGAACAATGAGTCGACAGTCTGAACAATGAGTCGACAGTCTGAACAATGAGTCGACAGTCTGAACAATGAGTCGACAGTCTGAACAATGAGTCGACAGTCTGAACAATGAGTCGACAGTCTGATCAATGAGTCGACAGTCTGAACAATGAGTCGACAGTCTGATCAATGAGTCGACAGTCTGAACAAAGAGTCGACAGTCTGAACAATGAGTCGACAGTCTGAACAATGAGTCGACAGTCTGAACAATGAGTCGACAGTCTGATCAATGAGTCGACAGTCTGAACAATGAGTCGACAGTCTGAACAATGAGTCGACAGTCTGATCAATGAGTCGACAGTCTGAACAATGAGTCGACAGTCTTGTCGACAGTCTGAACAATGAGTCGACAGTCTGAACAATGAGTCGACAGTCTGAACAATGAGTCGACAGTCTGAACAATGAGTCGACAGTCTGAACAATGAGTCGACAGTCTGATCAATGAGTCGACAGTCTGAACAATGAGTCGACAGTCTGAACAATGAGTCGACAGTCTGAACAATGAGTCGACAGTCTGAACAATGAGTCGACAGTCTGATCAATGAGTCGACAGTCTGAACAATGAGTCGACAGTCTGAACAATGAGTCGACAGTCTGAACAATGAGTCGACAGTCTGATCAATGAGTCGACAGTCTGAACAATGAGTCGACACAGTCTGAACAATGAGTCGACAGTCTGATCAATGAGTCGACAGTCTGAACAATGAGTCGACAGTCTGAACAATGAGTCGACAGTCTGAACAATGAGTCGACAGTCTGAACAATGAGTCGACAGTCTGAACAATGAGTCGACAGTCTGAACAATGAGTCGACAGTCTGATCAATGAGTCGACAGTCTGAACAATGAGTCGACAGTCTGAACAATGAGTCGACAGTCTGATCAATGAGTCGACAGTCTGAACAATGAGTCGACAGTCTGAACAATGAGTCGACAGTCTGAACAATGAGTCGACAGTCTGAACAACGAGTCGACAGTCTGATCAATGAGTCGACAGTCTGAACAACGAGTCGACAGTCTGATCAATGAGTCGACAGTCTGAACAACGAGTCGACAGTCTGAACAGTGAGTCGACAGTCTGAACAACGAGTCGACAGTCTGATCAATGAGTCGACAGTCTGATCAATGAGTCGACAGTCTGAACAATGAGTCGACAGTCTGATCAATGAGTCGACAGTCTGAACAATGAGTCGACAGTCTGATCAATGAGTCGACAGTCTGAACAATGAGTCGACAGTCTGATCAATGAGTCGACAGTCTGAACAATGAGTCGACAGTCTGATCAATGAGTCGACAGTCTGAACAATGAGTCGACAGTCTGATCAATGAGTCGACAGTCTGAACAATGAGTCGACAGTCTGATCAATGAGTCGACAGTCTGAACAATGAGTCGACAGTCTGAACAATGAGTCGACAGTCTGATCAATGAGTCGACAGTCTGAACAATGAGTCGACAGTCTGATCAATGAGTCGACAGTCTGAACAATGAGTCGACAGTCTGAACAATGAGTCGACAGTCTGAACAATGAGTCGACAGTCTGAACAATGAGTCGACAGTCTGAACAATGAGTCGACAGTCTGAACAATGAGTCGACAGTCTGAACAATGAGTCGACAGTCTGATCAATGAGTCGACAGTCTGAACAATGAGTCGACAGTCTGAACAATGAGTCGACAGTCTGATCAATGAGTCGACAGTCTGAACAATGAGTCGACAGTCTGATCAATGAGTCGACAGTCTGAACAATGAGTCGACAGTCTGAACAATGAGTCGACAGTCTGAACAATGAGTCGACAGTCTGAACAATGAGTCGACAGTCTGATCAATGAGTCGACAGTCTGAACAATGAGTCGACAGTCTGAACAATGAGTCGACAGTCTGATCAATGAGTCGACAGTCTGAACAATGAGTCGACAGTCTTGTCGACAGTCTGAACAATGAGTCGACAGTCTGAACAATGAGTCGACAGTCTGAACAATGAGTCGACAGTCTGAACAATGAGTCGACAGTCTGAACAATGAGTCGACAGTCTGAACAATGAGTCGACAGTCTGAACAATGAGTCGACAGTCTGATCAATGAGTCGACAGTCTGAACAATGAGTCGACAGTCTGAACAATGAGTCGACAGTCTGAACAATGAGTCGACAGTCTGATCAATGAGTCGACAGTCTGAACAATGAGTCGACAGTCTGAACAAATGAGTCGACAGTCTGAACAATGAGTCGACAGTCTGATCAATGAGTCGACAGTCTGAACAATGAGTCGACAGTCTGAACAATGAGTCGACAGTCTGATCAATGAGTCGACAGTCTGAACAATGAGTCGACAGTCTGAACAATGAGTCGACAGTCTGAACAATGAGTCGACAGTCTGAACAATGAGTCGACAGTCTGAACAATGAGTCGACAGTCTGATCAATGAGTCGACAGTCTGAACAATGAGTCGACAGTCTGAACAATGAGTCGACAGTCTGAACAATGAGTCGACAGTCTGATCAATGAGTCGACAGTCTGATCAATGAGTCGACAGTCTGAACAATGAGTCGACAGTCTGAACAATGAGTCGACAGTCTGATCAATGAGTCGACAGTCTGAACAATGAGTCGACAGTCTGAACAATGAGTCGACAGTCTGAACAATGAGTCGACAGTCTGAACAATGAGTCGACAGTCTGAACAATGAGTCGACAGTCTGATCAATGAGTCGACAGTCTGATCAATGAGTCGACAGTCTGAAGTCTGAAGTACGGTGGTTCAGACAGCTCAAATTTCACCTCATGAAAATCCAAATTAAAAACCACATAGGGACTTTGTCCCTCGGTATTATGACTCACTTCAGACACTTTCAGACTGCTCGGCCTCACAGAGGGGACCTGTCTCCATCAAGGAAAACCACAGAGGACGATAAGTCAGTCTGCGGGGACGTCACAGAGACTACGTCCAGGTTTTAGACAGTCTGCGGGGACGTCACAGAGACTACGTCCAGGTTTTAGACAGTCTGCGGGGACGTCACAGAGACTACGTCCAGGTTTTAGACAGTCTGCGGGGACGTCACAGAGACTACGTCCAGGTTTTAGACAGTCTGCGGGGACGTCACAGAGACTACGTCCAGGTTTTAGACAGTCTGCGGGGACGTCACAGAGACTACGTCCAGGTTTTAGACAGTCTGCGGGGACGTCACAGAGACTACGTCCAGGTTTTAGACAGTCTGCGGGGACGTCACAGAGACTACGTCCAGGTTTTAGACAGTCTGCGGGGACGTCACAGAGACTACGTCCAGGTTTTAGACAGTCTGCGGGGACGTCACAGAGACTACGTCCAGGTTTTAGACAGTCTGCGGGGACGTCACAGAGACTACGTCCAGGTTTTAGACAGTCTGCGGGGACGTCACAGAGACTACGTCCAGGTTTTAGACAGTCTGCGGGGACGTCACAGAGACTACGTCCAGGTTTTAGACAGTCTGCGGGGACGTCACAGAGACTACGTCCAGGTTTTAGACAGTCTGCGGGGACGTCACAGAGACTACGTCCAGGTTTTAGACAGTCTGCGGGGACGTCACAGAGACTACGTCCAGGTTTTAGACAGTCTGCGGGGAAGTCACGGAGACTACGTCCAGGTTTTAGACAGTCTGCGGGGACGTCACGGAGACTACGTCCAGGTTTTAGACAGTCTGCATGGACGTCACGGAGACTACGTCCAGGTTTTAGACAGTCTGCGGGGACGTCACAGAGACTACGTCCAGGTTTTAGACAGTCTGGGGGACGTCACAGAGACTACGTCCAGGTTTTAGACAGTCTGTGGGGACGTCACAGAGACTACGTCCAGGTTTTAGACAGTCTGGGGACGTCACAGAGACTACGTCCAGGTTTTAGACAGTCTGCGGGGACGTCACAGAGACTACGTCCAGGTTTTAGACAGTCTGGGGGACGTCACAGAGACTACGTCCAGGTTTTAGACAGTCTGTCTGCGGGGACGTCACAGAGACTACGTCCAGGTTTTAGACAGTCTGTGGGGACGTCACAGAGTCTACGTCCAGGTTTTAGACAGTCTGGGGACGTCACAGAGACTACGTCCAGGTTTTAGACAGTCTGTGGGGACGTCACAGAGACTACGTCCAGGTTTTAGACAGTCTGCGGGGACGTCACAGAGACTACGTCCAGGTTTTAGACAGTCTGTGGGGACGTCACAGAGTCTACGTCCAGGTTTTAGACAGTCTGTGGGGACGTCACAGAGACTACGTCCAGGTTTTAGACAGTCTGTGGGGACGTCACAGAGACTACGTCCAGGTTTTAGACAAACAGACTCAGCAGCTGCTCTCTGAGTGAGTCAGCAGATTCATTGTGTGACGAGTCCTCTGAGGAGCATCACTCTGTCTGAAACGTCTCACCCTCGTCCTGATGTGACGCCTCGAGCTAACAGACCAAATAACAAGCCGACAACCAATCAGCTGTTTGTTTATGGTTCAACACTGAATACGCCTCGCCTCACTCTGTCGTCTGTGTTAGCATCGTAAAGCTTGACAGATAAACAGAAATGTTTCGTGTCGATCGTTGTCCGGCTTCATTAAGTGTAAATTGATCAGACGTCCTCACTGCGTCTGTCTCAGTGCTGCGTCCCACTTGGACAGATGAACAGGTTCACACACACAGCAGCCTTCTGGGGACCTCCAGTAACCTGCGGCCCTGTTGCCGTGGGTTACCATCTCCCGTCGCTATAGTAACAGGATTTGAAATGAAATGTTCCTGCTGTCACAGCGGCGGCTACACACAAACACACACTCTAATGACATCATTAATCAATGATTGATACATCAGATAGAAAGCAGACATGAGAGCACACACACACACGCACACACACACACACACACACAGACACGCACAGACACACACACACGCACGCACGCACACACACACACACAGACACGCACACACAGACACGCACACACACACACAGACACGCACACACACACGCACAGACACACACAGACACGCACACACACACGCACAGACACACACACACACACACACACACACACACACACACAGACACGCACACACAGACACGCACACACACACGCACAGACACACGCACACACAGACACGCACAGACACACACACGCACAGACACACGCACACAGACACACGCACAGACACACACACACACACACACGCACAGACACGCACAGACACACACACAGACACACGCACAGACCACACACACACACACACACACACGCACACACACACACACACGCACAGAACACGCGCACACACACACACACACACACACACACACGCACACACACACACACACGCACAGACACACACACAGACACACGCACACACACACACACACACGCACACACACACACGCACAGACACACGCACACACACACACACACACACAGACACACGCACAGACACACGCACACACACATACAGTGTTGAAAGGTAAACAGCAGTGACATCATCCTGCCTCTCTCTGGTTACCATGGAGATACATCAGTACATACATGTCGTCTCTCGTCATGTGTCGTTCTTACCTGGGCGGCGTGAATCAGAGCCGAGCTGAGCAGCAGGAAGCCGAGCGACGCCATGCTACCGACTGAACACACACACACACACACACACTGTACTGATGACAGGGGAGGAGAGGGGGGGAGGGGGAGGGAGGAGCCATGAGAGGAAGGAGGGGAGAGGAGAGAGAGGAGAGAAGAAGCAAGGAGGTGAGGATAGAGGGAAGGAGATAAGGAAGGAACAGAACGGAAACAAGGAGGGAGAGGAAGAGGAGGAGAAAGAGGAGGAGGAGGAGGAGAGGAAGAGGAGGAGGGAGTGAAGGATGGGAAGATGGAGGAGCCATGAGAGGATGCAGAGAGACGCAGACTCGGAACAACCTCATGGGATTTGTAGTTTTGTAGTTTATTGAAACTTTACACTGAATAAACACAGCGGGGTGGGGGGGTTGTCTCCATAGCAACAACTCACACACATCATCATCATCACTGTCAACACCGTCGCCATAGTTACTGATGCTGAATACATTATCATCACACAGGAAGTTACATCGTCACAGAGGTGGAGAGAGAAGAAGAAGAGAGACAGGAGGTGAGGAGAGGAGGAGACAAGGAGGTGAAGAGAGGAGGAGGAGGTGAGGAGAGGAGGAGACAAGGAGGTGAAGAGAGGAGGAGGAGGTGAGGAGAGGAGGAGACAAGGAGGTGAAGAGAGGAGGAGGAGGTGAGGAGAGGAGGAGACAAGGAGGTGAAGAGAGGAGGAGACAAGGTGAACAGAGGAGGAGGAGGTGAGGAGAGGAGGAGACAAGGAGACAAGGAGGTGAGGAGAGGAGGAGACAAGGAGGTGAGGAGAGGAGGAGACAAGGAGGTGAGGAGAGGAGGAGGAGACAAGGAGACAAGAAGGTGAGGAGAGGAGGAGACAAGGAGGTGAGGAGAGGAGGAGACAAGGTGAAGAGAGGAGGAGACAAGGTGAAGAGAGGAGGAGACAAGGAGACAAGGAGGTGAGGAGAGGAGGAGAGGAGGAGACAAGGTGAAGAGAGGAGGAGACAAGGTGAAGAGAGGAGGAGACAAGGAGACAAGGAGGTGAGGAGAGGAGGAGACAAGGAGGTGAGGAGAGGAGGAGACAAGGAGACAAGGAGGTGAGGAGAGGAGGAGACAAGGTGAAGAGAGGAGGAGACAAGAAGGGGGGGGCAAGGAGACAAGGAGGTGAGGAGAGGAGAAGGAGGTGAGGAGAGGAGAAGGAGGTGAGGAGAGGAGGAGACAAGGAGGTGAGGAGAGGAGAAGGAGGTGAGGAGAGGAGAAGGAGGTGAGGAGAGGAGAAGGTTAAAAAACAGAAACAAAAGAAGAAATGAGGTGAAAGGAGTGATGAAGAGGAGGAAAGGAAACGAGTGATACAGAAGAAGAACAGACAGGAAATGGGAAAGCACACACACACACACACCACACACACACACACACACACACACACAGTCACACCTGTACAGGAAACAGGAAATAGAATCACACTGATCGTCAGGTACCGTACGACACGAGCAGAAAACACGTCACCATGCGGAGGAAGATACCGAGGACGCTAAAAACAGATTCAGAGAAGAAGAAGCTCGCGGCTGCAGCTGATTGGCTGAGAGCCGAGCAGGAGACCAATAAAAAAACAGCAGGCGCTGACGGAAACGATCGTCTGAACATTAAACATTGTTTATTTAAACTTTGTTTATTTAAACTTTGTTTATTTATTTTAACTTTGTTTATTTAAACTTTGTTTATTTAAACTTTGTTTATTTATTTTAACTTTGTTTATTTAAACTTTGTTTATTTAAACTTTGTTTATTTATTTTAACTTTGTTTATTTAAACTTTGTTTATTTATTTTAACTTTGTTTGTTTTTGTTGAGGATGCAGGTCCCACAGGCGGCCATTTTGTTTCTGGCGTTCATGTCAGCTGGTTTCTGTTTTGAAGCTAACGTTAGCACAGTTAGCTGGTGTTATTAGCACATTATCACAAATGTTACGTCAGGAAGGACGCGTGACACAGCCGAGCCATGTCGTGTTGACGTGGCGTTAGTGTGGCATTGATGTGTTGTCAACGTTGGCATGTCGTTAACGTGTCATTAACATGTTGACGTGGCGATGGCATGTCGTTACCGTGTCATTCACGTGTCCTTAAGGTGTTGTTGACGTGTTGTTGACGTGTTGTTGACGTGTTGTTGACGTGTTGTTAACGTGTTGTTGACGTGTTGTTGAGTGTTGTTGA
>ML241071.1:27500-42494 GCA_004119915.2 Collichthys lucidus
ATTATATTTAAATAAAAGTCACATGACGATGATCATGTGATCAGAGACGACTTCCTGCTTCCTCTGTGTAATAATTCATGATCAGCTGACACATGTAAACACTAACACTTCCCATCATGCACTGCTCCCTACATGAGCTCAAACGGTCCTGTGGCGTCAAACGTTTCGGAAACATCGAGACAACGTGTCACATGAAGAGAACGTCTAAAGAACATCTAAAGAACATCTAAAGAACATCTAAGGAACGTCTAAAGAACATCTAAGGAACGTCTAAGGAACGTCTAAAGAACGTCTAAAGAACATCTAAAGAACGTCTAAGGAACGTCTAAGGAACATCTAAGGAACGTCTAAAGAACATCTAAAGAACATCTAAAGAACGTCTAAGGAACGTCTAAGGAACATCTAAAGAACGTCTAAAGAACATCTAAAGAACATCTAAAGAACGTCTAAAGAACATCTAAGGAACGTCTAAAGAACATCTAAAGAACATCTAAAGAACGTCTAAAGAACATCTAAGGAACGTCTAAAGAACGTCTAAAGAACATCTAAAGAACGTCTAAGGAACGTCTAAGGAACGTCTAAAGAACATCTAAAGAACATCTTAGGAACGTCTAAGGAACGTCTAAAGAACATCTAAGGAACGTCTAAAGAACTTCTAAAGAACATCTAAAGAACGTCTAAGGAACGTCTAAGGAACGTCTAAAGAACATCTAAAGAACGTCTAACGAACATCTAAGGAACGTCTTAAGAACGTCTAAGGAACATCTAAAGAACATCTAAAGAACATCTAAAGAACGTCTAAAGAACATCTAAAGAACGTTTAAGGAACGTCTAAAGAACGTCTAAAGAACATCTAAAGAACGTCTAAAGAACATCTAAAGAACATCTAAAGAACATCTAAAGAACATCTAAGGAACGTCTAAAGAACGTCTAAAGAACATCTAAAGAACGTCTAAGGAACGTCTAAGGAACGTCTAAAGAACATCTAAAGAACATCTTAAGAACGTCTAAGGAACGTCTAAAGAACATCTAAAGAACGTCTAAAGAACGTCTAAAGAACGTCTAAGGAACGTCTAAAGAACGTCTAAAGAACGTCTAAGGAACGTCTAAAGAACATCTAAAGAACATCTAAAGAACATCTAAAGAACGTCTAAAGAACATCTAAGGAACGTCTAAGGAACATCTAAAGAACATCTAAAGAACGTCTAAGGATTGTCTAAGGAACGTCTAAAGAACGTCTAAAGAACGTCTAAAGAACGTCTAAAGAACGTTTAAGGAACGTTTAAGGAACGTCTAAAGAACGTCTAAGGAACGTCTAAAGAACGTCTAAAGAACGTCTAAGGAACGTCTAAAGAACATCTAAAGAACGTCTAAAGAACGTCTAAAGAACGTCTAAAGAACGTCTAAGGAACGTCTAAAGAACATCTAAAGAACATCTAAAGAACATCTAAAGAACGTCTAAAGAACATCTAAGGAACGTCTAAGGAACATCTAAAGAACATCTAAAGAACGTCTAAGGATTGTCTAAGGAACGTCTAAAGAACGTCTAAAGAACGTCTAAAGAACGTCTAAAGAACATCTAAAGAACGTTTAAGGAACGTTTAAGGAACGTCTAAAGAACGTCTAAGGAACGTCTAAAGAACGTCTAAAGAACGTCTAAGGAACGTCTAAAGAACATCTAAAGAACATCTAAAGAACGTCTAAAGAACATCTAAAGAACGTCTAAGGAACGTCTAAAGAGCGTCGAAGGAACGTCTAACGAACATCTAAAGAACGTCTAAGGAACGTCTAAAGAACATCTAAAGAACGTCTAAAGAACGTCTAAGGAACGTCTAAAGAACGTCTAAGGAACATCTAAAGAACGTCTAAGGAACGTCTAAAGAGCGTCGAAGGAACGTCTAAAGAACGTCTAAAGAACGTCTAAGGAACGTCTAAAGAACATCTAAAGAACGTCTAAAGAACATCTAAAGAACATCTAAAGAACGTCTAAGGAACGTCTAAAGAACGTCTAAGGAACGTCTAAAGAACATCTAAAGAACGTCTAAAGAACGTCTAAGGAACGTCTAAAGAACGTCTAAAGAACGTCTAAGGAACGTCTAAAGAACATCTAAAGAACGTCTAAAGAACGTCTAAGGAACGTCTAAAAAACATCTAAAGAACGTCTAAGGAACGTCTAAAGAACGTCTAAAGAACGTCTAACGAACATCTAAAGAACGTCTAAAGAACGTCTAAGGAACGTCTAAAGAACGTCTAAAGAACGTCTAAAGAACGTCTAAGGAACGTCTAAAGAACGTCTAAAGAACGTCTAAGGAACGTCTAAAGAACATCTAAAGAATGTCTAAAGAACGTCTAAAGAACGTCTAAGGAACGTCTAAAGAACATCTAAAGAACGTCTAAGGAACGTCTAAAGAACGTCTAAAGAACGTCTAAGGAACGTCTAAAGAACGTCTAAAGAACGTCTAAGGAACGTCTAAAGAACGTCTAAAAAGCGTCTAAGGAACGTCTAAGGAACGTCTAAAGAACGTCTAAAGAGCGTCTAAAGAACGTCTAAGGAACGTCTAAAGAACATCTAAAGAACGTTTCCCTGCAGCCGGCCGGATTTTTCTGCCGGATCAGATTCAACCTCAGACAAACGTTCTGTTAACATTCACAAAACGTTTCATTCATCAACTTTTGTTCAGTCTGAGCACGACAGCGGGAAGCTGCAACGTTGTCAGAACATTCAGCCTGGTTCTGGCTCGACGTGGATCTGTTCTCCACAAACAAGCGAACGGGAAACAGAGGAAAGAGAACAGGAACAGAGGAAAGAGAGCAACGAAACAGAGGAAGAGAGCAACAGAAACAGAGGAAAGAGAGCAACAGGAACAGAGGAAAAGAGAGCAACGAAACAGAGGAAAGAGAGCAACAGGAACAGGAGAAAGAGAGCAACAGAAAACAGAGGAAAAGAGAGCAAACAGAAACAGAGGAAAGAGAGCAACAGGAACAGAGGAAAGAGAGCAACAGAAACAGAGGAAAGAGAGCAACAGAAACAGAGGAAAGGAGCAACAGAAACAGAGGAAAGAGAGCAACAGAAACAGAGGAAAGAGAGCAACAGAAACAGAGGAAAGAGAGCAACAGAAACAGAGGAAAGAGAGCAACAGGAACAGAGGAAAGAGAGCAACAGAAACAGAGGAAAGAGAGCAACAGAAACAGGAAATAGCAACGGAAACAGAGGAAAGAGAGCAACAGGAACAGAGGAAAGAGAGCACAAAACAGAGGAAAGAGAGCAAAGGAACAGAGGAAAGAGAGCAACAAACAGAGGAAAGAGAGCAACAGAAACGAGGAAAGAGAGCAACAGGAACAGAGGAAATAGAGCAACAGAAAAAGGAAAGAGAGCAACGGGAACAGAGAAAGAGGCAACGGAAACAGAGGAAAGAGAGCAACGGAACAGAGGAAAAGAGAGCAAAAAACAGAGGAAAGAGAGCAACAGAAACAGAGGAAGAGAGCAACAGAAAACAGAGGAAAGAGAGCAACAGAAACAGAGGAAAGAGAGCAACAGGAACAGAGGAAAGAGAGCAACGGGAACAGAGGAAAGAGAGCAACAGAAAAAGAGGAAAGAGAGCAACAGAAACAGAGGAAAGAGAGCAACAGAAACAGAGGAAAGAGAGCAACAGAAACAGAGGAAAGAGAGCAACAGAAACAGAGGAAAGAGAGCAACAGAAACAGAGGAAAGAGAGCAACAGAAAAGAGGAAAGAGAGCAACAGGAACAGAGGAAAGAGAGCAACAGGAACAGAGGAAAGAGAGCAACAGAAACAGAGGAAAGAGAGCAACAGAAACAGAGGAAAGAGAGCAACAGAAACAGAGAAAGAGAGCAACAGAAACAGAGGAAAGAGAGCAACAGAAACAGAGGAAAGAGGCAACAGGAACAGAGGAAAGAGAGCAAAGAAACAGGAAAGAGAGCAACAGAAACAGAGGAAAGAGAAACAGGAACATAGGAAAGAAGCAACAGGAACAGAGGAAAGAGATCAACAGGAACATAGAAAGAGATCAACATAAACATATTAAATATATCAACATAAACATATTAAATATATCAACATTAACATATTAAATATATCAACATTAACATATTAAATATATCAACATTAACATGACCTGACTCAAAATATTTAAATATTCTTTCATATATTTTAGGTTAAAAAAACACGAACATGAAAAAATATTTCATATAACTGCAGAACCACTCATCACTTCACAGTAATACTACAGTAATATGACTGTTGTATTACTGCAAAGCAGTAGCATTACTGCACTAATACTACAATAATATTACAATAAACTTACAGTAGTATTACTGCAGTATCAGTCACGTTGCAGTATTTCTTCGTGTTTTTTGTGTTTTTAGGACTTTTTTTTTTCTCGGTCCCCATCTTACAGCTGCTGCTGAGGAGGAGGAGGAGGAGGAGGAGGAAGAGGAGGAGGAGGAGCAGGAGGAGCAGGAGGAGGAGGAGCAGCAGGAGGAGCAGGAGGAGCAGGAGGAGAAGGAGGAGGAGGAGGAGGAGCAGCAGGAGGAGCAGGAGGAGAAGGAGGAGGAGCAGGAGGAGTAGGAGGAGGAGCAGGAGGAGCAGGAGGAGCAGGAGCAGGAGGAGCAGGAGGAGGAGGAGCAGGAGGAGGAGCAGGAGGAGCAGGGGGAGCAGGTGAACCCGGGTAAAACCGGGTAAAACCGGGTGAAACCGGGATAAAGACACGACAGCTCGGCGGAGAGACGTGAGAATAAAAACAGAACCGGACCGACCCGAATCAAAAACATCATCATCATCATCATCATCATGCTGCGGCTGCCATTTACACACACACACTCACACACACACACACACACACACACACACACACACACACACACACACACACACACACACAACAGGTTCCTGCAGGCAGCGCGCAGACAGGCCTGCTTCCCTCCATCACCACCAGAACCGAACCGTCATGATTAAAATCACAAAAATCCCTCTGAACGTTCCCTGAATGTTCCCTGAATGTTCCCTGAATGTTCCCTGAATGTTCCCTGAATCTGTAATCTGCCTCCGACACTGAGCCGCTTCACCGGGAGACAAACATGAATCCCGGCGGGCCGAGCCGAAACACGACATGAACACACCCGAGCGGAACCGACCGAACCGAACTGATGAAGATGAAGATGAAGAGGAGAAGAACCAAAAAAAAACATCAAATGAAGAAGAAGATGAACAAACATACCTGATTTACGACGTCCATCCTGCCGCCTGTCGAGAAGAGAGAGGATGGAGAGAGGAGGCAGGGAGGGAGGAGGGAGGAGGGAGGGAGGGAGGGAGGAGGGAGGAGGGAGAGAGGAGGGAGGAGGGGAGGAGGGAGGAGGAGGGAGGGAGGGAGGAGGGGAGGAGGGAGGGAGGGAGGGAGAGAGGAGGGAGGAGGGAGGAGGGAGGGAGGGAGGGAGGAGGGAGAGGGAGGGAGGAGGGAGGGAGAGAGGAGGGAGAGAGGAGGGAGGAGGGAGGGAGAGAGGAGGGAGGGAGGAGGGAGAGAGGAGGGAGGAGGGAGGGAGAGAGGAGGGAGGGAGAGGGGAGGGAGGATGGAGAGAGGAGAGAGGAGGGAGAGAGGAGAGAGGAGGAAGGGAGAGAGGAGGGAGGGAGGGAGGAAGGGAGAGAGAGGAGGGAGGGAGGAGGGAGAGAGGAGGCAGTCTGTGTTCATGTTTTATTTCTTGTTAATTATTGTTCAGAGGAGATGAAAGTTATTGATGAAGATAAATATAAAACCTGGACGTAGTCTCCGTGACGTCCCCGCAGACTGTCTAAAACCTGGACGTAGTCTCTGTGACGTCCCCGCAGACTGTCTAAAACCTGGACGTAGTCTCTGTGACGTCCCCGCAGACTGTCTAAAACCTGGACGTAGTCTCTGTGACGTCCCGCAGACTGTCTAAAACCTGGACGTAGTCTCGTGACGTCCCCGCAGACTGTCTAAAACCTGGACGTAGTCTCTGTGACGTCCCCGCAGACTGTCTAAAACCTGGACGTAGTCTCTGTGACGTCCCCGCAGACTGTCTAAAACCTGGACGTAGTCTTGTGACGTCCCCGCAGACTGTCTAAAACCTGGACGTAGTCTCTGAGACGTCCCACAGACTGTCTAAAACCTGGACGTAGTCTCTGTGACGTCCCGCAGACTGTCTAAAACCTGGACGTAGTCTCCGTGACGTCCCCGCAGACTGTCTAAAACCTGGACGTAGTCTCGTGACGTCCCCGCAGACTGTCTAAAACCTGGACGTAGTCTCTGTGACGTCCCCGCAGACTGTCTAAAACCTGGACGTAGTCTGTGACGTCCCGCAGACTGTCTAAAACCTGGACGTAGTCTCGTGACGTCCCAGCAGACTGTCTAAAACCTGGACGTAGTCTCTGTGACCTCCCCGCAGACTGTCTAAAACCTGGACGTAGTCTCCGTGACGTCCCCGCAGACTGTCTAAAACCTGGACGTAGTCTCTGTGACGTCCCCGCAGACTGTCTAAAACCTGGACGTAGTCTCCGTGACGTCCCCGCAGACTGTCTAAAACCTGGACGTAGTCTCGTGACGTCCCCGCAGACTGTCTAAAACCTGGACGTAGTCTCGTGACGTCCCGCAGACTGTCTAAAACCTGGACGTAGTCTCTGTGACGTCCCCGCAGACTGTCTAAAACCTGGACGTAGTCTCTGTGACGTCCCCGCAGACTGTCTAAAACCTGGACGTAGTCTCTGTGACGTCCCCGCAGACTGTCTAAAACCTGGACGTAGTCTCTGTGACGTCCCCGCAGACTGTCTAAAACCTGGACGTAGTCTCTGTGACGTCCCCGCAGACTGTCTAAAACCTGGACGTAGTCTCTGAGACGTCCCCGCAGACTGTCTAAAACCTGGACGTAGTCTCGTGACGTCCCCGCAGACTGTCTAAAACCTGGACGTAGTCTCGTGACGTCCCCGCAGACTGTCTAAAACCTGGACGTAGTCTCTGAGACGTCCCCGCAGACTGTCTAAAACCTGGACGTAGTCTCGTGACGTCCCCGCAGACTGTCTAAAACCTGGACGTAGTCTCGTGACGTCCCCGCAGACTGTCTAAAACCTGGACGTAGTCTCCGTGACGTCCCCGCAGACTGTCTAAAACCTGGACGTAGTCTCGTGACGTCCCGCAGACTGTCTAAAACCTGGACGTAGTCTCTGTGACGTCCCGCAGACTGTCTAAAACCTGGACGTAGTCTCGTGACGTCCCGCAGACTGTCTAAAACCTGGACGTAGTCTCGTGACGTCCCGCAGACTGTCTAAAACCTGGACGTAGTCTCTGTGACGTCCCCGCAGACTGTCTAAAACCTGGACGTAGTCTCCGTGACGTCCCGCAGACTGTCTAAAACCTGGACGTAGTCTCTGTGACGTCCCCGCAGACTGTTAAAACCTGGACGTAGTCTCCGTGACGTCCCCGCAGACTGTCTAAAACCTGGACGTAGTCTCGTGACGTCCCCGCAGACTGTCTAAAACCTGGACGTAGTCTCTGTGACGTCCCCGCAGACTGTCTAAAACCTGGACGTAGTCTCGTGACGTCCCCGCAGACTGTCTAAAACCTGGACGTAGTCTCTGTGACGTCCCGCAGACTGTCTAAAACCTGGACGTAGTCTCGTGACGTCCCCGCAGACTGTCTAAAACCTGGACGTAGTCTCGTGACGTCCCGCAGACTGTCTAAAACCTGGACGTAGTCTCTGTGACGTCCCCGCAGACTGTCTAAAACCTGGACGTAGTCTCGTGACGTCCCAGCAGACTGTCTAAAACCTGGACGTAGTCTCGTGACGTCCCAGCAGACTGTCTAAAACCTGGACGTAGTCTCTGTGACGTCCCCGCAGACTGTCTAAAACCTGGACGTAGTCTCGTGACGTCCCCGCAGACTGTCTAAAACCTGGACGTAGTCTCTGTGACGTCCCCGCAGACTGTTAAAACCTGGACGTAGTCTCCGTGACGTCCCCGCAGACTGTCTAAAACCTGGACGTAGTCTCGTGACGTCCCCGCAGACTGTCTAAAACCTGGACGTAGTCTCGTGACGTCCCCGCAGACTGTCTAAAACCTGGACGTAGTCTCGTGACGTCCCCGCAGACTGTCTAAAACCTGGACGTAGTCTCCGTGACGTCCCCGCAGACTGTCTAAAACCTGGACGTAGTCTCTGTGACGTCCCCGCAGACTGTCTAAAACCTGGACGTAGTCTCCGCCACAGTATTTTAACATCCTGTCAGCACAGGAAGTAGTAACATGAGTTTTTTTCAAAATAAAAGCACAGAGTCACTTTGTTTTCAGAGTTTATTTGAGGTAAAGAAGTTTCAGGTGTTTCTTTGTGGGGATGAAGAGCCCTTCACTGAAAGAGACACAAGCACATGAGACACTGAGCGTCCGGCTGACACAATCAGTTCGTTCTGTGTGGCAAAAAATCTGAAACATTAAAAAAAGAAATGCTAAAAAAACGTTTCAGTTCATCAAAGCACAATGAAAGAAACACATCCATAAAACAGCTGATAGAAATCGTGACGTGTCCAGCAGACTGTCCTGTGACGAGGCCAAACATCCGCGCACACATCGTTTCTCCGAGCGCTTTCATTTTGTATCCTGCGTCTCTGTAGCCTGCAGCTGTTCCAGAGACGCAGGATACAGAGCAGCTGCGAGTCTTGGGAAGCGCTCAGAGAAACGATGTGTGCGTGGATGTTTGGTCTCGTCACGCGTGGCCATTCATGTCAGTGTTCGAATCCCATACTGTCCCGTCTGTTAGCTGTTAGCTCAGGAGCGTACGGAGGAGAGAGCGGGTTCAAGCTACACTATAAAGTCAGACATGCTAAAGATATGCTAACGTTAGCACCAAAGACAAACATTAGCAGGTCAGGAGCTAGCATGCTAGCTGTCGCTAGTTATTGTCTGTTTTTGTTGGACGGGCTGAGACGACCGAGCTAGATGAGCGGTGATAGCATACACACTAGCTGCTGTGCTACTGGCTAATGCTAATGTGATCATGTCTGATAAATGCTACAACACAAGCTAACCCTGCTGTGTCCGTGTTTAGCTAGCTTACTGTAAAGTGTCTGCTGTTAGCTCTGAGCTAATGCTACACAGCTGCTGTTAGTTAACACTTTTGATGTAGCCAGGTTAGCTGGTGCTAAAACACTTAATGAGTTGTGACACTGTTGAACTTTAGCATTGAGCTAGCTTTAGCATTGAGCTAGCTTTAGCATTGAGCTAGCTTGCTGCAGAGTTAGCATCTTAAGCTACAGCTGATTAACAGTCCAATGCATTGTGGGAGCTTAGCATTGTTTGCCGTGCTAACGAGCTCACGGGACACGTCACCAGGACGCCATTTTCCTTCTTCATGAGTTGACTCAAAATGTCTGTCTCCATGACAACCTTCATGTAAAACCCCGCCCTCTTTGTCTTGTCACCTGATTGGCCCAGAGCTTCAGCCCATCAGAATGATGTCACGCAGGTCATCTCGTCTGCCAGCTCCTCCTCGTCGCGCTCCGTCCTGATTGGCTCCTCGTCGCTGTAGAGTGCGGAGGGGTCGGCGGCGGTGCTGGCGAGTAAACCATGGCTCCCTGTGCCGAGCAGGTCACTTGCAGCCGACTCCATCTCGTCCACGGTCATGTGACACGCGTCAGCAATCTCCCGTTTGGCGAACGCCACGAACTTTGGATCCCGAGCATACAGGCCGAGTCCCTCGGAGATCAGAACCTGCAGAAGAAGAAGAAGAGTGAGCGGTGGCGGTCTGACCGCGAGCTCGTGACCGACATTAGGACCAACGACGCGTCCTCACCGCCTCCACCAGACTGTCAGCTGATCCTCGTTTCTCGGTGAGCGGAGCGCCGAGCTGCGAGGGAACTCTGAGGGTGGTGTACGCCCTGTACGGAGGCGGAGCTACAACGACAAGAGTCACATGACACCTTCAGGTACTTGATGACAACAGAGCCATGATCACAACTGTAACATATTCTCCTTCATACCTGAGGACCCTGCAGGGCCACCATACCACGCCGGTCTGGGTGCTGCACCTGTCACACTGACGCCTGATGATGAAGACGCCAACAGACAGGTGAGTTTACCTGAGCCACTGTTAGCATGCGACAGAGATGCGCTGGCACTGAGGTTTCTTGTCTCCTTACCTCTTCCTGCCCCTCCCTTCTTCCCCTCTCCTCCTCCTTCCCCTGCTCCTCCTCCCCAGGGTGGGCTTCCTTCCTCCTCCACCAGGATGAGAGGAGCATAGAGGAGGCGACCACGGCGAGGACACGGGTTCGCCCAGGATGCAGAGGAGGCCGCCGATGGGAGACCGGAGCAGTGACGCGACTCGTAACTACTGAAGGTTTGCTGAGGACGAGAGAGAGGAGGGTCACATGACACTGAAGAAGAGGGGCGGGGTTACGTGTCTTACCTGTGTGTGTGGTGTGTGTGTGTTACCTGTGTGCGTGTACGGCGTGGCGGTGAGGTAGGGTGGTACGTCCCAGGGATCGGCAGGTCGTCACTGCTGCCCTGCCGCCTCAGACACTGGATGTTAAACGACGGCTTACGACCTGACAGACAACAACAAAACAAACGCACCCCTCTCTGCTGTCAGTGATGATGTCACGGCTCAGGTGAGTTTGATTCATTGACACTTCACCTGGTACCTCTGATGTAGGTCCTGTCTCATATTAATCACATCGACGGTGACATCCTCTTACCTGTGGGCGTGGCAGGAAGTAGGCGTCTCCGGGTCGTCCTCCCTCCCTCGCTGTAGCCACCATAGCAACCGTTGGAGTAGGGGGCGTGGCCATCGTAGTGGTCTCTGTATAGAGGAGGGTCGTCAGGGTAACGCCTACGAGGACACACACAGGTGTGTTTACCTGTCTGTCTGTCCGTCTGTCTCTGTTTACTTGTCTGTCTGTGTGTACCTGTCTGTCTGTCTGTGTGTACCTGTCTGTCTGTCTCTGTTTACCTGTCTGTCTGTGTGTACCTGTCTGTCTGTCTCTGTTTACCTGTCTGTCTGTGTGTACCTGTCTGTCTGTGTGTACCTGTCTGTCTCTGTTTACCTGTCTGTCTGTGTGTACCTGTCTGTCTGTCTGTGTGTACCTGTCTGTCTGTGTGTACCTGTCTGTCTGTCTGTGTGTACCTGTCTGTCTGTGTGTACCTGTCTGTCTGTCTGGTGTACCTGTCTGTCTGTGTGTACCTGTCTGTCTGTGTGTACCTGTCTCTGGAGGTGATGCTGTCGTTGTCGTCCTCTCGGCTGTAGTGACCTTGCTCTCCGTGTGCCTCCATGTCCCCGTTCCTCCAGTACCGGTCTCTCGAGTCTCTCGAGTCTCTCGAGTCTCTCGAGTCCCGCCTGCAGAACAAGAGAGTGTGATTGGCTGAGAGACCTGTCAATCAAGGCACATGGCGTCCTCTTTAAGCCTAAGGTTTCCTCCCAGTTGACGTGGACCAAAGGAAGGCGTCCAGGAGGATCCTGATCGGATCACCCGGGTGTCCGAGCTTCTCTCTGAGAGGGATGGACCTGACGATCCAAATCTTTGTTCTGATTCCTCCTAACCCAGAGTGAGTGATCCATCATTGAGTCTGATGAAGCCAACAGAACCACATCATCTGCAAAGTTCTGGTCCTCCACAGGCGTGTCAGTTAATACAGCCGAACATGTCCGAAGCCTTCAGCACCTCAGAGTTAATGTCATGCACACCTGGTGCCTTGGCAGCCTCAGAGATGTGAGCAGGGTTTTCCCGAGTCTTCAGGCTCTGTGTGAAGACTATTGGTCCGGTTCAGGAGCTCTTTCCACCACCAGACTGGGTCAGCAGTTCTGAACACAGCCTGGGCCAAACCAAGCTTCTCCTTCCTGAGTCATCGAAAAGACTGACAGAACTGGACTCTGTTCCTCTCCATGGCCTCCCTGAACTCTTTACTTTAGTGACTGCCAAACCTCGGCCCCTTGGGCCCCTGGTACCTTCCTGCTGCCTAAAGCCACCCTTGGACTAAAAAGCCTGAAAGGCCTTCAGCTCAGAACCCGTCAAAAACCCGCTGCTGGATTCCAGAGTTGGGTCTAACCACAGCTCCTAAAATCCGTTTCAACAATGGAGGCGTTGAACATGGACATACGATCACTGATCTGACATCATGCTCAAACACGGTTGTACAGTGTTGTAGCCGATCGATGACGAGCACTGAACTCTTCCTCCAGGTTTCTCCATCGTCACCCACATGAGTGTTTAAGGCTCTGAATGGATTCCCGCCTAGAGACTCCAAGAAGTCCGGATCCTCAGACCTGATTGGTGCATAAGCACAAACATCAGTCAGAGACTCTCCGTCATGTGGAGGCTCCAGAACTCCAGGATTCTGGTTCTGAAACCAGTTCTATGTGCAGAGGTGAGCTCGGCTGTGTAGTACATCGCTCCACCTTCCTCACAAGCTCTGGTTCTTTCTCCATCAGGTCCACGTTCTCGAGGACTAACCATCTACATTGTCTCATGTTACAGTAATATTTTTACCGGCCGGGGCGGTCGGTAGCGTCGTGGGTTAAGCAGCCGCCCCGTGTGTGGAGGCTACAGTCCTGGCTGCAGACGGCCCCTTACTGCGTGTCTATCATCAGCTGTCCGATCATTATAGGCAAAAAATAAAAAAATATATATTTTTACCGGCCATGTTTGTAGTACGACGGTCTCTTGTGGGCGTGGTCCAGCAGGCTGTTCTTCACTGATGGGCGGCGGCCATGGTGATGATTGACAGATGACCTCACGTTGTCTCCACGGCGAAGGTGTTCGTCGTGTTCGCTGATGCTGTCCGGCATCTTGGTGAGAGAACCGACCCGGTGGATCAGCCCTCCGTTAGACACGCCACCAAACCCGACAACACCACCAGGACCTGCAGGCAGGTGGAGGCAGACGGGGGGCGGAGAAAGGGCGGAGTTTAAGGTCTGTAACCATAGTAACATAATAAAGTCACAGGATGTGATGTCGTGGTTTACCTGTGGGCGTAGTCAGTATGGAGCCTCGGCGGTCTTTCTCTGGTCCAAATCCATTTTCACCCTGCAGAGACCCAGACAGACCTGAACCCGTCACAGCCGGACCCTGACGTCACTAAACACTGTAAACTACGTGCTTTTAAATAGACCTTGAACGCAGCGTTCTCCTCCTGCTCCTCCATCATCACCTCCTCGTCCTCCTCCAGGTCCTCGTTAAGAGCCAGACGCATCTCTGGACCCAGATCCTGCAGAGTCTTCAGACCAGCCTTACACAGCTGCAACACATAGACAGGTGGCGAGACAGGTGGGCAGACAAACAGACAGACAGGTGAACACGCAGACAGACAGGTGAGCAGACAGACAGGTGAACACACAGACAGGTGGACACAGACAGACAGATGGGCAGACAGACAGGTGGCGAGACAGGTGGGCAGACAAACAGACAGACAGGTGAACACACAGACAGGTGAACACGCAGACAGACAGGTGAGCAGACAGACAGGTGAACACACCTGGACAGCAGACAGGTGAACACGCAGACAGACAGGTGGGCAGACAGACAGGTGAACACACTTGGACAGCAGACAGGTGAACACGCAGACAGACAGGTGAACACGCAGACAGACAGGTAAACACACCTGGACAGCAGACAGGTGAACACGCAGACAGACAGGTGGGCAGACAGACAGGTGAACACACCTGGACAGCAGACAGGTGAACACACCTGGACAGCAGACAGGTGAACACGCAGACAGACAGGTGGGCAGACAGACAGGTGAACACACCTGGACAGCAGACAGGTGAACACGCAGACAGACAGGTGAACACACCTGGACAGCAGACAGGTGAACACGCAGACAGACAGGTGAACACACCTGGACAGCAGACAGGTGAACACGCAGACAGACAGGTGGGCAGACAGACAGGTGAACACACCTGGACAGCAGATGGGTTGGTGTTGTCGTTCTCTCCGGTCAGGTCTCCTTTCTCCTTCCTCTTCCTGAACTTCCTGAAATAATCCTGGATCAGGAATGTCGCGTAAAACTTCCCGACCGTCACTTCCTCCTCTGAGAGACGACAAGTACTCACAGTAAGTATTAGTACTGTGTGATGATGTAGTATTAGTACTGTGTGATGATGTAGTATTAGTACTGTGTGGTGTAGTATTAGTACTGTGTGTAGTATTAGTACTGTGTGAGGTAGTATTAGCACTGTGTGTAGTATTAGTACTGTGTGTAGTATTAGTACTGTGTGATGCAGTATTAGTACTGTGTGTAGTATTAGTACTGTGTGTGATGTAGTATTAGTACTGTGTGATGCAGTATTAGTACTGTGTGATGATGTAGTATTAGTACTGTGTGATAGTATTAGTACTGTGTGATGTAGTATTAGTACTGTGTGATGTAGTATTAGCACTGTGTGATGCAGTATTAGTACTGTGTGATGCAGTATTAGTACTGTGTGATGTAGTATTAGTACTGTGTGTAGTATTAGTACTATGTGATGTAGTATTAGTACTGTGTGTAGTATTAGTACTATGTGATGTAGTATTAGTACTGTGTGTAGTATTAGTACTGTGTGATGTGGTATTGGCACTGTGTGGTGTAGTATTAGCACTGTGTGATGCAGTATTAGCACTGTGTGATTGTAGTATTAGTACTGTGTGTAGTATTAGTACTGTGTGATGTGGTATTGGCACTGTGTGGTGTAGTATTAGTACTGTGTGAGGTAGTATTAGCACTGTGTGATGTAGTATTAGTACTGTGTGTAGTATTAGTACTGTGTGAGGTAGTATTAGCACTGTGTAGTATTAGTAGTGTGTGATGTGGTATTAGTACTGTGTGTAGTATTAGTACTGTGTGAGGTAGTATTAGTACTGTGTGAGGTAGTATTAGCACTGTGTGTAGTATTAGCACTGTGTGATGTAGTATTAGTACTGTGTGTAGTATTAGTACTGTGTGATGTAGTATTAGTACTGTGTGGTGTAGTATTAGTACTGTGTGTAGTATTAGTACTGTGTGAGG
>ML241073.1:0-28248 GCA_004119915.2 Collichthys lucidus
CGGTTGCCTCCTGGGAGCCCAGATTTGGAGCTTGTTGGGCCTGAAGTGTGCAGAATAGGGGATTGTGTACGCCAACGGTCTGACATGGAGACGGGGCAGAGCAGGGCACCGAGGGCTCCATTCCTCTATGCGGCCGTCCCTCTGCTTCTAGCCGGGGAGAGCGCACCTCGAGCGGCAAAAAATAGGGCTTCGTCCCGGCTCTCCAGAACCACTGATCCACGGCTGTCTTAGCTTGTGGGCTGCAGAATTGACTCTATTTGAAGGCAAGCATGGTTTTACCTGTCTTTAGTGTGTATTTCATGCGTTATGGACACTTTATGCTCCGTGTACGCGGAGTGCATAACTCGCCGAGAAACACGTTTGCGGACATAAAAATATAAACTGGCTCGCCGGCTGCTCCTGGGAGCCCAGATTTGGAGCTTGTTGGCTCTGAAGTGTTGAAGAATAGAGGATTGTGTACGCCAAATGTGGTCTGACATGGAGGACGGGGCAGAGCAGGGCACAGAGGGCTCCATTCCTCTATGCGGACCGTCCCTCTGCTTCTAGCCGGGGATAGCGCACCTCGAGCGGCAAAAAAAGATGGCTTCGTTCCGGCTTCCAGAACCACTGATCCACGGCTGTCTAGCTTGTGGGCTGCAGAATTGACTCTATTTGAAGGCAAGCATGGTTTTACTGTTTAGTGTGTATTTCATGCGTTATGGACACTTTATGCTCCGTGTACGAGGAGTGCATAACTCGCCGAGAAAACACGTTGCGGACATAAAAGTATAAACTGGCCACGCCGGTGCCTCCTGGGAGCCCAGATTTGGAGCTTGTTGGGCCTGAAGTGGCAGAATAGGGGATTGTGTACGCCAAACGTGGTTGACATGGAGACGGGGCAGAGCAGGGCAGAGGGGCTCCATTCCTCTATGCGGCCGTCCCTCTGCTTCTAGCCGGGAGAGCGCACCTCGAGCGGCCAAAAAATATGGCTTCGTCCCGGCTTCTCCAGAACACTGATCCACGGGTCTTAGCTTGTGGGCTGCAGAATTGACTCTATTTGAAGGCAAGCATGGTTTTACCTGTCTTTAGTGTGTATTCATGCGTTATGGACACTTTATGCTCCGTGTACGCGGAGTGCATAACCGCCGAGAAACACGTTTGCGACATTAAAAAGTATAAACTGGCTCGCCGGTGCCTCCTGGGAGCCCAGATTTGGAGCTTGTTGGCTCTGAAGTGTGAAGAATAGAGGATTGTGTACGCCAAATGTGGTCTGACATGGAGACGGGGCAGAGCAGGGCACAGAGGGCCCATTCCTCTATGCGGACCGTCCCTCTGCTTCTAGCCGGGATAGCGCACCTCGAGCGGCCAAAAAAGATGCTTCGTTCCGGCTCTCCAGAACCATGATCCACGGCTGTCTTAGCTTGTGGGCTGCAGAATTGACTCTATTTGAAGGCAAGCATGGTTTTACCTGTCTTTAGTGTGTATTCATGCGTTATGGACACTTTATGCTCCGTGTACGAGGAGTGCATAACTCGGCCGAGAAAACACGTTTGCGGACATAAAAGTATAAACTGGCTCGCCGGTGCCTCCTGGGAGCCCAGATTTGGAGCTTGTTGGCTCTGAAGTGTGAAGAATAGAGGATTGTGTACGCCAAATGTGGTCTGACATGGAGACGGGGCAGAGCAGGGCACAGAGGGCTCCATTCTCTATGCGGACCGTCCCTCTGCTTCTAGCCGGGGATAGCGCACCTCGAGCGGCCAAAAAAGATGGCGTCGTCCGGCTCTCCAGAACCACTGATCCACGGCTGTCTTAGCTTGTGGGCTGCAGAATTGACTCTTTGAAGGCAAGCATGGTTTTAACCTGCTTTTAGTGTGTATTTATGCGTTATGGACACTTTATGCCGTGTACGCGGAGTGCAAACTCGCCGAGAAAAACAACGTTTGGGACATAAAAAGTATATAAACTGGCTCGCCGGTGCATAACTCGCGAGTTTTCTCGGCGAGTTATGCATCCGCGTACAGGAGCATAAAGTGTCATAACGCATGAATACACACTAAAGACAGGAAAACCATGCTTGCCTTCAAATAGAGTCAATTCTGCAGCCCACAAGCTAAGACAGCGTGGATCAGTGGTTCTGGAGAGCCGGGACGAAGCCATCTTTTGGCCGCTCGAGGTGCGCTCTCCCAGGCTAGAAGCAGAGGGCGCCGCATAGAGGAATGGAGCCCTCGGTGCCCTGTCTGCCCGTCTCCATGTCAGACCACATTGGCGTACACAATCCTCTATCTCACACTTCAGAGCCAACAAGCTCCAAATCTGGGCTCCCAGGAGGCACCGCGAGCCAGTTTATACTTTTATGTCCGCAAACGTGTTTTCTCGGCGAGTTAGCACTCCGCGTACACGGAGCAGAAACGGTCCATAAACGCATAAAATACACACTAAAGACAGGTAAAACCATGCTTGCCTTCAAATAGAGCATTCTGCAGCCCACAAGCTAAGACACGGGATCAGTGGGTTCTGGAGAGCCCGGGACGAAGCCATTTTTGGCCGCTCGAGGTGCGCTATCCCCGGCTAGAAGCAGAGGGACGGTCCGCATAGAGGAAGGAGCCCTCTTGTGCCCTGCTCTGCCCGTCTCCATGTCAGACCACGTTTGGCGTACACAATCCTCTATTCTGCACACTTCAGAGCCAACAAGCTCCAAATCTGGATCCAGGAGGCACCGGCGAGCCAGTTTATACTTTTTATGTCCGCAAACGGTTTTCTCGGCGAGTTATGCACTCCGCGTACACGGAGCATAAAGTGTCCATAACGCATGAAATACACACTAAAGACAGGTAAAACCATGCTTGCCTTTCAAAATAGATTCTATTCTGCAGCCCACAAGCTAAGACAGCCGTGGATCAGTGGCTTGGTTATGCGTGGTCAACGCTTCTTGGTTCAGCACATGACAGCGAAGCCCGAGGAGGGCCCATCACTGGCTAGGAGCAGCAAGACTTGTCCCGCCCGCCCGTCTCCAAGTGGGACGTGAGAAAACAGCCCTGAGAAGTGTCATTTTGATAGATAAATCATCACAAAACGCAAGGATTCCGTTGGACATGTATCTTCTTTTGCCTGCGTTAAACCACATCCCCATGGTGCATCAGTGGCCTTTTGATTAGTTTGGTTTAAAGTTCATTTGTTTTAGGACAAATGGCCACTACCAAGTAAAAAACCGGGCTTGGATTCAAAGAAGGATTTTCATCATTGGGACAGATTGGAACCTTTTGAACTGTCCAATGATGAAAGATCATCAGTCCATAGAACTGATGATCTTCATCATAAGTAAACTCTGTAAAAACCACACTCCAGTTATCATGGACATCGACCGCATCAGCTCGCATTAAAGCCCAGGACGAAAAAGGCAGCGCTGATGCAGCGCGTTGCTCGCTCAAAAGGAAACATTTAATCGAAGATAAAGAGGAAAAACTAAAAGTAACAAATGGCTGCAACAAGTGCAAAAACTTAAGTTCTGGAGATTAATTCATCTGTGTGGCTCAAAACGTTCAGACGGGAGGAACTATTTGAAAAGAAACATGTCAAAGAGCAAATGTATTGAATCCTGATGCTAACATGTGTTACCAGTAACTTTGATAAAAGGTGAATGTTACTGAGTGCCTGTTCATACCTCAACAACAAGCTGTTATGCCTAAAAAAAAAGCAGAAAACACGAGAGGGAGGATGGGATATTTTTGGATTTTGGTCAATCAGTGCATCATTGCATCGGCTGCTGATCAAGATCAGCAGAGGACTACATTACGCACACTTTACGCATAGCTCTCAGCAGCTTCCATTCATAAAATTGCTTAGTGTGTGGTGCTGTGAGTGTGATGAAATGGATCTGATCAGCCAATAATTCAATTGTTTGCTTTGTTTTTATCCATTTTGGGTTTTGATTGCTGCACAACAAGCAGTTTTGAAAACTCAAAATGTCTGATGATACACTGAAAGAGCCTGAATTGGTGCCAGCTAAAAGGACATTTAAACTCAGATCTAAATGATTGTGTTTCTATATAGAAATGAGCCAGGAAAAAAGGAGTGTGAAGTTCAAACAAGCAAAAAGTCTGTGGAAAAAATCACTGTGTTAATGGAATCAAATGATAATGTCGATTCTGTGAACTTGGAGCTTGCAAATCTTATCCAGTGTTGTCAAGACGCAAAAGAGCGGCATCTTTCTTTAATAAACTTACCTTTGCCACAAGATGAAATTAAAAGACAATGTGAATACTTCGAGGCAAAGATGAAAAAGTTGAATGATTTCACTGAAACAAACGGAAATGTTGAATCTCCTGATGATCAAGGTGTCACTGATGAAATAAATCCTGACAATAAGGCTTCCAATGTGTCAAGTGTAAAGATAAACTCTGTAAAACCACACTCCCAGTTATCATGGACATCCTCGACCGCATCAGCTCGCATTAAAGCCCAGGACGAAAAGGCAGCACTGATGCAGCGCGTTGCTGTGCTCAAAAGGAAACATTTAATCGAAGATAAAGAGGAAAAACTGAAAGTACAACTGGCTGCAACAAGTGCAAAACTTAATGTTCTGGAGATTAATTCATCTGTGTGTGGCTCAAAACGTTCAGACGGGAGGAACTCATATTTTGAAAAGAACATTTGTCAAAGTGCAAATGTATTGAATTCTGATGCTAACATGTTTGTACCAGTAACTTTGGATAAAAAGGTGAATGTTACTGATGTGCCTGTCATACCTCAACCACAAGCTGTTATGCCTAAAAAAGCAAAGAAACACGAAGGGATGGGACATTTTTGAATTTTGGTCAATCAGTGCATCATTGCATCGGCTGCTGATCAAGATCAAGCAGGACTACACCCTCAATATCATGCTCTGACAAATGGTTCTCACGATGCTGATCATCAGTCCATAGACTGATGATCAGCATGGATTGTTTTGTTCAACACGTTTTGTAACATCTTCGACATCAGCGCGACACGGCTTGTGGCTCAGATAAGCAAAAGTGCTGCTCAGCCTATCCCCACAAGAAACTTGTATGGATACTACTGCTGTATTGGACAACAGCCAAACAAGTGGAGTTTGGAAGTTAGTATTTCATGTCAAATCGGAAAAGTTTGAAAGGCGCTGAATAGTCGGCGCTAATAGTACGTCAACATTACGCACACTTTACGCATAGCTCTCAGCAGCTTCCATTCATAAAATTGCTTAGTGTGTGGTGCTGTGAGTGAGATGAAATGGATCTGATCAGCCAATAATTCAATTGTTTTTGCTTTGTTTTATCCATTTTGGGTTTTGATTGCTGCACAACAAGCAGTTTTGAAAAACTCAAAATGTCTGATGATACACTGAAAGAGGCTGAATTGGTGTCAGCTAAAAGGACATTTAAACTCAGATCTAAATGATTGTGTTTCTATATAGAAATGAGCCAGGAAAAAAGGAGTGTAAAGTTCAAACAAGCAAAAAAGTCTGTGGAAAAAATCACTGTGTTAATGGAATCAAATGATAATGTCGATTCTGTGAACTTGGAGCTTGCAAATCTTATCCAGTGTTGTCAAGACGCAAAAGAGCGGCATCTTTCTTTAATAAACTTACCTTTGCCACAAGATGAAATTAAAAGACAATGTGAATACTTCGAGGCAAAGATGAAAAAGTTGAATGATTTCACTGAAACAAACGGAAATGTCCATAGACCATAGTCCATAGACTGATGATCAGCATGGATTGTTTTGTTCAACACGTTTTGTAACATCTTCGACATCAGCGCGACACGGCTTGTGGCTCAGATAAGCAAAAGTGCTGCTCAGCCTATCCCCACAAGAAACTTGTATGGATACTACTGCTGTATTGGACAATAGCCAAACAAGTGGAGTTTGGAAGTTAGTATTTCATGTCAAATCGGAAAAGTTTGAAAGGCGCTGAATAGTCGGCGCTAATAGTACGTCAACATTACGCACACTTTACGCATAGCTCTCAGCAGCTTCCATTCATAAAATTGCTTAGTGTGTGGTGCTGTGAGTGTGATGAAATGGATCTGATCAGCCAATAATTCAATTGTTTTTGCTTTGTTTTATCCATTTTGGGTTTTGATTGCTGCACAACAAGCAGTTTTGAAAAACTCAAAATGTCTGATAATACACTGAAAGAGGCTGAATTGGTGTCAGCTAAAAGGACATTTAAACTCAGATCTAAATGATTGTGTTTCTATATAGAAATGAGCCAGGAAAAAAGGAGTGTAAAGTTCAAACAAGCAAAAAAGTCTGTGGAAAAAATCACTGTGTTAATGGAATCAAATGATAATGTCGATTCTGTGAACTTGGAGCTTGCAAATCTTATCCAGTGTTGTCAAGACGCAAAAGAGCGGCATCTTTCTTTAATAAACTTACCTTTGCCACAAGATGAAATTGAAAGACAATGTGAATACTTCGAGGCAAAGATGAAAAAGTTGAATGATTTCACTGAAACAAACGGAAATGTTGAATCTCCTGATGATCAAGGTGTCACTGATGAAATAAATCCTGACAATAGGGCTTCCAATGTGTCAAGTGTAAAGATAAACTCTGTAAAACCACACTCCCAGTTATCATGGACATCCTCGACCGCATCAGCTCGCATTAAAGCCCAGGACGAAAAGGCAGCACTGATGCAGCGCGTTGCTGTGCTCAAAAGGAAACATTTAATCGAAGATAAAGAGGAAAAACTGAAAGTACAACTGGCTGCAACAAGTGCAAAACTTAATGTTCTGGAGATTAATTCATCTGTGTGTGGCTCAAAACGTTCAGACGGGAGGAACTCTTATTTTGAAAAGAACATTTGTCAAAGAGCAAATGTATTGAATCCTGATGCTAACATGTTTGTACCAGTAACTTTGGATAAAAAGGTGAATGTTACTGATGTGCCTGTCATACCTCAACCACAAGCTGTTATGCCTAAAAAAAGCAGAGAAACACGAACGGATGGGACATTTTTGGATTTTGGTCAATCAGTGCATCATTGCATCGGCTGCTGATCAAGATCAAGCAGGACTACATTACGCACACTTTACGCATAGCTCTCAGCAGCTTCCATTCATAAAATTGCTTAGTGTGTGGTGCTGTGAGTGTGATGAAATGGATCTGATCAGCCAATAATTCAATTGTTTTTGCTTTGTTTTATCCATTTTGGGTTTTGATTGCTGCACAACAAGCAGTTTTGAAAAACTCAAAATGTCTGATGATACACTGAAAGAGGCTGAATTGGTGTCAGCTAAAAGGACATTTAAACTCAGATCTAAATGATTGTGTTTCTATATAGAAATGAGCCAGGAAAAAAGGAGTGTAAAGTTCAAACAAGCAAAAAAGTCTGTGGAAAAAATCACTGTGTTAATGGAATCAAATGATAATGTCGATTCTGTGAACTTGGAGCTTGCAAATCTTATCCAGTGTTGTCAAGACGCAAAAGAGCGGCATCTTTCTTTAATAAACTTACCTTTGCCACAAGATGAAATTAAAAGACAATGTGAATACTTCGAGGCAAAGATGAAAAAGTTGAATGATTTCACTGAAACAAACGGAAATGTTGAATCTCCTGATGATCAAGGTGTCACTGATGAAATAAATCCTGACAATAAGGCTTCCAATGTGTCAAGTGTAAAGATAAACTCTGTAAAACCACACTCCCAGTTATCATGGACATCCTCGACCGCATCAGCTCGCATTAAAGCCCAGGACGAAAAGGCAGCACTGATGCAGCGCGTTGCTGTGCTCAAAAGGAAACATTTAATCGAAGATAAAGAGAAAAAACTGAAAGTACAACTGGCTGCAACAAGTGCAAAACTTAATGTTCTGGAGATTAATTCATCTGTGTGTGGCTCAAAACGTTCAGACGGGAGGAACTCTTATTTTGAAAAGAACATTTGTCAAAGTGCAAATGTATTGAATTCTGATGCTAACATGTTTGTACCAGTAACTTTGGATAAAAAGGTGAATGTTACTGATGTGCCTGTCATACCTCAACCACAAGCTGTTATGCCTAAAAAAAGCAGAGAAACACGAAGGGATGGGACATTTTTGAATTTTGGTCAATCAGTGCATCATTGCATCGGCTGCTGATCAAGATCAAGCAGGACTACACCCTCAATATCATGCTCTGACAAATGGTTCTCACGATGCTGATCATCAGTCCATAGATGTTAGTGTGGCGAGACGTGGTAAAAGAGGGGGGGATTTGTCCAACAACGCCACCTGGGGAATTGCACCCCAGGAAATTCACTCAACCCTGTAAGGGGAATACCATGAGGTCACACAGACTCGTTACACCTATGTAGAGAGGACAAGAGACGGACTTCCAAAAATATAAATTATTTTATTTTAACAATGATTTACTATGGGTAAAATGAACATATTCGTCACAACCTGCGTGTCTGCTATACCACCATTCGTTGGGGGGGGAAATAAACAAAAATAGGAGCAGGGACAGCTCAGTGAGGCGGACAGACTAAAGAAACTTAAAAACACACAAAAACAATATTACAAACCAAACCACCACGTGCCACAGCAAACTTAAGGGAGGTGAGATGGGACCACCACCAGGGAGTCTGCCACGCACTACACCAGCTCCTGTCCAGAAAGAAAACACAAAATTAGGTGGAGCGACACTCAAAGGTTGAACGATACGAATTATTAAAATGTCCTATTCTAAAAACACTCACACACAACATTCACACCCACATGCACACCAACAGAAAGAATACACATTAATTGTTTTGACCTATATAAAAATACTTAAAGAAAATTTACTTATATAAGAATAAACAAAATCAGAGATGTAACTAAATTAGAACTAAACAAAATAACCATCTGTAATTCAAAATAAAGAAACCAAAGAACTTGCAAATTAACTGATTACCCAAAACAACTACATAAACAAGAAATAAATAAACCAAACAAACAAAGAAACACTAATACGTCAGTTGCAGTGGGGCTTGAGTCTGGTGCTGCGTGAGAGCCACAACAGAAACTCAGGACATTAAGAAAACGAAACTACGGTGTGGAAGACAGCGTGAAAACGGAGCGGCTGCACCAAGGCTGGAGGCAGCGGATGTTATGCGTAGGTGGCTGCGGTGGTCATCAATAGGCTGTGCCGTGGATCCACAGAGCGCAGGAGGAGAGACAGAACCGCTGCAAATTCAGCAGCTACAGCAGGACAGAGCAGAGGGCAACAGCTGTTAGCAAAGGGCTACTATAGTTCACCATGATTAACAACGAGCATGCTTACCGATGGAGAGAGCTTTACGCACTAAAAAAAAACCCAGTCCTCAACAACAGCAGAACGCGGACACCACTTCCTCCAGCTGCAACCCAACCAGTACGGCCAAAACTGGCGAAATCACACCGAACACCAACCAAACTGGAGCACCCCGACCCAGAGCCTTTCCAGGTGAATGCCAGGGAGAGAATGCGCCCCGGAGGAGCGCAGTAGTTAACCAGGTGCTGCCAATGCGCAATCAAGCACCGGTGATACTGATTAAGTGGGAGGGGGTGGAGCAGAGCAACACCCGACCTGCCACATTCCACCCCCGCTTTCTGCGTCGTCGCCCCGACGGCGAATTACACTTTGAAATATGCCAAACTAGGACCAAGGCCTAAACAGAACTGACTGCGAATTTACCACTGGCTGTGAAGGTTCAGGCACTACATTACCCCTAGTGCCAACAGACTGGGGAAGACGATGGACATTAGAGTGTTGACCGGCGGTGGAACGGCCGGTTCGACGCAAAACTGACTGAGGAGGAATGGACTGATCGCTAGAAGGAGGGGACACAGAGTGAAGATGTTCCGGTTCTGCAGTTGAGCCTGGACTAGGCTCAATACTGGCTGGTGTCCTCGCAGCCAGCCCTGTATAACCGGGTTGAGCTGGTGCCTCAGTAGCAGAGGGTGGAACAGTGTCAGGGACCAACAACCATAGCTCACCACCTTCAGGTGAACCTGGGGGAGCTGCAGGCGCTGCCAAAGCTGATGGAAGCGGCGCCCTAGGGGGATGGGTACCAGACACGACCTGGGGCTTCAGCATGTCTCGGTGCACCTGCCGAGCCCTATGCAACTCTTCCACAGGAGCAATGGTGTAAACTGCACCATTTCCGGGTGGGGCTTTCAGCACCTGGTAGAGAATGGAGCTCCATTTGTCGTGAAGCTTGTGTCGACCCCTAACACCAAGATCTCTGAGGTAGACGTGCTGGCCCACCTGCAAAGGAGCCTCTCGAACATGCTCGTCGTGTCGCTTTTTTCGTCGACCTGCAGCAGCCAAAAGCCTACCACGAGCATTCTCAAACGCCACCTTAAGCCTTGCCTGATGTTCAGTCATCCAGTCCTGTACTTCCCCTGGCTCAGCGTCCCGGACTCGGCCCAAAAGGAAGTCCACAGGGAGCCTTGGTTCCCGACCGAACATCAAAAAGAAGGGAGACTCTCCTGTACTTTGATGTGGCGTAGTGTTATAACAAAACAACACTTGTGGGAGACAAGAAACCCAATCCCGCTTCCGGGAGACTGGCAGAGTCCGCAAGAGGTCATGGAGAGGTCTATTAAAACGTTCACACTGCCCGTTGCCGGCCGGATGGTAAGGAGTGGTTCGTGATTTAGCTACCTCATACAAGCGGCACAGTTGTTGGATCAGAGAACTCTCGAAGCTCCGACCCTGGTCAGAATGAATGCGATTTGGAACACCAAACCGAAAAAACCATTCGGTCAGCAAGACACGAGCCACAGTTGCTGCCTGCTGATCTCGTGTTGGGACTGCCACCGTGTATTTACTGAACACATCGGTCATTACCAAGACATTCTCCAACCCGTTCCGTGAAGGTTCCAACAATGTGAAGTCAATGGCGACAATCTCGTTTGGCTGAGACGCCAGAACGTGGCCCATAAAACTATGGGGCACCGGCCCTGAATCTTTGGCCACTTGGCAACGCTCGCATGTCTGAACCCACTGCTTGATGTCAGCGGACATCCCTGGCCAGTAACAGCGTTGCCGCACCAATTCCATGGTGCGCTCAATACCCTGATGACCATGGTCTTGGTGCAACTGGGTCAGGATCTCCTCTTTAAGAACAGCAGGTAAGACAAGCTGGAAACACTCTTCTCCTCCATCCGACCGAAAAGTCCGGCGGTACAGTACGCCCTCCTGTTCGATCAGGCGGTCCCACTGTTTCAAGAGTGTCAAAGCAGCAGCAGGAAGTTGCTTCTTTTCTTCGAAAGTAGGCTTAGCCCACCTCTTCCAAAAGGGCAGAAAATCACACAAAAGAGGGTCCACCTCTTGCAAGGAACGAAGGTCCGCTGGAGAATGACTCCGGAAGACAGACACCATCGCCTGGGCAGCAGGTACCACTGTGGCGGAGACTGCAGCTGGCTGAGCAAATGATGGAACTGAAGTGCCAGGTAAGACATGTTCAGCTAAGCTAGACCCCGATAGATACTGGCGGGAGAGCGCATCAGCATTCCTGTTGATGCGTCCGGAGCGATACCTGATCTCAAAATCAAAGACAGCTAGTTGGGAGGCCCACCTCTGCTCTATGGCTCCCAACTTAGCTGAATTGAGGTAGCTCAACGGATTGTTGTCTGTAAAAACCACGCATTTGTGCCCCAACAAATACTCCCGGAACTTTTCTCCCATTGCCCACTTAAGCGCAAGGAACTCCAGCTTCATCGAACTGTAATTTTCCATGTTGCGTTCTGTGGGTCGAAGCCCTCTGCTCGCATATGCGACGGGTCGAATACCATTCTCAGTCTCCTGTGAAAGGACGGCCCCCAGGCCACTGTAAGAGGCATCAGTTTCCAAAATGAATGGACGTGAAAAATCGGCATAGGCCAACACTGGGGCTGAAACCAACTTCGCCTTTAAGGCTTCAAAACTTTGCTCGCACTGGGGTGTCCATGCAGAGCTCAGATCCTGCCCAGATCCTCGCTTGGACTTGGTACCTGCGAGTTTTGCCACCAACTGATGCAAAGGGGTCGCCAGCTTAGCGAACCCCTCCACAAACCGCCTGTAATAGCTGGCAAACCCCAAGAATGAGCGCAGCTCTGACACATGACGGGGCCGCTGCCATTTCGCCACTGCCTCAATCTTGGCAGGGTCTGTGGAAACTCCCTGATTGGAGATAATGTGCCCCAAATAACGAACCTCTTTTTGGAAAAAGGCACACTTTTCAAGTTTCACCTTCAAACCTTCTCTCTGCAGCCGACTGAGAACCACTTCGAGTCGCTGCAAGTGTTGTGAAATGGAAGAAGAAAAGACAACGATGTCGTCCAAGTACAAGAGCAAGGACTGGCACTGTTGATCCCCGAACATCCTTTGCATGAGTCTTTGAAAGGTGCTTGGCGCATTGCACAAGCCAAATGGCATCCGGTTCCATTCAAAGAGCCCGAAAGGTGTACAAAAGGCCGTCTTCGGCTTGTCCTGCTCTGCAACAGGGACCTGATTATAGCCACTTGCCAAGTCGAGAGTAGTAAACCAGCAAGCTCCGGCAAGTGAATCCAGACTCTCCTCAATACGAGGTAGAGGGAATGCGTCCTTCCGTGTTTTACTATTGAGTAGGCGGTAGTCGACACACATGCGGAGACTGCGATCCTTTTTACGGACAAGGACGATAGGGGAAGCAAAAGGGCTATTGCTTTCCCGGATCACCTTGGCTTCAAGCAACTGATCAATGTGAGCTTTCACCTCCTCATACTCGGAGGGGGGGATTCTTCGGTACCGCTGTCTCACTGGAGCCTCATCAAGCAAGGGGATTTCGTGCGAAAGGAGGTTGGTACAACCCAAGTCACCTTCATGGTTTGAGAAAACTGACTGATACCTCTGCAGCAAAGCATGTACATCCATCTGTTCTTGTTCTTTCAAAGCAGACAGGTCTATGGTTTGGACCCCATCAGGTGCCACACTAGAGGCTGTCTGAGATGAGATCGAGGCTGTCGGGAGCTTCACTTCAGTCACACCAGTGGGTAAGCTGACAACCTGGGCCCCACTTAAAGTACCAAGACCAGTGCGCGGGTAAAGGAGAACATCAGTCGTCCCCACATTGACCACGGGGACATGAGCTGTACCACGGCTGACCTGGACAAGGCAAGGAGACACCAATAACCCTGCAGGTAGGCTGAACTCTGTTGGTTCGAACAGCACAGCCTGACCAGCCAGCTGTTCTGGACAAGTGGCGGCCACAAGCCTCATTACCCCACCAGGTATGCGTACCGCCCATCTACCGCGGACCCTGGCGAAACCCGTAAGGTTCCTCGGGGGTTCTGTGGTGGCCTGATGGCACCGTTGTAAAGCTTCAAGGACAGCTACTGGAGCTTGAACCACTGAGGGAGCATCAAAAAGAGCAGGACCATACACCTCAAAGAGTTCCCGATAACATCGACGGATGACGTTGCTCCCCAAAATCCCAGGGGCAACAGATGCAGCACCGGGAGGGTCTTTTACCACTAGGACCCCACAACCAGGGACCACCTTCCCACACAAGGTGACATCCAGCTCCAAATAGCCGATGTAAGGAATACAAAGACCGTTTGCGGCCCGCAGTTGCAGCCAATTACAAGACCGAAGGCGCTCTTGGCCCCATGGTGCGAAATGTTCGGCAAAGAAACTTTCAGGGATCGTGGACACCATGGACCCGCTGTCCAACAAGCACGGAACAGTGATCCCACCCATCAGGACATTAATATGTGGACAGGGCGCCATTATCCGACTGATGAGGTCTTGTGAGCCTCCAGCCTCCCCATCTGAGCTTTGGCTCCTCAGCTCAGTGGGCGTCAGTTTTCCGGCTGGGGTGCAAAGCGGGAAGACCCAGCCACATTAGAAGACCGACCAGTGGCAGAACCAGTACGGGGATGAGGGGTAACCCGCTCCCCATCACAATCGCTGGCATAGTGACCTGGCTGTTGACACCTTCGGCAGATCACAGGGCCGTTGCGAGGAGGCCGTGATGGAAAGGGACGAGCCTGAAAAGAAGCCATGGCCCGAGTCAACTGGTCAAGCTGTTCCTGCTGACGCTTCAAGAGTGCCTTCACTTCACTCAACTCTGAATCATGGGGTGAGACAAGTGGGGTGGGGCGAGAGCCACCCTGGACCCCATACTGGAGGCCATAGGCTGAGGGAAGAGAGTGGCTACGTTCCCTAGCACCCCTTGGAGACCCCTCCCTCTCCCATCTAATGGCCTCTCCACGTGTCTCGAGCAAAGAAGCAGTGGGATGGCGGCGAACATACTGCTTCAATTCCCTGCGAAGGGCACCATCGAGCACATGCTCTATGAACTGGTCACGAAGAAGAACATCAGCATTCGGCAAGGCACCTGGTGCAGACTGTTTAACACGTTCCATCAGGGCCATCAGGGCCAAAGAGAACTCTAACAGCGTCTCCCCTTCCTGCTGCTTTCGAGAGAAGAAAGATTGTTGCAGTGTTACATATGACTGAACACAGCCATAAAGCTCAGTCATGATAGCCAAAACCTTGTCTGGGTCTTCCCTCTCCACACAGGGGCGATATTTAATCTCCTCTCTGGCTTCACCTTCTAGATGGTCAAAAATGAAAAAGGCCTGATCACGAACAGACAAGTGGCGTGCCCGCATACAGGCCTGCACTTCCTCTTTCCACTCCACTATGCCTATACCTGTTCTGCCATTAAACATGGTGCATCTGCGATCTCTAGGCATAACAACCAACCGTTCAGTGACTGTGGCGCTAGTACTTACAGCCGGAGGATTAGCACCTGAAGTGACAGAAGCGGGGTCCGCTCTGCTGGAACCGGCCTGAGAAGCATCCCTCACTCGAGACAGCTGCTCATTATCTGCTTTAAGCTGTGCCACCAGCTCTCTGAGCTGCTGCAGTTCCTCCTCCATGGCAAACCGCAGAGGCCACACCCACCGCTTTCAAAATGGAAACCTGCACCACTGGCAAGAACAAAAAGAGGAAGAAGAAAAAAAAAAGAAGATGCTGCCGCTCCGTCTTCACTGCTGCCCTAACACACCAACGTAACAACAAATTCACACTAACAAAAAAAAAAATGGAAGTCACGCCTCTGTCCTCTAACAGTGCATCCTGCCGACAACGCCAATTTGTGGCGAGACGTGGTAAAAGAGGGGGGGATTTGTCCAACAACGCCACCTGGGGAATTGCACCCCAGGAAATTCACTCAACCCTGTAAGGGGAATACCATGAGGTCACACAGACTCGTTACACCTATGTAGAGAGGACAAGAGACGGACTTCCAAAAATATAAATTATTTTATTTTAACAATGATTTACTATGGGTAAAATGAACATATTCGTCACAACCTGCGTGTCTGCTATACCACCATTCGTTGGGGGGGGAAATAAACAAAAATAGGAGCAGGGACAGCTCAGTGAGGCGGACAGACTAAAGAAACTTAAAAACACACAAAAACAATATTACAAACCAAACCACCACGTGCCACAGCAAACTTAAGGGAGGTGAGATGGGACCACCACCAGGGAGTCTGCCACGCACTACACCAGCTCCTGTCCAGAAAGAAAACACAAAATTAGGTGGAGCGACACTCAAAGGTTGAACGATACGAATTATTAAAATGTCCTATTCTAAAAACACTCACACACAACATTCACACCCACATGCACACCAACAGAAAGAATACACATTAATTGTTTTGACCTATATAAAAATACTTAAAGAAAATTTACTTATATAAGAATAAACAAAATCAGAGATGTAACTAAATTAGAACTAAACAAAATAACCATCTGTAATTCAAAATAAAGAAACCAAAGAACTTGCAAATTAACTGATTACCCAAAACAACTACATAAACAAGAAATAAATAAACCAAACAAACAAAGAAACACTAATACGTCAGTTGCAGTGGGGCTTGAGTCTGGTGCTGCGTGAGAGCCACAACAGAAACTCAGGACATTAAGAAAACGAAACTACGGTGTGGAAGACAGCGTGAAAACGGAGCGGCTGCACCAAGGCTGGAGGCAGCGGATGTTATGCGTAGGTGGCTGCGGTGGTCATCAATAGGCTGTGCCGTGGATCCACAGAGCGCAGGAGGAGAGACAGAACCGCTGCAAATTCAGCAGCTACAGCAGGACAGAGCAGAGGGCAACAGCTGTTAGCAAAGGGCTACTATAGTTCACCATGATTAACAACGAGCATGCTTACCGATGGAGAGAGCTTTACGCACTAAAAAAAACCCAGTCCTCAACAACAGCAGAACGCGGACACCACTTCCTCCAGCTGCAACCCAACCAGTACGGCCAAAACTGGCGAAATCACACCGAACACCAACCAAACTGGAGCACCCCGACCCAGAGCCTTTCCAGGTGAATGCCAGGGAGAGAATGCGCCCCGGAGGAGCGCAGTAGTTAACCAGGTGCTGCCAATGCGCAATCAAGCACCGGTGATACTGATTAAGTGGGAGGGGGTGGAGCAGAGCAACACCCGACCTGCCACATTAGTCTATGGACTGATGATCAGTATGGATTGTTTTGTTCAACACGTTTTGTAACATCTTCGACATCAGCGCGACACGGCTTGTGGCTCAGATAAGCAAAAGTGCTGCTCAGCCTATCCCCACAAGAAACTTGTATGGATACTACTGCTGTATTGGACAACAGCCAAACAAGTGGAGTTTGGAAGTTAGTATTTCATGTCAAATCGGAAAAGTTTGAAAGGCGCTGAATAGTCGGCGCTAATAGTACGTCAACATTACGCACACTTTACGCATAGCTCTCAGCAGCTTCCATTCATAAAATTGCTTAGTGTGTGGTGCTGTGAGTGTGATGAAATGGATCTGATCAGCCAATAATTCAATTGTTTTTGCTTTGTTTTATCCATTTTGGGTTTTGATTGCTGCACAACAAGCAGTTTTGAAAAACTCAAAATGTCTGATGATACACTGAAAGAGGCTGAATTGGTGTCAGCTAAAAGGACATTTAAACTCAGATCTAAATGATTGTGTTTCTATATAGAAATGAGCCAGGAAAAAAGGAGTGTAAAGTTCAAACAAGCAAAAAAGTCTGTGGAAAAAATCACTGTGTTAATGGAATCAAATGATAATGTCGATTCTGTGAACTTGGAGCTTGCAAATCTTATCCAGTGTTGTCAAGACGCAAAAGAGCGGCATCTTTCTTTAATAAACTTACCTTTGCCACAAGATGAAATTAAAAGACAATGTGAATACTTCGAGGCAAAGATGAAAAAGTTGAATGATTTCACTGAAACAAACGGAAATGTTGAATCTCCTGATGATCAAGGTGTCACTGATGAAATAAATCCTGACAATAAGGCTTCCAATGTGTCAAGTGTAAAGATAAACTCTGTAAAACCACACTCCCAGTTATCATGGACATCCTCGACCGCATCAGCTCGCATTAAAGCCCAGGACGAAAAGGCAGCACTGATGCAGCGCGTTGCTGTGCTCAAAAGGAAACATTTATTCGAAGATAAAGAGGAAAAACTGAAAGTACAACTGGCTGCAACAAGTGCAAAACTTAATGTTCTGGAGATTAATTCATCTGTGTGTGGCTCAAAACGTTCAGACGGGAGGAACTTTTATTTTGAAAAGAACATTTGTCAAAGTGCAAATGTATTGAATTCTGATGCTAACATGTTTGTACCAGTAACTTTGGATAAAAAGGTGAATGTTACTGATGTGCCTGTCATACCTCAACCACAAGCTGTTATGCCTAAAAAAAGCAGAGAAACACGAAGGGATGGGACATTTTTGAATTTTGGTCAATCAGTGCATCATTGCATCGGCTGCTGATCAAGATCAAGCAGGACTACACCCTCAATATCATGTTCTGACAAATGGTTCTCACGATGCTGATCATCAGTCCATAGACTGATGATCAGTATGGATTGTTTTGTTCAACACGTTTTGTAACATCTTCGACATCAGCGCGACACGGCTTGTGGCTCAGATAAGCAAAAGTCCTGCTCAGCCTATCCCCACAAGAAACTTGTATGGATACTACTGCTGTATTGGACAACAGCCAAACAAGTGGAGTTTGGAAGTTAGTATTTCATGTCAAATCGGAAAAGTTTGAAAGGCGCTGAATAGTCGGCGCTAATAGTACGTCAACATTACGCACACTTTACGCATAGCTCTCAGCAGCTTCCATTCATAAAATTGCTTAGTGTGTGGTGCTGTGAGTGTGATGAAATGGATCTGATCAGCCAATAATTAAATTGTTTTTGCTTTGTTTTATCCATTTTGGGTTTTGATTGCTGCACAACAAGCAGTTTTGAAAAACTCAAAATGTCTGATGATACACTGAAAGAGGCTGAATTGGTGTCAGCTAAAAGGACATTTAAACTCAGATCTAAATGATTGTGTTTCTATATAGAAATGAGCCAGGAAAAAAGGAGTGTAAAGTTCAAACAAGCAAAAAAGTCTGTGGAAAAAATCACTGTGTTAATGGAATCAAATGATAATGTCGATTCTGTGAACTTGGAGCTTGCAAATCTTATCCAGTGTTGTCAAGACGCAAAAGAGCGGCATCTTTCTTTAATAAACTTACCTTTGCCACAAGATGAAATTAAAAGACAATGTGAATACTTCGAGGCAAAGATGAAAAAGTTGAATGATTTCACTGAAACAAACGGAAATGTTGAATCTCCTGATGATCAAGGTGTCACTGATGAAATAAATCCTGACAATAGGGCTTCCAATGTGTCAAGTGTAAAGATAAACTCTGTAAAACCACACTCCCAGTTATCATGGACATCCTCGACCGCATCAGCTCGCATTAAAGCCCAGGACGAAAAGGCAGCACTGATGCAGCGCGTTGCTGTGCTCAAAAGGAAACATTTAATCGAAGATAAAGAGGAAAAACTGAAAGTACAACTGGCTGCAACAAGTGCAAAACCTAATGTTCTGGAGATTAATTCATCTGTGTGTGGCTCAAAACGTTCAGACGGGAGGAACTATTATTTTGAAAAGAACATTTGTCAAAGAGCAAATGTATTGAATCCTGATGCTAACATGTTTGTACCAGTAACTTTGGATAAAAAGGTGAATGTTACTGATGTGCCTGTCATACCTCAACCACAAGCTGTTATGCCTAAAAAAAGCAGAGAAACACGAACGGATGGGACATTTTTGGATTTTGGTCAATCAGTGCATCATTGCATCGGCTGCTGATCAAGATCAAGCAGGACTACATTACGCACACTTTACGCATAGCTCTCAGCAGCTTCCATTCATAAAATTGCTTAGTGTGTGGTGCTGTGAGTGTGATGAAATGGATCTGATCAGCCAATAATTCAAATGTTTTGCTTTGTTTTGTCCATTTTGGGTTTTGATTGCTGCACAACAAGCAGTTTTGAAAAACTCAAAATGTCTGATGATACACTGAAAGAGCCTGAATTGGTGTCAGCTAAAAGGACATTTAAACTCAGATCTAAATGATTGTGTTTCTATATAGAAATGAGCCAGGAAAAAAGGAGTGTGAAGTTCAAACAAGCAAAAAAGTCTGTGGAAAAAATCACTGTGTTAATGGAATCAAATGATAATGTCGATTCTGTGAACTTGGAGCTTGCAAATCTTATCCAGTGTTGTCAAGACGCAAAAGAGCGGCATCTTTCTTTAATAAACTTACCTTTGCCACAAGATGAAATTAAAAGACAATGTGAATACTTCGAGGCAAAGATGAAAAAGTTGAATGATTTCACTGAAACAAACGGAAATGTTGAATCTCCTGATGATCAAGGTGTCACTGATGAAATAAATCCTGACAATAGGGCTTCCAATGTGTCAAGTGTAAAGATAAACTCTGTAAAACCACACTCCCAGTTATCATGGACATCCTCGACCGCATCAGCTCGCATTAAAGCCCAGGACGAAAAGGCAGCACTGATGCAGCGCGTTGCTGTGCTCAAAAGGAAACATTTAATCGAAGATAAAGAGGAAAAACTGAAAGTACAACTGGCTGCAACAAGTGCAAAACTTAATGTTCTGGAGATTAATTCATCTGTGTGTGGCTCAAAACGTTCAGACGGGAGGAACTCTTATTTTGAAAAGAACATTTGTCAAAGTGCAAATGTATTGAATTCTGATGCTAACATGTTTGTACCAGTAACTTTGGATAAAAAGGTGAATGTTACTGATGTGCCTGTCATACCTCAACCACAAGCTGTTATGCCTAAAAAAAGCAGAGAAACACGAAGGGATGGGACATTTTTGAATTTTGGTCAATCAGTGCATCATTGCATCGGCTGCTGATCAAGATCAAGCAGGACTACACCCTCAATATCATGCTCTGACAAATGGTTCTCACGATGAAATTGTAAACATTATGCAGAGACAAAATGACATCGCTGCTTTGCTGGCTCAACAAAATCTAAGCTCTGTCCTTATAATAATATAATAATATCCTCTGCTGCCAACGGGAGGAGCCAGCCACACCCCCTGCAACACACAAGCTCTGCAGGGAAACAGAAATGGAAGGGGGAAACAGAAAGAGCACACACAGAAAAAATACAACAACCAAGACATAATAAACTCAACCTCCCCTTACACTTTGTCCATTTACATATTGTTTGATCACAGTTGTCTTACTTTATAAAAGTGCTCCATTTCATTTTCTCGGGTCAACTCAGTGGCTCAGATGCACTCTGTGTCTGTAAGTACTCCAGTATGCTGGCATGCTTTAGGATAAACACACACCACCACAGCAAACATCTGAGCTGGACTCAGTGACTTCTTTGAGAATACCTAGAAAAAAACATGAACAAATATTTAGATTATCAGACTGTATCATAAACAAGGACAAATAAAGCAAATCTCCAAACACCAATGTCTACCAAACTCATGACTTAAAATCCTACAACCTACAATTCGGAAAATACAAGGCACTGCATAGAATTCACTTCACTGGGCAAAGGATGTTTAAAATGTGATTTCGGGAACTGATTATAAAGAGTCTAGACCTGCTCTGTATGAAAAGTGTCATTAGATAACCTTTGTTGTCTATGATATAGCACTATATAAATAAAATTGAATTGAATTGAAGTGAATTTCCAGGGATTCAGAATGTGATTGTTGCAGGTTTTGCCCAGCAGGTGGCAGCAAACACCACACAATGATGACAGTTTAGGCAACGTTTAGAACTGTTCATCTTTATGTCATATTATTGGGAGCTGTGTTTGATATTTAGATCTGTACAGTAAGGGAATTATTTAGAGATAAGATTATTTTATTCTTATTTTTCTGTTTCACACGAACATGTATGTGCGCCCACACACAGAGCATACTTCAGGATTAAGTTTTTCTTTTTTACAGCGTTTTCAAGCATGTTTATGTTTGATATGATATGTTTAGGCCACTTATTCAGACTCATTCGAACAGTCCCCAAATGTTTCAGGCTGGCCTTGGCATCTCTGTTGCCCTCCCTTGCTGCCTCATGTTGAGCACACTGTAACAATAATCACATTTCTTTCTCAGCTTTAGAGAGAGAGAGAGAGAGAGAGTGAGAGAGAGAGAATCACACACACATAAACACAGACACAGTGGAGGCCTCAGACATCTCCAGGAACCAGGCCCTCCCATGCCTCACCTCACTCTCAGGGGCCTGCTCTCCGGGACTGGGTTGCGCTGGCCCCAGGGACCCCCTGACCTCCTCCCTGGTGTATGGGCCAACCAACCAACCCCACTAGACCAGGCTCTCCAGCCGAACCTGCGTACCTACTCTTAAGCACCCTTCCCTTGGTTAAAACCCAATAGCCCCGCTGGCAGGAGCCTCGTGCCCCTAGTACAGCTGGGGTTGGTTTCGTGCCCCTGGGAGACTAGCTGAGGTAGTAGACGTTGCCGTTTTTTTCCTGGTTGGAGGCGACGTCACATGCGACAAGTCAAACCATTTACAGTGACAAAACTGAATTGAATTTTTTAAATACTGTGTACTTAAAAGTGAAAATCCATTAAGATGACTGAAAAAATTAGCAGTGAATTCACTTTTTTAAAGTTTTGAGTTAACACAACTTAATCCTTTTAACAAACTTGTACTGTTTGGTTTTACAGTGTACCACTACTACTACAACTAATGATAATAAACAATGACTATTGAAGAAGAAAAGCTTTGTTCCCTGCCGAGATGTGAATAAGCTTACAATAAGCTTGCCTATCTCAGCGTCTTAATCAAGGCTCACGTCCCGACCAGGGCGTTACGCTCAGCTCATACAAACCGTCTAGTTGTACCCTCGCCTCTCGCAAAGCGAGGTCACTCTAAACTCTTCTCTGTGGTCGTCCCCAAATGGTGGAATGACCTACCAACGGCTACAAGAACTGCAACATCCCTTTCTACCTTTAAAAAACTTCTAAAAACCTTTCTGTTTCGAGAATGCTTCCCTGCCTAACAAAACTAACAAAACTAACAAACTACTCTGTGCTCCTTTACACCTTTTCAGCTTATGTCCTCCTCTGTAAGTCGCTTTGGATAAAAGCGTCTGCTAAATGCAATGTAATGTAATGTAATGTAATGTAATGCTTACGGCACCTGGCATTCCCCTATGCGGCTGTCAGCCGACCAATGGTTGAGCAGAGCTGAGCAAAGTTGAGCGCTCAACAGACCAATCATAGAGCGAGGAATTGAAACGTCATCTAATTTTTTGGGCCACTAGCGGTGAATGTTATGGTCGACATCTCTTCATTCAGGTGAGTTTTATGTCTTCATCCTTCGCTGCTAATTAGACATTTGTTAGGCATGTATGAAGCTGTGCCAATTTTGTCAGAGGAGAAAAGATTGTCTGGAAATCAGAAACTGACATCGTTGACATATGCGGGATTTGGCTTGTTAATGTGTAATGACTCTGCAACGACATGACACTGACAACCTGCCGGTGAGCTACATAAGTAACACTAGCAGCTAACGGGACCGGTGACACAGAGACACAGTGATACAATGTGCTGTTTCATCGTGCATAACTATCTGAGGTTAAACTAGGGGCTTTTTGATTGAAAATTTAATTTAAATTATAGACAGATTTTATGTAGTGCTGTACTATATTAAATATATCTATACTAATTTAAATATTTTTCTAAGTCTAAATGATCTGTTTTTAATTTTACTCATATTTCTTCATATTTTACTGCACCAGGTGAAACATGGAGAGACCTGGACACCATTGCAGTGTGTGTAACAAGACGTTCACTGAGAAGTCTAACCTGACAAAGCACAGGAAAAATCATTTTGCCAAGGAGAACTGGGTCTGTGATGTGTGTAGCAAAAGCTTCACCACCAAATCATCGTTGAACATTCATCAAAAGCAGCACCAGTATCCACACATTTGTTTGTACAGGCGAGGAGAGGCCAGGCTGCAGTGTACAGATGCAGCAAAGTCTGTGGCACAGGTCCCCAGCAAGGTAGAAGACCCTACATGGCTGGATCCCAAAAAAGCAGAGGCAGCTGCCAAGATATCCGGGGGTGAACTGTGGAAAGGCCAGCTGGTCATTACATTCGGGAAGTACGCTGGACAGACATTCAGATGGCTTCTTGAAAATGATGTCGGCTGGCTTGTACGTTTGCTCTTTGAGTACTGCCAGAAAGGTGAGAAAAATGAGCTTCTGATGTGGCAAAAGGAGCGATTGCTGGAGTATGCTAGAGAGTTCCCTCCCGTCACATTGCATCTTGACAGGAGGTTGAAGGTAAGATAAACTGGGTTATCTTTTAGACCTGAGTAATTTATGAGATGTTGCACAGTGATCAGTACTAGTAAAAGTATGTTTTAATAAAAATATTCTACTGTTGTGTTTTATTTTCTGCAGAAACAGCAGTCAAAGAAAGAAACGGCTGAATCAACCATCTCCGAGGTCCAGCAGCATCCAAACTATGCAAGTGATGCTGAATTGTTGGCTGCTGCAGGTAATATTATGCTGAAATGAACATGAAATGACTTTGTATTATGCTGTGGACCTGCTGGGACTTGTGTGTTTGTGCCATGTGAAATTCATCAGTATGTATCAAGCAATGCAGTTGATACATTTTTGTGGTATATCTTCTTCTTAAGTTAACTATCTTAAGTTAACTGACATGTACATCACTTGGATTATCAAATTCATCATAGGTTTCAATGGAATTGTTATTAAACTTACCGACAGCAGTTGTTGTCTGCATACAACACTTTATTAAAGCTTTTTTAAAGCTGATGAGCCATACAATGATGTTATGGGAAAGAGTAGTAGAAGCTAGACTAAGGGCAGAAGTGAGCATTTGTGAGCAGCAGTGTGGTTTCATGCCAAAAAAAAGACTACCACGGATGCAGTATTTGCTTTGAGGATGTTGACAGAGAAGTACAGAGAAGGTCAGCTGCACTGTGTCTTTGTAGATCTGGAGAAAGCTTGTGACAGGGTGCCCAGAGAGGAACTGTGTTATTGTATGAGGAAGTCTGGAGTGACAGAGAAGTATGTTGGAGCGGTGCAGGACATGTATGAGGGCTGTAAGACAGTGGTGAGGTGTGTTGTAGGTGTGACAGAGGAGTTCAAGGTGGTGGGAGGTGGGACTGCATCAGGGATCAGCTCTGAGCCCCTTCTTGTTTGCTATCGTGATGGACAGGCTGACAGATGAGGTCTGTCCATGGACTATGATGTTTGCAGATGACATTGTGATCTGTAGTGAGAGCAGGGAACAGGTGGAGGAGAAGCTAGAGAGGTGGAGGTTCGCCCTGGAAAGGAGAGGAATAAAGTTTAGCCACAGCAAGACGGAGTATATGTGTGTGAATGAGAGGGACGCAAGTGGAAGAGTGAAATTACAGGGAGAAGAGATAAAGAAGGTGGAGGATTTTAAGTAATTAGGGAACAGTCCAGAACAATGGAGAGTGTGGAAAAGAGGTGAAGCAGAGGTGGAGAAAAGTGTCAGGTGTGATGTGTGATAGAACAGTTTCAGCTAAAATGAAAGGAAAGGTGTACAAAACTGTGGTGAGAGAGGTTCTCTTTGGGAGTGACCAAGATGGATAGGATCAGGAATGAGTACATCAGAGGGAGAGCACACACACACACACACACACACACACACACACACACACACACACACACACACACACACACACACACACACACACACACACACACACATATATATGGACTTGCTCTCAGATATTTCTGGTAGTAACTGCCAGCCTCAAGTAAGACAGGTCTAAATGACCTTTTATTGTTATTAAGAACTAAGTTTTCACCTAATGTGTCTAATGGTGAGGCAAAACTATATTTGCCCTAATATTCTTTTAACTTAACATGTTTCTGAGGTAAAAACTAGTATAAACATATTTCTGGTTAAGGTCTCTAACACAGAATGAGAACTAAAAGTAAAATAAGTGGCCTAAACATATCTACAAAAGGAGCACAATTCTAAATCATGTTTCTGCAGGCTGAAACTAAACAGATAGTGGAGTAAAATCCTGTTTGTGTTATTTTACATGCTTGTAAAATCTGTAAAAAAGAAAAACTTAATCCTAAAGTATGCTCTGTGTGTGGGCGCGCATACGTGTTTGTGTGAAACAGAAAAATAAGAATAAAATAATCTTATCTCTAAATAATTCCCTTACTGTACAGATCTAAATATCAAACACAGCTCCCAATAAAATGGCATAAAGATGAACAGTTCTAAACGTTGCCTAAACTACTACCATCATTGTGTGGTGTTTGCTGCCACCTGCTGGGCAAAACCTGCAACAATCACATTCTGAATCCCTAGATTCACTTCAATTCAATTAAATTTTATTTATATAGTGCCATATCTAACAAAGGTTATTTAATGACACTTTTCACACAGAGCAGGTCTAGACTCTTTATAATCAGTTCCCGAAATCACATTTTAAACATCTTTTGCCCAGTGAAGTGAATTCTATGCAGTGTTTTACGTCATGAGTTTGGTGGACATTGGTGTTTGGAGATTTGCTTTTTTGTCCTTGTTTATGATACAGTCTGATAATCTAAATATTTGTTCATGTTTTTTTCTAGGTATTCTCAAAGAAGTCACTGAGTCCAGCTCAGATGTTTGCTGTGGTGGTGTGTGTTTATCCTAAAGCATGCCAGCATACTGGAGAACCTACAGACATAGAGTGCATCTGAGCCACTGAGTTGACCCGAGCAAATGAAATGGAGCACTTTTATAAAGTAAGACAACTGTGATCAAACAATATGCTTGATCTTGATCAGCAGCCGATGCAAATTGAACTGATTGACCAAAATCCAAAAACGTCCCATCCCTTTGTGTTTCTCTGCTTTTTTTAGGCATAACAGCTTGTGGTTGAGGTACGACAGGCACACCAGTAACATTCACCTTTTTATCCAAGGTTACTGGTACAAACATGTTAGCATCAGGATTTCACTTGTTGCAGCCAGTTGTTCCTTTTCTCTCTTCAGTTTTTCTTCTTTATCTTCGATTAAATGTTTCCTTTTTAGCGCAGCAAGGTGCTGCATCAGCGCTGCCTTTTCAGCCTGGGCTTTAATGCAAGCTGATGCGGTCGAGGGTGTCCATGATAACTGGCAGTGTGGTTTTACAGAGTTTATCTTTACACTTCACACATTGGAAGCGCTATCATCAGGATTTATTTCATCAGTGACACCTTGATCATCAGGAGATTCAACATTTTAATTCACATATGGATGACCCAGTTCGGAAAGCCAGTTTTACCGTTTCAGTGAAATCATTCAACTTTTTCATCTTTGCCTTGAAGTATTCACATTTTGAGACATTTTGAGTTTTCCAAAACTGCTTGTTGTGCAGCAATCAAAATCCAAAATGGACAAAACAAAGCAAAAACAATTGAATTATTGGCTGATCAGATCCAGTTCATCACACTCACAGCACCACACACTAAGCAATTTTATGAATTAAGCTGCTGAGAGCTATGCGTAAAGTGTGCGTAATGTTGACGTACTATTAGCGCCAACTATTCAGCGCCGTTTAAACTTTTCCGATTTGACATGAAATACTAACTTCCGAAATCCACTTGTTTGGCTGTTGTCCAATACAGCAGTAGTATACATACAAGTTTCTTGTGGGGATAGGCTGAGCAGCATTTTTGCTTATCTGAGCCACAAGCCGTGTCCCGCTGATGTTGAAGATGTTACAAAACGTGTTGAACAAAACAATCCATGCTGATCGTCAGTCCATAATCCAAAAAGGTCCAATCTGTCCCATGATGAAAGATCCTTCCTTTAAATCCAAAGCCGGGTTTTTTACTTGATTGTAGTGGCCATTTGTCCATAAAAAACTAATTAAACTTTAAACCAAACAAAATCAAAAGGCCACTGATGCACCATGGGGATGTGGTTTAACGCAGGCAAAAGAAGATGAATGTCCAAACGGATCCTTGCGTTTTGTGATGATTTATTTATCAAAATGACACTTCTCAGGGCTGTTTCTCACGTCTGACTTGGAGACGTCAGACCACGTTTGGCGTACATGAGATAGGCCCCACCATCCTACTTACCATGAAGCCCATGATTAGCCTAATAAATTGGATGTTGGTAAAACTATTTTCTTAGTGCTTCTACCCTAGGTGTTTGACCTACAATCATTTTTGACATGTCCCACCCTCCTCTTTTTTTCCTGAAACCCAAGCATACAGAGACTCCAAACACTTGAAACACTTTTATTTATATTATTTTATTCTTTAACCAGAATGTGTTTGGTGTTTAAAATGCATTCATGTGCAAAGAACCCAATGTAAAGGTTTCAACATGAACATTTTCCATTTACTACATATGCACTCAAATTCCATGTATGGGGCACAGATACATGATTTTTATGACAGACAAATACAAGTAGACAAGACCTGATTAGTTTTAAAGCTCACTCACCATGACAAGGTTCAGGCCACGAGTGAGATGACGAGACAAGACGAGAGACCACCATTTACTAACATTTGCAAACATTTAGTTAACTATGGACCTGACAAAGACATACAAACATCACAAGGACATGAAGCTGACAAAGACACAGCACGAGGACATGTATGACAAAAATACAGATTAACTGAACATAAACTAACAATAAAGGGTATGTAAACTGATGGTGTAAGATTGAAACAGGTTCGATTTTGGAGGATATTGGAAATAGACCTGATATAGACCTGTTTGTATGAAAGAAATACTACAAAGTGCATTTTTAACAACAATATAAATAATAAAAAAAGACAAGAACAAGTGCATTTTTTAAAACTATATAAATAAACTGACTGTATAGCTCTACTTGCTAAAACACTTTGGAACACTTTAAAATAATATGAAACACTCAAACAAACAAGCCCTTTCTCTGTC
>ML241074.1:0-50001 GCA_004119915.2 Collichthys lucidus
ATCCGGATTTCTATGTTTTAAATGTCATTTGTGTAAAAAGAAAAGGGGGGTAGGGGGGGACGGTGCTACCTATCTACTACTACTACAGGACCCTTTGTTCCTGCCAGCCGAGACACGAACAAACAAAGGCCCCGCCTCCTCCAGCCTCCTCCGCCCATCCCGGCTCACAGACCGGGACAAACACAGGCCTCACCTCCCCACCAGGAGACCCCAATTTGTCTCGTCCAAGCCCCCAGAGTGCCACAAGGCGAGTCCCCCCTACTACTACTAAGACCAGTTATCAAACTATTTCATCCTTTAATGCACAGTTTGCACATAATATAGTCTGCAGCATACAGTACACTGTGTGTTAGCATAATGCAGCATTTTAATGTTGTATATTATACAGAATTAGGTTTATTTCCATGTAGATTCTCACATACAAGAAATTTGTTTTGGTGTTATTGGTGCATATATACATTTATACACACACACACAATATATATTTTATTTTATTAAATGAAAAGAGCTGAACAGTTTGTGCAGTATATTCAGCCAAAATAGTCTAAACCTTTTAAAATAACAAGGTGTACACATTATACAAAAAAAGGCCCAGAATTGACGGCTATATTATATTATTGATTAATAATTATTGACGTATTAATATGTGCATTACTAATTAATGCTGCAGCTGGTAATGGAGGGGTTATTTTTAGTGTTGAATTTCTTCAAGGGTGATAATTATACTTAATAATTTATTTGTTGATTGTATTTTCTATTATTAATCTGAATTCGCAAATGAGTAACTAAAGGTATCAAATAAATATAATGGAGTATCTCAAAACTATACTTAAGTACAGTGCTTATGTAAATGTACTTTCTACGACTGCACACATGATGCCGTCATATACAATCTATCACTCGGCTCCCAGATTCATGACTTGTAATAAATACAGTCTTTAAAATGTCATAGTGTGTGATAAAGTTGAGTGCCTCTCATATCTGTGAGGAGGAATTAAGACGGCCACAAATTTTAATAAGAACATTACAGATCTTCAGATTGCAAGACTGACTTATTCTTCATCTTCCACAAGACAGTTTACTGGAAGGTCTGGAAATTATCGCCAGCCTGAAATACGATATAACTCTGGGGTTTAAATCTGTACATACTTACAAAACCTCCTTCGTGATGAATAACTTATTCATCTTATCTCATCTTTTCTTGTTGATTTTTATCGTATGTGTTTCACCAAACGTCATGTTTCATTTTATTTGCACCTGTAATCTCAGAAAAAGTTCCATAAACTTTTTCTCTTAATCTACCTCAATAAGTTTTATGAGTTTCATAAAGGTTGAATTTAAAACTTAAACAAAATATGTCAGTGCAATGACATTTGTAAATTAGTCCAATCCCCTGGGTTGAACCACAGACCACAAACTGGCAGGATTATATCGCAAAACCGCGCAGCATCTGAAAGTATTTTTCCGACATGGTGCATTTATGATAGTGTTGAATGGTACGTGTGTTTACACTTAATTCAGTCATAATAATCAGCCATGAGGAATAAAGTGGATTTTTGCTACGGCTGCTAGAACTATGTGAACTAACACTGCTCACCCAGTGCTGTACATTTGTTCTAACCTTAACAAAAATAATTTACTTCTGAGAAAATTCACTGTTTAATAATCTGTAACAATAACTAGTTACCTAAAGTAGATTGTTCAATTTAAGCCAACTTTAAAAAGGCTTATGAAAAACGATTGACTTGGCTGATGACTCAAATCCTTTAGACCACAGTCCTGAGCCTGTCATATCCTCGGATTATGTAAAGACATAATCTGCTGCCTCACTTTTAATCAATAACCACTCTAATGTTTACAAGCAATATATTTGAAGGCCAAAGAACCTTTTGTGGTTTCAAAGTGCCTTTAAAGCTCAATTTGTTGAGGCTTTCACTTGAGCTGCCAGTCATTTCGTGAAATTATATAAGCGAAGTGTGCGATGAAAGGAGAGAAGTGAAGAAAAAAAAGCTTTTCATTTAGAGAGTAAACACATCTGGCCTAGGCACAGAGCACAGATATATAGTATCTACTGCAGCTTCAGATCAACTATATCTGTTCTGAACTGTGGGATACATTATCAAATAAAAACCTAATAATCCATATCACAACATGGACCTGGAATTTTATGTCATAACAACAGCTGGAGTTATATTCTTTAAAATTTTCATCTCATCAGATTGTTCATTCCACAGCTGTAGCCTGTTGTCAGTAGCAGGATGTTGTTCAGCTAAAATGTATATCCTGCATCACTCTGTTCAGTTCTGGAAATCTAGAGAGTTGCCTTTGTAGTTACGGCAGAAGATAAATTATGAAACAGCTACATGAAGGATTAAACAAAAGACTAAAGCCCTTTGTTGTGAGACACTGTACGCACAGATCTAAGATCTCTTGTAGAAAACAATGATTCCCCAGTCCGCTGTCTGTTCAGTGCTGATAGACTGACATGAGGAGAGTGACAGAACAGCATCTCCCTCTGCTGGCAAATGCTGCAAACATCTTCCACATCCTTATTCAGAACAGAGCTGAATACATGATAATGAACTTTATCCAGAATGTATTCACAGCTATCACATTTTTGTTTTATTCTCTCTAAATCTCTCATATGTATACATAGTTAGACGTTTATCTGTATTTACCCATGCCACGACTGTAACAAGTTATTACTTTTGCATTGACAAGTTTTAACACTGTCACATCTGGGGGAAAAGTCTGCATTATTAAAAAAAGGCAGACCAAAGTATGTAAACACACACGGTACCTGACAAGTGGGGCTGGCAAGCAGTGATAACCTATTTTAGTCAACTTGTACTACACAAGATCTGATGTACCCTCTTGTATTTATAGAGCCCTAGCTCCAAAGACTATCTGTACTATACTACCTATACTATTTTATGCAGAGGTGGACTGCATAGCATTGACGCTCATGGAAAATGCATACTCCTGGACTTGCAGAAACAAAGCTTGGTGACGAAAACTGTGGTGAGCTCTGTGCCACACACGGGTCAAAATGCCATGTTTTGTCTACATGCAAACTTCTGGTGGTACTTCTGAGCGCTGGTGAACGGCACATTTCTACTGCTGCTGCTTTCTCAGCGCCACAGTGGAAGCACAAAACTGTCAGGGAAACTGTTGTGACACCTGACTGGTAGTGATAGCAACAAGGCAGCAGACAGAACGAACACAGACTGCGCCCAGAGGAGAGTACTGCGGCTTGACAGGAGGAAGTTAAACAGCATGTGTGCGAGATGAATCGAAGGATAACAAAAGGAAGCTGGTATGTGAAGGACGGGGGTCAACGATCTGAATCCTGGCAGAATTAGCCAATCCCTGAGGTACGTCACGGAGGACTGGTCTGGTGCGTCTCTTGTTCTCCAGGGAATTAAATGTCCTGAAAAAATGTCTCACCAGAACTGGGTTCTCTAATGAGACAATCATTTCGTTCAAATCCACCACAAAACAGAATAAACACGTGTATTCCCATAATGCTGCACAACTCAGTTTCAGTGTCAGCTCTTAAACTGAACACCAGAGAGACAGACTGCAGTAATGATGTTATTTAGAGACTAATCCTGGAGCTGCTCCACAGATGGTGAATAATGAAACAACTATGACACAGCACTTGAATTTACTGGAATGTGGGCTCTTTGTATAATTAGTAACACAAAGCCTTACGTTCAAATGATACTTGTTTGAATTTCACATCTTAAGCAAACTCTAAAAGCCCTGATGAGTCAGTTGCTAATTCCAAGTAAATCGTCCAACTCCACAAAATCCACCAAATCCACCTCCGCCCACTGACATCATCAAGCCTCGATGCTCTGATTCTCAGTTTAGGGAGACACTTGTCAAAGCACAACAATTCTGTTCAATGCGGAAGACAGTCTCGAAATGTCAATATTGACCTGGATTTGCATAAACTTAATTAAATATACACAGTGCTATTCATGGTCTGTTTGCACATGTCATCTTTGACACCAACCAGTAACACAAACAGGCAGCTTAAATTCGAGATCCATGTATAAAGTCCTGATCTGGTTGCTGTTTTGTATGCTATATTTATACGACAGTCTTCAACCCACACATTTGCGCAATCACAGGCAGCACAGAGACACAGCACAAAGCTTTCAAGCAACTCTGCGCCTGTCCTCATACCTTTTGTTTTCAGCACAGCTCTGTTTCAATCTGAGCACTGTACCTCAGCACCAAATGGGCTATAATGTTTCAAATACCGCAGCTTGCACAGTTCTAACAAATAAATGCTTGCCTTGATAGAAAATCATTTTTTTCCTTCCCAAACATTTAGCTTTCTCCCCGTCCTCCCCCTCCTCTCGGCCGTGTGGCACATGGCAGCTTTCCTCTGCCATCCTGTCGGCCTGCAGCAGATGTGACATCACTACAGCTCGTCTCCATTCTGCACCCCCCCCCCACCCTCCCCATCTCTGACTCTGACTCCCCAGCATCTCTGTCTCCCACGCATTCCTTCTTTCTCTCCCTGCCTCTGCACGCACAGCCATTTTGATCTAACAAACAAGATCTGAGAGACTCGCGAGGGTAAAGAGAGAGGAGGGGACGAGGAGAAGTGGAGAAGAAAGCGAGGCACGGGCTTTCAGTGCAGTGAGATAAAGCTGAGCCAGTCGTGTTGTTGTGTAACGGTAATCAAAAAAAAAGCACTGGCTGGCTGTTTGGCTGCCATCTTGGCTCTGCTTTAAGTCACTTTTCTCCAATCACGAGCCATGTGACTTTCTGCATGAGGTAACACCGCTGTTACTGCGAAAGGCGGCGAGTGAGGGATGCAGGAGTGACAGTGAGAGAGCGAAAGAAGGAAGGAAAGTGAGAAATGAAGAGGGGGAGAGAGTGAGATGAGGAAGGCAAAAAAAAGGGAGGGAGGGGTTAGAGTGAGATGGGTGAGAGACGTGAGAGAGTGGTGAGCAGAGGGGAGCGCATGCTTGAGTGGGTGCATGTGAGAGTGGAGCGGCGAGAGGGGGGGTATCTTCAGCTCACAGGCAATCTATTTTTACCATTTAGTCTGAACAAAGGATGTGATTGGCTCCACTGTGTTAGGACGGATCTCCTTCATGCTCGGAACAAAGCCCTAAAAAGGCTGATTCAAAGCAAAGTCACAACAACAGCAGGATGTCACAGCGCTGTCAATGAACTAGACAGACAGGAGAAGTCTGTCCTTTATTAGCGCTCGCATTCTGTCACATGCAAATATGTTCAGTTCCTCTATTCCATCATACTCTGACCTAACAACAAAACAAAGACCAGATGAAAAGAGTAAGTGATGTTAGAATAAGAGAGGGTTTGTTTTTCCAATGCAGATTCAAACACAAAGGATGAGGAAGGGGTCTTCTATCCGCCATCATACAAGAATGTAAACAAACCAGCCTTCAAATGTAATGATTTACAGCTCACACACGGCAAGGGAGAGAGAAGCTGCAAACCGGTGTTGATCAATGTTGCTCTGTGGTTATCTGAGAGATCCGCCCGCCTCAACTTGTCCTAGCAGGCTCCTCGTGGAGGTGTACGAGGGTAAGTGCATTGCTGTACATTTGCACACATGCCTGCGTGTGTAAACCTGCGTACGTCGGTGCACAACGCGCACACGGGAGACCTCTCGGTTTTGGACCTCTTTCTCTGGGTACATCCTTCAGAAAACATGTGGATGTCATTAAAAGTTTCTGCTCCACAGTAAAGTCTGTCAACAGAGGGAGCGAAGGAGGCAGAGATACTGGAAAACTACAGGGCAAAATGAAGAAGTGAGATAGTGGAGAAGAGAAAAGATCTGAGAAGAGAACATCAAGCAGAGGCCTCCCTCTAATTTTATTCCATCTGATAGCTGACTACCAATGAATCAGAGAAGTCCCATTAAAATGATACTGACACTCTAATTCAATCTGTTCTCTGAGATCCCCTGAGCAGATGCTACGATTCAATTTCTAGCTGTTACTTGCTCCCTTGTGCTGCACGAAGCCCGTCCCCTGGCGCTGTGAGGCTTTCACTGTGCACAAGGCAACCGTCTTGTAGCACACCCGTTCTCACTGGGGTACCGTTTTAAAAAAAGAAATCATTCCAAAGTCAAAAAAGGAATCAAACACTCTATGGGAGAGAACCGATTATGATAGATATTGCCAAAACATTTTGCTTGCCAAAGACTGACATGTGCAGACACAGACACAGACTGTACTTGATTTCCTTCCTCTTGCTCTGACACTGTAGCGTCAGAGTGCGGAATCATTATGATAATGTCAGTAAACCGCATTTTACGAAACCTTTTATTTAAAGCTTAAGACAGCAAGAATTTTGATTTCAGGAAAAAGCCGAGCACAACACGGCATAACAAAAAAGGCAAACGAGCAGGAATGCAAAGTCACAGTGACAAAGAGCTGTCTAATATCTAAACAGCAGCTGAACTTTGAGCAAATTCAACTCTTAGTTAGATCTACTAAAGCACCCTTACTGATGGCTTAAAGGCAGACCAGCTTTAAACCATTTACAGTGAGTAAATTAAAGTACTTCTGACTTATTCTGTTTTGAGCAGCAGAAGGTAAGCAGTGACTTCCACCAGCATAGATATAGGATAAGAAGCAGATCTACAGTGGTGAAATAAAGCTGAGGAGGAAAAAAAAGAGTGGAAAGAAGTACTTATTGATATCTCAGAGTCTGTGTATGTGGCAAGACTCAAAGAGCATTGATCTGCTGCACAGCAAGCTAGCGTGACTGAGAGGGACTGCTGAACAACTCAGTTCTAAAGTGTGGTAGCCTCCGTCTATAACCTTGTTTTAGGACATGTGTTGAGAGTGTTGCACACACACACACACACACACACACACACACACACACACACACACACACACACACACACACACACACACACACACACACACACAGCTGGCTCTGGGCAGCTTTGCAGCACTTTTATATAAGTCATCTCTCTGACAGCGCCAGTGAGCACAGAAAGAAGGAGAGGAGAGGCAGAGGGGGAGAGAAAAGAGCGAGAGCAGGCACTCACCGGGACAAGCACAACCTCCAACAGACATCTTCTCACATGTTGGGCTCTGCTCGGAACGAAACAGCTGCACTCAGTCCACACGCCGCTCGCATGGGCTAACTCTGAGGAAAACAACACGGACAGAGGGGTGGAGAGATTAGAGGGAGTGGTACAAAGCAGGGCATGTACACCACCACAACTACACTCCTCTCTCTCTGTCAGAGGCAGGAAGTTGGCAGTGCTGCTCTAGCTGCATCATTAATAGGCATATTGCAACACAAGTGGGGGGAAAATGAGAGAGAGAGAGAGTGAAATAGGAAGAAGGAACCTTTTTACGGTATGTGAGACTGGAGTAAGTTATATGAGCGAGGGATTGTGTGTGTGTGTGTGTGTGTGTGTGTGTGTGTGTGTGTGTGTGTGTGTGTGTGTGTGTGTGTGTGTGTGTGTGTGTGTGCGTGTGCGGTGTGTGTGAAAGAGAGAATGCAGGAGGGAGGCAATTAGAGCAAAGGAGAGGAAAAAGAGAAAATGCACATGGTGGTGTGTGTGTGTGTGTGTGTGTGTGTGTGTGTGTGTGTGTGTGTGTGTGTTGCAGTGATGCATCGTCCATTTTTGCCCTGTGCTGCTGTGGGAGATAAACATACTCAGTAGGAGCCCAGAGGCAGAGGGTCATTACTGCCAAACAAACACACACACACTCTTACACACACACACCACACACACACTCTGCCTGTGTATGACAGATTTCCATCTCTTTCTGTCTCCCTCTCTCGCTACTTCCTTCTGTTATTCTGCTGCTGAGAGAGGAGTGGTGTTAATCACTACAGACAGTATCGATTAAAAATGCAAAGCCCACCTGGAGCGCAGGGACACTAGAGACCCAGGGGAGGCAGGAAGAGCGCGTGCACGCACAAATGTGCACGCGCTCACACCCAGCAGGAGCTGCATGTAAACAGTCTGACTCCACTGCAAACTGTTTACTCTGCCTCTTCTCTCTCTCTCCTTCTCTTTTCTCAATTTCTAATCTTACTTCACTCCGTCAATTTAATCTCCTCGCCCTGTTGATATTACCATGACCTTTCTGCAGCCTGACGCTGCTTGATGTGATTTTGTTTCATTTCCTTTCGCTCCTCCACGTCTCTGGTTTCCCTTTCCGTTCATCCCATAACTTCTCCTGGCTTGAGCAAACCCGTTCTCTGAGCCAGTAATCTCATAATCTCACACTTGGCTACACAAACACATGAGCACATAACTGACTCCCATGAGCTGGATGTCTTTGTTGCTCATGTACCCGATGCTGTCAGATGGATAACAACCATATCCTTCAGTCATTGCGACTGAATACAAGAGACTAAACTGACATTAAAAAATAATAGTCCAGGAGGTACCTCTGCAGGTACCGGGGGGAGTAACTGAAAAGATTGAAGATTTAAGGAGCTCAACTAATTTGACAAAAAAAAAAAGAAATTACAGTTTTATTAAGAAGCATATCCACAAACTGAGGTAACACCTGAACACTAAATGTTGCAAGTGGGAGAGTGTAAAGTTAATTAGTTAACAAGGTTGCAGAGAAGTCTAAACAGTTATCTGAAAGTAATGGATACAAATGAAATGAAAATAAATGTGGAAAATTAGTGAAAAGCTGAAGTAGTGAACAGTTCAGTTCAAGCAGGTAAATGTGATAGATAAACAGTTTAAATATTTAGCTGGAAATCAATGATAAATAGTTGACGTAATCAGCTAAAAGAAACTGAAAATTTTTTGGAAAAAGAAATAGAGGATAATGATAATTAGTAAAACAATGGCCTGCTTCTGTCAATTTTAACAACTTGACAATTATTTCATAGTGTGAAATGAAATGAAGATCTGGTTTAAAAACATGATAGATGTCACAGATTATGTGCATGAAGGGGTCATTTGGTTCTTCTGATAGGCCTGTAGAGGTAAATCAAACCACTGGTCTAGTATATCCATGTACCTCCTGCACTAAAGAACACCCCCAAGTGAGTTGAAGCCTAGTTTAACAAATCTCAGATCTCTGTTTTCTGTCACTCACAACCAGTATACTAACAAAAGACAAACAACTGTCCTCACTGAAACGAAAGCTGACAGGCACATTCCCCACACACCAGCGCACTGGCAGAGGCATCACAGTTAAATGTCATACACGGTGTCAGACACTGTTTTCAGGACCGAGACACAATGAATAACCCTGAGGGCCTCCTTCTTTTTTCCCCTTACTTGTCTTCTCCCTCGTCTTTTTCATTTTATCCATCACATACTTTTTTTTATCTCTTTCTGTTTCAACAAGGTCTGTCTCTCCTGGAGTCCTCTCATCTCGCTCCGTCACCGCTCGCTCCTTTTGTGCGCTTTGTAGGTCGCGATCTGCGGGTTTGACATTTACAGAGGATTCTGCTACTGTAAAAAATGGTGAACTCTGAACAAAGACAAATATGAGAGACAGAGAGAGTCATCCCCGACACTGCAAGAGAAAGAAACAGGAGAGGTAAGAGCGAGAGAGAGAAGAAACAGGGGAGAGGTGCGTGGATGTGATTTGGGAAATGGCTTCTGTTTCCAGGAGCGATTAGGCTTTGAAGCTGAGCACTTCACCACTGACTGCACTGTCAGGCATGCTCTCTCTCCTCTCCACCTCTCACTCTCCTACTCTTGCGGATACAGTGATTCCCGCTCTGTCAACACATCCACACATTGCTCAAAAAGCTCTGTGTGAATAATGAAGTTCCCCCCTCTGTTCGCCTCCTTCTTTCCACTGTGGGAACATGCAGCAGCAGCAGTTCCATAACATTATGTGACAGACAGCAAAGTGCCTGCACACAGACACACTAATTGCTTGGCTTACTGAGGTACACGTCTAGACTCACACTGATACACTGTTAGTATGTTGCCCTCTGATAGCAGACAAACATTTGCTCACATGTACTGACAACCCTGTTTTATTCCGGCAAACAAAATGTTTGAAAGGCTCCTGGTGGCACATTGTTATCTCAGGTGAGTTCATGCAATCAGCGCTTACCTCTTAGTCTTTGTCTTGCAGCTGTTGTGCCCCCCCCCCGCATCCCTTCCTCCTTTCCCTTTTTTTTCTCCTTTTTCTCCACACTCTCTCTCACAACATCACTCTTAAACATCCTCCATCTCAACGCTTACCTTTGTCTTCTTCTGCGCCCACAGTCGCTCGAGAAAGTCCGCCCGGGTCAGCCACGCAAAAGGAACCAAGCTGCGCCAGCAGAGAGAGAGAGAGAGAGAGAGAGACTGTGATGAGCAGATGCAGATAGGAGACACAAACGAGGGGGGGGGGTCTAGCAGTGTGCAAATTGGATGATGAGAAGGAAGGAAGGAGGGAAGGAAGGAAGGAGGATGGAGGAGGAGGAAGAAGAAGAGGACGATGAGGGGGGAAAAAGGTGGGGGCAGCTCTCAGCTGCACTGGTATGAATATGACGCAGAGGCAGCAGCCAGAGCCACTTCTCCACTCTCCTCTCCTCCTCTCCAGCCCCATCCCTCCATACCCACCAAGAGAGAGGAGGAGAGAGAGAGAGGGCACTGTATCCATGGCAACGGCAGAGCAGCGGTAGGTAGCAGTTAGGAAGTGTGTAGGGGCACAGTGGCGCGTTCCTCTCTTTCTCTCTCGCACACAGATGAGCTGAAGTCTTTCAGCACCCACAGATGTAAAGTACAGAGATATACTGGAGGAACAGCTGTAGAGGAGAGGCAAGCAGCACTCTGTCTGTTAGGACATGACAGGTAACGAGAAGCAGACCAATTTGTGTCTCAGACTTCTTGGGGAACAGGCACCAAGGAAGCACAAGTCAATTCAGTAAATGTGGAAAAGAACAGCATTAAGAAAAGTATAAATTCTGATCATCCGGATTACTTTTGGCCCTCTCGTGACATACAGCACAGGACGGGAAACCGAAAATAATCCAAATGCAAAGATGTCTCGTTGAGGCATTCATTGTAATTGTGCACAACTATAAGAACAAAACTTTCTTCCAGACAGACTACATGTTTCTTGTTGCACTTGAAACACAGGAGCTATTTGGGGTTTCAATGTCTTTCGTGTCGGGCAAACCACTGTCAGTAAACCCAACATTACATATATTTTTAGATAAATGTTCTATGCCGTGGCACAAAACTAAAACAGCTTCATTCTTCCTAGGAAATTCATGCTCAAATAAAATGCAGCAAGGGACACAATTGATCAGTGAGACTCATAATTGTTGCCTGAGGGATTCCTGGATTGACGCCAGAAAATATACAGCACGCAGACACAAAATCACGCTGCAGTGGGTCTGTAACCTGCCGTGTCTGTTGTTTTGACACTGCTTGGCAACAAGGACGCTTTTCCAAATTCACCATAACGCACATGACTTTTACCGAGGAGCTATGGCGCAGTGAGAAAGCCGTAGGAAAATGTAGAAAAGATTTGAAAACTTAACAAATGGCAGTGAGAGAATATAGCAGTTTTATTCTTCACATAACCGAGATCGAATGAGATATTATGTAAAATAATGTGGTAAACCACAATGGAGGACCACAGTGTGCGCGTGTGTGGTTCTGGCTGGGCTCACCTCTAATCCATTTCTGCCTGTGGGACAGAGGGAATTGCCTGTGGCTTTTCTGTGCCATGGAGTACCGAACCTACCGAGGAACACATCACCCCCACTTTTGTATCTGACCCAATTTAATCCCCACCTCTGTGTTTCACAGCCTGTCTTCTTGTTCACTCATCATACCTTTCCTTAATGTATTACGCCTAGTAACAAAAGGACATCCATCAATGTCCTTGATTTAATTTACCTCCGCGGCTCTTGAGAAAACAATTTCTCTTCTCAGTGTGATGTTTGGTTAGTCCTTGCTTTCATGGGCAAATTTCATTTTGTGTGCATGTCAGGTGTTACTTAAAAGGGTAGGCGTTATACTATCAGGTCCAAACCAGAAAAGAGTGTGACCAAAGAAAATCTTAACTTAAGGTCCACTTACTGGCTTTTTCCAGATCTTTAACCGCATCTCAAAGCCGCAATCAGCGATTGCAGTTCGTCAGTTGTCATCACTTAAGTTTTGGTCACGTCATAAGGTAGACGTGCATAAGGGGTTAGTGTAACCTCAGTCTCCATTCAAGAACGGTCCTTGTGATGATCTTTCTCCAGCCCACGTCTCCTGGGACACAAAGAATATCACATTCATGTTCATGGTAAGATGTACACCAAGATTAGTGATTCTAGGTCAGCATCATTCATAGGCAAAACATATATGACATTTGCTGAACAGCAGCCCCTGGGGCCACAAGATACAATTACAGGTTAGTCACCAACAAAGGCCACTATAAGCTACTGTTCATATCAGACCATGTAATGATGAAGCATGTAAAACTTTGTGTATTTCACTGGCCAAACATTGTTTATATAACGATCAAGTCACTGTGATTTCATGTAGCCTACTAATATATTAGTTATTTAATGCAACAATCATGTCATCATCATACAGTAACAAGTTGTTCAGGAAACTGGACGACAATTTGTAACTCATCAGTGTAAGAAAAAAAATTAAAAGTGACAAACTTATAATCAGAACAAACAAAATACAACTCAGTCTAAAGGGGAAACAATGTTTGTCTCATTCAGAGTACAACATAGGAGTCCTCAGAACTTGAGGCGCACTCCTTACTTCCTTGTTTCCACAGTCATTGAAAGAAATGACACTCGACACAGAAACTAGAGTTTAGACACAGCAAGTTGACCTGTTCTCAATAAAATGAAATTCAGTAGCTTCAATCAAACCTTTCATTCTTGCTTTGGGTCAGAGTCGCTCATGTTACAGTGTTGGGTTTATGTTTCTTGCACTGTAAAATGATGTGTATTCCCAACCACCTTTGAGTTGTCTTTGCTCCCAAACAGAAGCTCAGGATACACACAGAGACTACAAGTCTCTTATCCTGAATCTTTATTGACACTACCTTAAGAAGGCAACATATAAAGTGCAACTCATAGCATGTCATTAGAGCAAAACCTCCTCTAAAACAACTCATCCTTCTATAACTCTCTTACCAAGTTACTTCCTAGACAGTGTACTTACACAAAAACATGTTTTAGAAATGAGATTGTCACTCTATAGAAGATACATCTAAATTGTTGTACTACATAATTTGAGGTGTAGGTTATGTTTTTCTTGCAGAGCTACATGCTTTACATACCGCGTTCCTTAGTGTAACCAGATTCCTGGAAGTGTTGTGACTACTTTGTATGTGTTATGTATTGGATTACACTGTAAGGAGACTTTTACTGCTCCACATGTGAAACACAGCAGAAAAAACATTAGAAACTAAGAATTGATCATAATGTGAGCTATCGTGACAGCCTCAGAGGTGTATGTCAATATAAACATAATTCCAAATATAAGATCTAATAAAACGGAAATTGATAAGATAACATACCTTTACAGAGGCATTCTGACATGAAATATCAGGTAAACACAGTGTTACCAATGATATAATTAAGGTCAAACAGGGTCAGGGTGTGGTGCATGTTGGTTCACTGGAAAGTTCTACTGCAATAAACGGAACTGCACCTTAATTAGTTATCATTGAGCAACACCTGAGTGGATCCTGTTCATAGCCGCTGTAAAGACTTTGTCCCCACCTTCAGTTAGCTCTATGGTGTACGGCTGCAAGTAAAAAAATTACTTAATAATCAATTTATATTGACTGATTTTTTTTAATGCATTATAGTTCTTCCCAGAAGCACCAGTCCAAAGAGAGAAAAACCCAGGATATGTCACACATGAGAAAACTGGCACCAACTAATACTTAAATATAAATAATTTAAAAATTATGTTATAATGATTCCATTTTCAGTGATCGATTAGTTGTTATATGTTATATTATGTGATATATTGTTTTCTTTTTTTTAATTGATAAATATGATAGGATACTTCCAATTACAGGTATACAGTTGTCCTTTTTCTTTTTTTTTAACATATATGCATGTGTAAACAGTCACATAGACAAAAGAAAATAAAAAAAAAACACTGATAATAATTAAATGAAATTACAGAGTGCAGTGTAAAAAAACAAAATAACAGAGAACATTGTTTTCCTTTATACACACTGTTAACTAACCCACCTGCATGTTTTCACTGCGTGCTCTGCATCATGTTGTTGTCTGACATTACCACCACACACTGTGACTACAGAGTAATTAGTTAGCCACCATAAGGCAGCACAGAGCTCATGCGCGCAGAACTACAGAAGAAAACGTGGCTGCGTAACCCTTGACCCAGCCCCTGCGTCATTTTGCCGGGAATGCTGGACCACGTGTCTCCGGCCGGCGTGCCTGCTCCTCCGCTCTGCGATTCATTACTTTTCATTCTCAAACGAGTCGGGCCAGGGAGTATACTCGCAAGATGGCGGCGCGGTGGGGAGCAGGCGAGGAGACTTTAACAGCGTGCAATATAGAGTTTTTCCCCATGGATACACTAGACGAGGTAAAGGATGTGATTTATACTTCATTTCCCGGCATGTATTCTCGCTGTTAGTAGTTAGTGTGTGTGTTTTCTGGGAGCGGGCTTGTGTGTACGAGGTGTACACTGCGCATGGAAAAGTGACACGTGGATGCAACCGTAGTATCACTCGTAAAACTTTAGTTAAAAAGTACTTATGGTTTCACAGTGGCTACAGATAGGCAACTATCTGCTTGTGTGTGTGTATTAAATAATACATAATGCTTTATTATGAATGTGCTGGCATCTTCAATCTGGCTGTGTGTGTTAATGCTAGCCGGTTACAGATTTCCTCCCTTTTTATATAAAGTGTTTGAAATAAGTGAGGTGACAGCTGTGTGTGTTTATTGCTTGTTTGTCTGACATGTGCGCCAGTTGTATAAATATTATTAATAGTGTGCATTTAAGCTCCATGAGTGGGTTTATGTGCAAAAGTACTCAGTGTACGTGCCCATCAATTGATTCACCCACACGTGGCTGCTGCTCGCTGTATCCTCACTGCAGTGTGGATGTATCTCTGTGTTTGTAACCCAGACAGTGCTTTACATTTAATTTAACCACGGTGTAGTTTATAGGCTCCATGCCAGCACATTGCAGTAATGTGTAATCAGTGATGATGCACACCATGATGAAGCTTTTTTTTTTTTAGACAACGATTGGCACCGGTAACGTTTGAGCTGCACACGCCCGTCATTGTTCACTTTTTTGTTTTTCTAACAAGTAGCAAGATAAGCGTTCATTCAAAAAACCTGTGTGTGTATCCACATGTGGTGAATCACATGTTGGCTATTTTCGCACATGCGCAGTAGGCCCAATCAATAAAGTCTCTGCACACACCCTTAAAGTGGAGTTTCTGTATAAATACTGTAGCTACATGTACGTTTTTTACTGTTTACTCTAAAAAGAAAAGTGTTTTTAATGTTTATCTGTTGATGATTTTAAAATATGACACATGAACAGAGAGATGAGGGCCCTGCTTGGGTTTGTTGTAGTGCAACACGTGGGCTAAGGTAGCCTCCCTTTGGACGGGGTGAGGCAGGGATCAAACATGTCTGCGCACTGTGTGTGCATGTGTAGACAGAAACACGTGGGTCACTGTCAGCGGATACTAATGTGTTTCTAGTTTTAAAGTAGATCATCTTAGCATGTGATATCATTTTTACTTTTTTAGCTTTTGTGTTGAGGCCCAGTCTGCTGCACTTTTATTCAGGACTAATGTATATGCAAAATCTGAAGAGTTGTTGTACACAGAGTGAGCCTGCATCACATGTATCTAATACATTTCTGCTATTTACTTAGTGAGATTTAGATTTTTTATTAAACCTGTATTTAAGATGCAGGTATTTCAGCCTTACTAATGTCTGTTCACTAAATGAATTAATCTTTACACACATTATTAATGGTATTTAACTCATTTATCAAGTTATCTGTAAAGTTCTAACTTATATTAGATTAGATTAAGTGTGAATTGGATTCCTGCATTTCCAGTATGGTTATATATGTCAGATCATAGGAAAATGCCTCTGGTATTTTGTTTTCAAATTCTTCACACTGGAACTAAAGACACATGCCTCTTCTGGGGTTTCCTTTTCTGACTCTCGTTTTCATGCACACAATTTGAGTTAACACTTCCTCACAGCTTCAACCATTGAATGAATAAATAAGCTAGGTGGACTTATTTCTAGACTTATGCTTTTTTTTTTAAGTATCATTTTACTATTTGATTTGAAACCTGGCTCTGCCTAAACAGATTTACACTGCACTACACCGGTTTTGTAACTGAGGTGGTTGAACTTCTACAAGTGCTAAATCAAAGTAAGCTGTTTTTTAGTTTAAAAAGAAAATGAAAGGCCACCAAACAAAAGCAGACAAGTCCAGCTGGAAATGGAAATGTAGCCCAGTGGTTCATGTACGACACTACAAGGTGTCTGTGTTTCCAGTTAAGTCACAGGTCCCAAATTATACTCATCTACAAATCTTAAAAAAGGACAGAGTTCAAGCTTTTAAATATTGTTTAATATAAAACTTAGCAGGCTGATTAAAATAGTCCGCATACAAACAGAAGTTGTTTTATTTACGTGTACAAATAAACATTTGTTTCCTGTAACGGCTGTTTATCTTTATCTATTTTGTACTGTGATAATTGAATGTTAGTAGCCGCAATTATGTACTTGTGTGCATGAACTTTGTTTTCAGTTGTTTTTTTTCCTCCAAATAAATCTGTATTTTTCCCTCTCCAGACTGATGTGCTGAGCTCAGAAGAAACTCTGGAGGCCCTTCAAAGCTGCTTAGACCCCTCCATTCTGTCTATCTTTGAGGACACGCCAACAATGGAGGCAAGACTAATTTTACACATTAGAACTCGGATATTAAAATAACCCAAGAGATCTGTGTGTAAGCATTGCACAGATGTTTGTTTACACTCCCTGTTGTGCATGATTTGACCTCATTTCCATGTGTTTTTTTATTTAGACTAAAGGACTAGACGGAGAAAGTGAAGCTACGCTGCTAACCGCCCTGACGGAGATCCTCGACAATGTGGACGACGAGAACCTGTCCCCGTTCGACACACTGCCCGACTCAGACCTGCTGTCAGGTCAGAAGGGCAGAGATCACTCTCCGGTTAGTGGCCAGCTGTCATACACGACGCCGAACAAGCATCTCACAGATTGCTGCTCTTACAGCAGATGGAGTGAAAGGCGAACTTGCTGACCTCTGGTTCTAAACTTACTTCTTGTCCATTATGTTAATGTCTCCAAAGTGTGAGTGTAATAACGCGTTTTGCTTTTATCTTTTGCTCTCCAGCTCAGGAGATTGTTGTGTCTGCCCCGTTCCCCTCCAGAGAAAGACGCACTTTGTAGCACAAGACCCATATCAGCTGGAAAGGTAGCTTTTCACACTCGTATGCAGTGTGTATACAAACTTGTTCAGCAGATGGATTTCCGTATTTATCTGAATGATTTTTCTCCCTGTCTGTGCTCAGAGCCTTCCCAGGATGCACGCAGACTCTCTCCAGAGGAGTGATGGGGAGGAAGAGGAAGATGGTTCACTCACTTCGAGCCCAGTGGGGCATGATTCATCTCTTGACAATGACCTGCTGGACTGGAAAGATCTGACCCTCCCGCTTCCCGTCTCCTTTGAGCAGGAGGGTGAAGATGGTGTTTCATTTAGCCTGGGAGACTTAGTCAGGCACATGCACCCGTACTGTGTGACCATTTGTGTGGAGAATGACGAGGGGGAACAGATGTTACCCGAAGGAGGGATCTTACTTGAAGTCGTGGACCAGGGAGAAAATGGAGAGCCAATCCTGGCCATCCCAGACATGGATCTCCCAGCCGCTGTGCCACACCATGAAGTTTCAAATGAGGCCGAAGACGTGGCCTCTGACACTTCTGAGCATATAGTCGTAGATGGTGATGATGATGTAACAGTCAGCGCGGCTCCAGTGAAAGTTGCACCCCCTGTGACACCAGACCTGAGTTCTGATATAAAAGATGAAATGATCATTAAAAGACAAAAAGAAGAGATTAAAGCAAAAAGCCCCTCCCGGAGGAGAAAAAGAAGAAGAAAAGCAAGGAACAGCCCAAACCTGTGGAGGAAAGGGTCCTGCGGAGTGGAAAAGTAAGAAGTACAGCACAGGAGTCGCCCAAAAAGCCTGAAAAAAGGCCTGTCAAAGAAGAGAAGAAACACAAACTCCCAAAGGTTCCTCTCGCCTCAGCTGCTGTTTCTCCATCTGTAAAACCGAAGAAACTGAATCCAGGTCAGACTGAAATCACCACTACAACACTATTGCCTGAAACGACTGTGCAAGTTGCCTCATCTGTGCCACCCAGACAGAAAATGACTCCATTAAATGCCAGCCCTGAGAAGACTCTGCCTCGCTGTTCGCCCACATCACTGAGCTCCCAACAGCCTCTTGAAATGTCAAAACAGCCAGCCGGCGAGAGGCTGGAAGGCTCATCAGCAGCTCTCTCTGCTGTCCTGCCTCCAGTGTCTTCAGAGAGCCCTGCAGCTGCTCCGACTCCTGTAACACCCCAGGCGACACCACCTGTTAGTGAGGCCCTGCCTCCTGTGGCCCCTGCAGTCTCAGAGGCAAAGCCCAAATCACTCAGTCTAGCTGAGTACCGGAGGCTCAGGCAGCAGAAAAAGCCAGCCCCGCTGGAGAATCAAGATAACGGCAACAGCACTAAGTGGCCCAGCCTTCCAGAGCTCCCTAAAGAGCTTCCCCCGATCCCCTGCCTGCCTGACCCCTGCCCCAAGGACCCTAGACGTCCCAACCCCCAGGTAGCGAAGAAAGAACTGGAGGAGATCAGACCTGCATGGCAGCCAAGAGGACCATGTGCACCACCCACCCCCGAAGCGCTGTTGGTGCCACCGGCCTACATGGTCGCCTCATCTAGCAAGGTTTTGCTGCGACTCCTGCCCCTAAACCCCAGCAAACACCTGAACCCTCCAAACCTTCACTACCCCAAAAGCCCTCACTGCCCGCCCCCAGTTCAGTGGAGCGTTTACCCACACATCCACACACCACTGCAGTGCCTTGTGTGCCTCAAAGCTCTGAGTCTTTAGCTTCTTCAAAACCAGACATGTCGACAGTAGATAGGAAGTGTTCTCCCGAACTTTTAGGGACAAAGGTTGGAGTTGAGAAACCCCAATCCCAGCTTGTATCTCTTAAGTCTGTAGCTCACTAAAACTTGTCCTAAAACCACTACAAAGGCGATCAAACCCACCGCTGCTACAGCATCTCCTCCCAGCGCACCCCAGAAGATCACTGCTTTCCCAAAGGTGCCCGTGGTCACTGCTCCTACCTTGAATAACCCCGTCGCGTCTGATAGCAAGTTGTCCAAACTCACCGCCAGTGGTACTAGTGTAGCCAGCGCTACTCATCCCTCAGACTCTGAGAGTCTAAAAGCAAAACCTGTTGTGCTTGAAATTAAAGAGAAACCCACTACGGCAAAGAGCCCCACACAGGAGCTGATTGAGGCCTTCACCAGTGAGATAGGTGAGCTTTAGGATGCTTACAGATTTTCATAGCAAACATGTTTGCTTTATTAGATGAGCTCAAGGAAATGAATATTTTATTTGCATTTCTTTTAGCTTGAAGGCATTATGTTAAGTGAGCAAATACACAACTGATTGTAAGCAGAGCCTTTGTGTATACCAGCATGTGTGCTTAGCCATCATACTCTGGATAAAATGTTAAATAACCACAATTCAATACATTTTTTTATGTAGGTATTGAAGCTGCGGATCTGACCAGCCTGCTGGAGCAGTTTGAGGAAACCCAAGGTAATTTAATAAGTGAAGCGTACATGCACCGGCCAGTAGCTTCATGGGTCACATAGTACACTACCACGCTCACGTAATCAGTATTAGTTTTTTCGATTTCGTAATGGCAGAAAGGTGACATTCATCGTTGCAGCTATGCTGGTTTGCAGTAGTGGTTTGGCGAGTAGAACGACTTTGATTAAAAGACTTCCAAGGGAAAGCAAGTGCCCTAAAGAGCTTCATTGATCACAATAAATGCGCTGCTGTCGTGCAGATGCTTTGTGGTGGTCATCAGTAAGGTGACATGACCATTCCCCTATAGTTTTGAACAGCAGTGTATATGCAGTCCATCAAAAGTGACATACAGAACAAAGATGATCTGATTGATCTGAGTGTTTTAATGCTTAAATGATTGCGTGGGGGACTGATGACAATATTTTACAGTCCCCTTTAAGAGACGGGTGCTGCAGGGGGGGTAGAGAAGCTGCTTTGTGCTCTTGTCTGCTCAGCTGCTGGAATTCTGCCCCGTCCGCAAATCCATTTAACTCTCGCCCTGCTGTCTCTGTTTGGGCGGATGTACAAACCCCAAACCTAACAAGTGGCTGGACTTTGCATGTGTTGTTACTCGTGTCAGTGGACTTGTTATTGAACTATCACACTGTGTACTATGGTTAATGTATGCTGCTGCCGGAGAATGTCCTAATGGAAAATACCCAATACATTAATATTAGTGTAAAACGCAACACACTGCATTTAAACCTGACATGCTGATTCTTCCTGTGCCAGTTAAGCAGAATTTGTCCACATTTTTACATTTCTTATTTTTCACATATTTCTTTGTTCCTTTTCTCCTCAGCCAAAGAGGAGCAATGTGTGCCGGAGGTCTCTGGTAGAGCAGCAGCTGTAGGAAACTCCAGGTGAGTTACCCTACAGCCCTCAAGCTGCTCTGTGTGTGTGTACCCGTGTGTGTGTACCTTTTTTGCCAAGACCTACCGCAAACCCTGCTATTGTCTAGTCTAGAGTATTGGCCCCTCTCAGGTCTGAATTTGTGCAGCTTAGCTTAATGTGCCAAAGTCACACCTTGGGGGGCAACTATACTATTTATCAGTGATGTACTAACAGACTCCTGTGCTCCCTTTGCAGTGCTGAGTTAGCTCCAGAGAAAACGGTTGTGGAGCGTGTGAGAGCTAATGACCTTTCGAGTACTGCAGGTAATTCAGCATTTTGACTTTGGCTTTCAAGACGAGTCCATTAAGTTAAATCATTAAAAAAAACATGAGGAAAAGTGAGTTTTCAGATTTTTATCTTTGTAAAGTTTTATTCTGCGCTTGTTTTGGCTTCTGGGCTCTGAATGCCTCCAGCATTAAAACTGCAGTGTCATTAGATTCACTGCCTTGCAGCACAGATGGCCAGCTGGGTATAATTGTGGTGCACTTTCTTTCCTCTGCTTCAGCTCTGACTCCTCCAGCCACTCCTCCCCACCAGATGTGGAAGCCCCTGGCCCCCGTAGCCCTGCTGGGGAAGAGCAAGGCTGCTGAGGCCTCCAAGTCGAGCCCCTCCAAAGTTATCCAGATAGAGGCCCGGCCTCTGCCCTCAGTCAAGTCCCGCAGCAAACCCACTCCTGTTGCCCCTGTCGCCCCTGAAGTGGCATGCATGGACCATGACTATTGCCTCCCCAACAAAGGCAGCGGGGAGCCAGGCAAGCGCTGGAATGTCAAACAACAATCTTTTATCACTATTAAACCCATCAAGTCCACTGCAACCACTACACAAACACCCCCGTCTGTCCAGTCTACCACAAACGCTGTTTACAACCAAAACTCAAGATATTCCACTGACGGAGCCGCTGGATCACAGGACTGATGGGATGGAGAAAAGCTCTGTCATGGAGACTCCTGATGCATCACCTGCTCGACAGGAGACTGATGGTGATATTAAAGAAGAGAGCCCCAGGAAAGGACCTCTTGGGAGGTCCTACCGTCGGCACGCTGTTTCACGCACTCCCAGCCCCAGACCTAGTCCCAAAGAGAGGACCGGAGGTCGGTCTAGAAAAAGAAGAGCCCGTCGTTCTCCCAGCCCCATGTCCAGTGGTTCAGAGTCAGACTCCCATTCCTCTAGATCTAGATCGAGATCATACTCTCCATCTAAGAAAAGGTTAGGACCTTTTATAAATATCTTGAGTTAGCATCCAAATTACCATTTCTGGGGGTTGTAGTTGTTCATCACTGGCATTCCTTCCCGTTTCCTCTCTAGGTATCGCCCCCGTCACTCTGGGAGCAGTTCCAGCTCTTCATCCCGTTCCTCCTCTCGGTCCTCGCCCTCTGTGTCCCGCTCCCCTCCCAGGAGGAGGAGAAAATACTCTTATTCCTCCTCCCGCTCCGGCTCTTGGAGTCGTTCCAGGTCGAGGTCTCAATCCCCTCACAGCCGAGCCGAGGTGGAGCGGAAGCCGGAGATTGTACAGGTAAATACATGTCCATCATGTTCATCTGGGTGGCTCATCCATGCATGGGTTTTATGGCTTGTACTTTGACAATTTGTCTTCCTCATGTAGGCCCAGCTATGGTTACAGTGCAAAGCCAAGTCTAGAAGAGGTGAAGAGATCCAAGGAGAAAGCAATTGTAAGTTTTTACTGAGTTCACGGGTCTCAAAGCAGAGTGGTTCAAATATTGCAACTCTGAATCATCTGATCATGTTCCTCTCTCAGGAGGAGCGTCGGGTTGTTTACGTTGGTCGAATTCGGGGAACGATGACCCAGAAAGAACTTAGAGAGCGCTTCACTTTATTTGGCGAGATTGAAGACTGCACCCTGCACTTTAGAGACCACGGGTGAGTATTACACATGCATACATATGTTCTGTATTGTTTGCTTTTGTGGGATTATTTCCCTGTTGAAATATGAGCGCTTGCACTGTCTTTGAACCTTTTTGGTCTGTTCTGTGACCTCTTAGGCCAAGCTACAGTGCTAAAGTGAATTCAGGCTTGTTTATAACTGGGGCCTCCTGGCGACACTCCCAGGTCGCTCTTTTAAGAGCAAGTCACAGATCTATGTACAAGGCCTATTACAGGCTTCACTGGACCTCTGACATACTTAAAGTGATCACAGGCTGACGTTTTGCTCATCTATCACAGGGACAACTATGGGTTTGTGACTTATTATGACACCAAGGACGCTTTCACTGCCATCGAAAATGGAAGCAGGCTGCGCAAACCTGACGAGCTGCCGTTCGATCTCTGTTTTGGTGGAAGGAGACAGTTCTGCCAGTCCAGCTATGCTGACCTAGGTACGCATAAATGTGTTCTTAGCTGAATGCTGTTGATCTATCCAGATTTGCAGAAGACTGGAAATATTGCCTGCAGATCATGGTGATTGTGTGTGCTCACCACAAACTAAATGCAGCTGAGAGTTGTTGTACTTTGTGAACTAGAGCCAATAACTCAGAAAGTTGGCAAATCATATAGCAACTACCCTTTTTTTATGCTTTTTAAAAAAGAGAAGTTATCAAAAGTATGCTTTAATCACTCATCAATTGATCAAGCATGTTGAACACTTTAACACAAAGTCCTCATCAAACAAGCCAGCAGGGCTGAAGAGACTCTGGTCATGTCCTCTGTATTGATTTTATGAAAGCGGAGGTTTTATTGACCTGACCTGCTTTATAAATGACATTACATAACACACAAAATAAACATTATTGAATTTTAAAATGTTGTCTAAAGACATATGTCAATGTGACTTTGGAATATAATGTATAATATAATACACTTTGTATCAACTAAAGGAATCTTTCTGCACCAAAATTGTATTTCTATAAAGTTTGGAGAAGGATTTGAAACGATCACATAGGGAAAATGTGGAAATTGTCTTAAAGTTTTTGTTTTTGTGGCTAGTAAAAATTTGGGTTGGGTTTCGCCAGGGGGATTTGGACTCATGACTTGAGTATTTCTAAAGTCTTTAGCACAGCTTGGTTTGAAGCCACATCAGTCTTTTGAAATTGTCCCAAGCCGCACACAGTATGCTGACTTTGTGTGTCCTTCTCTTTACAGATTCGAGTAGAGAGTACGATTCATTGCCTGCGAAAGGCAAGATTCAAGCACTAGACTTCGACACTTTATTGAAGCAGGCCCAGCAGAATCTGAAGAGGTAACAGGAGGCCTGCAGCAGGAATCAGCCGACACTTACCTCAGAGCCAAAGGTTGGCTCCTCACCTGCAACACTGTCTTTACATTTTAGTTGTTGCATTACTTTTGCATAAGTTTGATTGTTTTATTTTGTTTCTGCAAGCTAACACCTTCTATTGAAGTGAAGATTTGTAATGAAAGTAGTAAAAGGAAAAAAATGGAATAAGTAAAATAAATAATTTTTTAAAAGTTTTATTTAAATGTAAAGTCAAATTTGAATTGTATGGAGAGAATCATTTTTAAAAGGGGGAGGTAAGTGGACTGAAACTCCCTAATTGTTGGGAGAGGTTGTAATACATTTGAATGTACTACAAACCTGAATAAAACAAAAAGAACCTGAAATCGTTTGCTTGTTTCTTCTTTTTCATTGTCTTCATTTTTATTCTTCTTTAAAAAACATGTTATTTCTCGCAAGAATAGGGGTTGTAATAAAGTCCATTAATGTAATACCTGCCAATGTGATAATTTGGGCAATTTTAAAAGTAATAAAGTCAATAACTTACTAACATTTTGCAATGTGAAAAGTTGTTATTGGCTGGTTATTACTAGTAGCATTAAAATATATCTGAAAGTAATAATACATAAATAGGAATGCATTTCTTGGGTATTAAAGATTATTTTGCAGTTTTTGTGCAGTTTGCTCATCAAAAATAGATCTAGTGGATGACGTAGTCGTCATATTCATCAAGGGTACGTACTACACAGCGCTCTTAATTATGGTTGTGAAAACCAATTTGAGAGTTTGTACAAAATTTATATTTAGAATATTTTCTTATGTAAAATCATTTCATCTATGGAGGAATATTTAATTACTGAAGTGTATATGGTAGTTGGATCACTTCAGAAAGGGAACAATGGTCATGTGACCTACAGGTGTTTAAAAAAGTCTAATCAGTCTAGTTATTACATTATTGCCTTTACTACATTCAAAGTGGTCAAAATTGTTATTGGCACATATTACATTACTGGTTTCTACAGGAGTAAATAATATATATATATATATAAAGACTAGTTTAACTAAATGTTGTTGCTTGGTTTCATGGTCTTGATCTAAACCAGGGTTTGTCACACGTTTTTACATCTTGCACCACCTCAGATGATATTCATCCCATTAAGTACCACCATGGGCTGGTCCTGTTCAACTATACAGTTAAAGCATGGTGCAGGTTTATTCATAAGAGGCTTCTCCTGATCTGCACTTCACATTTGGAGCCAAGACTACAGTGTTTTTGAACCGTGTGACTATCTCATATTACATCTTTTTTTCTCATAACTAATCATAGATGAAGTGCTACCCTCATGACTGTGACTACAGAGCAGTCTGGTTTTAAAACTATAGTATTGTACTATAGTACAATAGTATTTCAGAGATTCCTCCGCGTACCACCAGTGGTACTTGAATCACAGTATGAGAATCAGTGGTCGAGACCTTTTCATGGCAGTCTTTTTGACTTGTACAGGTGAAACTAATTTTGCTGCTCTGTTCCATTAAGAGTCCCAATGAGCCAACATGCCCTGGAAATGACTCATTTTAAATGAGTGTACCATCATTAATAATAATTACACCAATACTTTTCCATGACATGTCATAAGGTTTAATTTGCTCACTGTCATGACTTTCTGGGAGACTTTAATAGCATAGCATTTGATGTTATTAACACTTTTCCTGCTGTCACAATCAAAATGTCTGCTATGAAAAGAAAACTGACAAAGGAGAAAGGGGCCTCTCGTGCAGCATTCACCAGCTTTTAACTCATGCAAATTGTACTTCCTTTGCAGAGTTACTTCCTGTATGGGTTTGATGTAATTATGCAAAAAACACAAGGTGCATATATCCTGGTGATTTTAGAACAAAGCACGCTGACACAGGACACACAGGCTCAGATCATAACAGATGAGCAGCGCCCCCTCCTCCTCTCTCAGCTGCATTCCTAATATGGACTGGAATCTCAAGATGGTGAAGGGCTGCTGAGATAGTCAACACAAGGACTGGAAAGAGTGAGACAAGGGACCTTATCTGTTAGTTGTTGTGCAAAATAATAAGCAATGCAATTATTTAACAGGCTGCTTGATTAAATTGGGAAATTATTATTGCACTTTTAACTATAGATAAATCAGAATCAGTCAGTCATGGCAGGAGGCACAATGGACAGCTGCTTCCTCTTTGCACTACTTCCTGGACTCTGTCATTGTCATTCCCCGTTTGTAGTTCTTTCTCATAGTTTTCTATTTGTATAAAACATTTTTATTTCTACAGTTACTTTTATTTTCATATAGCAAATATTTTTTGCATAGATGTTTATCACAGGTTAACTTCTTAACACAGTTATATATTTATCTTCTATGCAAATGTTTGATTCCCCCTTACCTCATTTTTACATTTTCTAGAGTTTAAACTCCCCTGCACAATTTTCAATTCCTCTGTACATATTTTAAATCCTGTGCAAATGTTTAATCTCTCTAATTTTAAATTTAGATTTATCTCAGGTTCATTTTAACTTGTGGTTTATGGGTTCAGGGGCGCCGGCAGGAATTTTGGGCCCCATGACAAAACAATCTAATTGGGGCCCCACCTCTGCGCAGCTGTCACCACATCTCTAGGACCTAACTATCCCATTAAAAGCTTTACATGAATCTAATTAAAGGCTTGCAATGGTTTTGCATCTTGTAGTTTAATACTAGTACTAGCACAATATTTACTGCTGGCGATGTATACATGCATGCACGTCTGCATACAGTATGCAGTGCAGTGCACTATTTGATGCAAGATTAAAAGCCACCATACAAATGTGCTAAAGGCCATTTTTATTTAACCTTTACTGCCCAAAACATGTAAAAATAAAGAGATAATTAATGGTGGTTTATATGGTTAAATTATATGGTTTAATAATTTTATATCGGGTTTGCTTATTTTTTGGGGCCCTGGCCCTGTCAGTCGTGGACCCTTGGAATTGTCCTAACTTTCCCCCCTATACAGCGCTGCTGACTGTGTTATAAGTTAATTGTAATATTAGACTTTTTAACTATCTATAATTGATATATGAGCAGACAAATGAATTTCTATCTATCTATCTATCTATATCTATCTATCTATCTATCTATCTATCTATCTATCTATCTATCTATCTATCTATCTATCTATCTATCTATCTATCTATCTATCTATCTATCTATCTACAGACATGCGGTAAGTTTGTGTTTGGCGTTGCGCAGGTGTCATCTATCTCTTTGCCTCGTTAACATCTTTGCGCTGTTTTGTCACGCAGATCTAGTTTTGACTGGTTTGATCTAGTCCCGTGAGCATGCGCACTCGGTGTAAACAGGAAGAACCGACGAAAAGCGGGGCAGATCTGCCATAAAGAAGAACATGATCGACCAAAAAACAGCGAACGGCTTGATTTCCCCACATATTAACGCACACACATGTTGTCGTCCACCACCTGATAGTATTTTCGTCACATCTCGTAGAAAACAGTCGCTATATTTTCGACAACTTTGATAGACTGACTAATACCGTGAAGCTAGCGAACGTTAGACAGTGACGATTATTTCCTGTGCTCGGCAGACTGCGTGTAAAAATAACCCCATACTCTCTGAATCCGGTGAGCACGCGTTGAGAAAATGGTTCAAAAGGATAAAACACTGGAGACTCCTCCGGTGGATGGTGAGCAGCAGCAGCAGCAGAGCCCCAGCCCAGTCTCCGGAGAGGCTTGTGCAGAGGCCCCCGGCCCGGTGGAAGAGTCCAGCATTGCAGTCGAAGCGACGGGCCACAGAAAATTCATAAGCGGGGTCGTGGAAGGTAATGTTAATGTTAAATACACTTCATATATTTACATGTGATCTGCATACAGGCATGAATGTTGTATCACAATGCCGCAGCAGACCTGCTGCTTTGGTGGAGATGGATCAGTGTTGTCAGACATTAGGTTAACATACACTGGGAAAACATCTGGACGTGTCACATCATCAGATATTTACATTTAATTGAACAATTGTCACACGATCACACAGTGATCACATGTAATCGATGATTTGCTTTGGTTCCTGTCATGAATTGTTGATTTTTTTTTTTTGGTTTGTCCTCAATCAGACTAACTAAATCAACTTATTGTACATTTTTTCATACTTCATGACACTCCACAGACTAGAATAATTGTGTGCACAGGAAATGTATCTGATGATGGAAACTGAATGTGTTGTTTGCTGATGCAGGCTTTTACGGACGACCGTGGACAATGGAGCAGAGGAAAGAGTTATTCAGAAGGTATGTTGTGATGAGGCGTGTGGTTTTTTATTTATTTAAGTGAACGTGTAAATCAAATTACATCGATAACATGGCTATGTAGGGCTGTCACGATTCTCCAAATCCGCAGTCAGATTTGACACGAATTGATTGAAACGTTTAATTTTTGCGGCAATGACAGTTATTGTCAGCAGATCATTGGTCGTATCTCCTGACAGCTGTTACATTTTCATAATAATTTTTATTTAAAAAAAAAGGTATTTGTATGATATACAGCCATATATTTTTTTGTAATGTAACACAAGCCACATGCTTATAATTTATAATTGGGAACAAACTGTCAACATAAAGGAAGACCAATAGATGTCAGACAGGTCAGAATCATTAATCCCGCCTTAAGGTTTTCATAAAACGATCCAACCGTCCATATGATATTTAAATTGTGACACTCCTCGTAGCCGCACAATGTAAGTTGTTGTTCTGAGTTTCCACAAACTTTCATTTTACAGGCAGCAGAAATGGGGACTGAACACATACCTTTATGCACCCAAAGACGATTACAAGCACAGGATGTTCTGGCGAGAGCTGTACTCGGTGGAAGAAGCAGGTGACTACAGATCTTTGGATCGAAGATGATGAATATACGCCTGGTTATCTAAGTTAAAGGGGGGGTCTGCATGTTTCAGTTTTAAACACAGGTGAAATGCTTTCAAGTTGTTATGAAAACACGGCGATGCATTCAGTGAGTGACTTTCCACTTTCCAATGATCCTCCAGAACAACTCATGACTTTAATTGGTGCTGCTAAGGAGCATGGGATAGAGTTCATCTATGCCATTTCCCCTGGACTGGACATCACGTTCTCCAATCAGAAAGAGGTTACTGCACTAAAGAGGAAACTCGATCAGGTATTGCAGCATTTTGAATGTTGTGTTATGTATTATAAACAACGTGTTGTGTGTCTTACACTCTGTATTTTACATTGTAACCTTTTTGTTTGATTTCCTTCCTCCCCCCCCCCAGGTCACCCACTTTGGCTGCAAGTCATTTGCCTTACTTTTTGACGATATTGACCACAACATGTGCCCTGCTGACAAAGAAGTGTTCAGCTCATTTGCACACGCTCAGGTTTCCATCACCAACGAAATCTACCAGTACCTGGGAGAGCCCGAAACCTTCCTCTTCTGTCCCACAGGTAGCCCAGTTCCGTGTCTGAATCATTTTCATATTTTACATCATCTACCTGTTTATTTATTATTGTTTGTTTTATCGCCTTTTATATCCAGAGTACTGTGGAACATTCTGCTACCCAAACGTCCCTCAGTCCCCCTACCTCCACACAGTAGGCGAGAAGCTGCTTCCCGGCATTGATGTGCTGTGGACAGGTGAGTCTAACCTGTCGCCATTACTACTGTTAGGTATACAGTCATACATCTCAGAGCAGTTGTGTAAATTAATTCTTTTGTTTGTTTTTGCAGGCCCCAAGGTGGTGTCCAAAGATATCACAGTGGAGTCTATTGAGGAGGTGTCAAAAATCCTAAGAAGAGCCCCTGTGATCTGGGACAACATTCACGCCAACGATTATGACCAGAAGAGGCTTTTCTTGGGTCCGTACAAAGGCCGCTCCACAGAGCTCATCCCCAGGCTGAAGGGAGTCCTCACCAACCCCAACTGCGAGTTTGAGTCCAACTTTGTAGCGATTCACACTCTGGCCACTTGGTACAAGTCTAATATGAATGGTGTACGCAAGGATGTGGTCATGAGTAAGTATGATCTTCGCGTTTACTAATTTGCGTTGTTTTGATGTGGACACACAGCAGGTCATAAATCCACACGTCTGTTTCTCCATCTTACCCTTTTACCAGCGGATGGCGAGGACAGCACAGTGTCCATCCAGATCAAGTTAGAGAATGAGGGCAGTGATGAAGAGCTGGAGACGGACATGCTCTACAGTCCACAGCTCGCTTTGAAGCTGGCTCTCACCGAATGGCTGGGAGAATTTTGCGTTCCTCATCAATACAACAGTAAGAGCAGCCCCGTTATTGAATCATCTCTATGCTAATGGATTGTCTAGCGGTCATAGATCCATCGTGTTGGCATGGAGAGCCTAAAATGATAGTTTAATGGCTGAAGAACATTATGTATTGAGGCTCAACTCTGTGTTTCAGGCCGACAGGTGCCTCAGAGTGGTGCCAAAAGCACAGCCATCGATGTGTCAGCCATGGCTGCTCCCTCCTCTGCTCTTCCACAACAGTTACGACGGTGTTCCAGCAGCCCATCATGTCTCCAGCCATGCCACCTCTGTGTCTGGATCCACTCTCACATCCAATGGCAAAAAGACCTCAGGAAGAAGAGGAGGTGAGCTATCCCCCCCCCCTGTGATTTGGTACCATACAGAAATTCCACTTTTCTTTCTCTAATTTTACATCTGTATATGTTTTTTACAAGTATTAATTTTCCTGCACCTGTGCAGGTGGAGGTTGAGAAGAAGGATTCAGATGAGGAGCCCATGGAGATGGTGGTGGAGAAGATGGTGGATGAGGCAGAGCCAGAAGCAGAAGCCGATCCAGAGGAGAAGCTTGAAGGTCCTATCTTAGCTGAGAAAATGGCTGAGGACTTGAAACCCATGGATACAGACAAGGAGAGCCTGGCAGAGTCAAAGTCCCCCGAAGAGTCGATCCAGGAGGACTCCGGGAGCGATATTGCTCCCATGCAGACAGACGATCAGCTCAAACAGGTGCCGCAAACATTTGTGAGTTTTGTTTTTCTCCCCTTTACACCCACAAATCCGTGAACAAACGAGAATCCCCCACAGAGTCGCTTTATTGCCCGGTTTGTGTTCTCAGGATGTGTTCGTGCCCGGGCCCAACGAAAAGCCCCTGTTCACAGCGGAGCCCCTCACGCTCGAGGACCTGAGCTTGCTGGCAGAGCTCTTCTACTTGCCTTATGAGCATGGAAACAAGGCCGTGCAGATGTTGAAGGAGTTCAACTGGCTCCGGGCGAACAGCAGCGTCGTCAGTGTCAACTGCAAAAGAAAGGAGTCGGAAAAGGTTTGTCCATTCACTGCGAGGAGTTAAGAGCACGAGGTCTGTCTGAGAAAACTAGTTCATTATTAACTGAAGTCGGATGCTGAAAACAAAATGGTGGATGTGTAGTACCCGTACTGTCCATCGGGTGGTGTGGTGATGATAAGAGATGGAGTGCGCCACACAGAATCATGTTTAATAGTGTAAACCACAGCTTCTCTTATTCGACTATCTGCCGTGTGCACAGAAAAGCACAGACACTTTAAAAGGAGTGCATTGTTACATTACACAACATTGTCTGTACTTATTTCTGCCTCTGTGTGGCCCGCAGGTAGCAGAATGGCAATCGAGGGCAGAGAAGTTTGAGGAGATGTGCTGCTCAGTCATCCAGTGTTCACGCGGCTGTCCAATTCGGCCAACCGCACCATCCTGTACGACCTCTACCCTTACATCTGGGACATCAAGAGCATCATTTCTATGGTCAAGTCTTTTGTCCAGTGGCTAGGTATGTACAGCACGAGTGGAACCGTAAGGCACTTACTCTTAGAGAGCAGTAAGCAGAGCAACAGTCCGAGCGAGTCACAGGCGCACACACTTCATTAACAAGAATCAGAAGATAATAATTAAGAAAAAAACCTTATGATGGATTATTTAGCTGCATGGATTATGTTGTAATGCAGGATTTTATCACATCACACATCTTACATCTTGCACAGTCTGCTTAACAGATGTTAGTTACACACTAATCAGTTTTCTTTTAAAATTGTCTCATTGAGACCTCGAACCACCGTCTGTAAACAAGGTGGGAATCAGAGTCAGGACATTTTTTATTATAGATCAGCTCAGCACAGATCAGATGCATCACTTCTTAATAGTTCTGATTATGTTAATTGCTCTTGTTTTTACCACATGTCTTCTTTTTTTATTTTATTTTATTTTTCTTCTTCATCTGACTGAATGCCGCTTGCACCGCTAGCATTCTCCTTATTTACTCCATGGCTACTCCATCCCGGTGATAATCTAAACTGGGCCTCCGTGGCAAAAGTCCCAGCACAGGGTTACTGCTGCTTGCTGTGTATCCAGTAACATCACTGCTGCATTCCCACACCAGACACTTGCTTCCATCTCTCTGTCTGTGGGGATGGGAGCCAGGGGGAAGTCCCCCATCCCCCCACCTCCCCCCCTCCTCCTCCATGCAGTAGCGCGCACGCGAGCTTGGGGAGCAAGTTGACTGACTGACTGTGGAAGGCCATTCTGGTGCGTAAACGGGAGTCAGAAAGACCCAAAGCGGTCTCTTGTTTTGTGTAGTCTCCAAACTGAGGCGATGATTTTAACTCTCTGAATCATTTGCTCAATCTGTATCAGGGTGCGATCCATCACCTTGTATAAGAGAGCATACGCTCTCTCTCCTGCTCTCCCGCTTTACCCCCTCTCCTCTTCGCCTCCCACTTTCCTTCACTCCTTCGAGATGGCGCACCGTGATGCAGTTTGAGTGACGTTCAGCCTCGCGATAACACCTCCATCTTATTTTTGGGAGTGTTCTTTGGATTAGTCTGAAGCACCAGCATGGCCTGTAGGTTACCCCCCCCCTCCCCTGTAACCCAGTTTCATTCGCAGGTTTCTGTCCTGTCCGGCTATATGGTAAAGCTGAGGATTCTAGCCCACAGTACACAGCAGGCAGCATACCCACACTGGCAAAGCCACACCAAAAATCAACACTAGTGGTTTCACGCACCGGGAAATTATTGTAACTCCACTCAAAGCAACACAGGGGAAACTGCGTGCCCTGTAATTAACATTTTAATAACTGCAGTGTCATTAAGTGCCTAACTGTTGACTACTGCTGTTGCCATTAGCGTTTTCATTTTTTACATCAGTTCCCATGTTTTCCCCTTTAATAGAAGCTGTGCAGTCGGCATTTAGTCACAGCCTCCGTGGTTATTGTACTGAAAACACTTACTAATAACTATTTTCTACTGTTTTCTCCCTTTACTGTGTACAGATGGAAGAATCCACAGTACAAGTTTCTACTGCTATTGGATCGACAGTGGCCGATGTATGCACAGTGCTGGCGTTGTCTTTTTTTTGTTCATGTCTGAAACGGATTTATGTCATTTTTTTTATTTTTCTTTCGATAAACTAGATTCATAAATGTAAAAGATTGATTTGGAGGAAAGGAAGCAGGCCCTCCGGATGAAGTCACATTTTGCGCAGCGATTTTAGCTTTGAATTCTAAGTGTTAACTCCCAAATTTTTTCTCTTTGGCAGCATCTCTCTAACTTATCTTTTTGTTTCTGTCAGTAGGCCTATAGAAATTCCCAAGACACCAGCCTGATGCACCTACTCAAGGGAATTTACACTTGGCTTTGAGATTTAACCACAGCACATGATTTTCATCCTACCTCAGGGATGTTTCTGACTGTGCAGCTACGATACCTGTGCGCACATTAAAGCCTGAATCATGCACAGAACAAGAGCTGCATGTTTTTGCGTGAACGGGATCGATCTCAGGTGGAAGTAATCCACCGAGGTGTATAAATTTAAGTAAGCAAGTTCAGAGTTCCTCCCGTGGGTGCATCTGTGCGCTGTGTCATTTCATCAGAGGGATTGTTTTAGGCGTCAGGGTGAGGTTCATATGTAAAGCAGTGTTAGTTCCTTCCCCGCGCGCTGCATTTGTCTGGTCACATGACAGGGCTTCTCGTCAACCAGGGTTAGACTTTGTTAGCAGCAACGCCTCCGTAAGGTAGAAGAGCCCTGTGTGCTTCAGATACATCCACCTCTTCCCACGCGTTGTCCCTGCAGCGTGTCTCACCTGCGGTCTGTCTGATTGTGGCTTGTAGCAGTGAGCCGAGAGGCCCCTTTTAACTCGGGGAACGTTCACCCTACCTCTCGTTCCGTCTTCCTGGTTTGATGACTCCCCAGTCATGTGACGAGGCAGATAAGATGAGAATGTGACTTCACACGGGGTGCTGAGATGAGTGGGGTGACGGCAGCTGAAGCTTACTTTTGTAGTCCATAGACAGTATGGGGTTTGTTTGTTTTTTGGGCTCCGATGGTCAGTATAGTATTTATAATCCTTCGGCTGATCTGCGCTTAAGTCTCTTAAGTTTTCGGACTGTGCGTTCCACTACACTTATTTCTTAATCATGCGTACCATGTTATGTGGAGCAGTTTGACATTGTCGTATTGGCAAGAAGAGTTGGAGGTGCAGAGATTTTAAAACGATTCAAATCTTGGACCTGATTTCTTGCAAACACGTAAGCTTTAGTTGCTCAAGCCCCATTTTATCATAAAATACTTCCTCTGAATATAATTCATCTATTCCAAATTAGGTCCATTTTATGTTTTTAATGGTTTAAAAAAAAAAAGATAATTTATTTATATGGATTATGCTATTAGATGCATATGACCCCCCCCTCCCCCTTCCTCCCCATCTCCCCACTCGTTTCATCTGTGTCAGAGAGCCCCATCCTGTGGTAACAATGTCCGCTTGGCTCTGCTCCTAACAGGGTGTCGTAGTCAGTCCTCAGCACAATTCCTTAGAGGAGACCAAGAGCCCTGGGCCTTTAGGGGAGGTCTAGCAGGAGAGTTCCAGGTATCTAATGCACTGAATTTACAGCAATCAAATGGAAAAAAAAAAGAGTGTTGTTAGCAAAGAAGACAATGGTAATATGTGCGTAGGTATGAAGGGCTTTGGTCTGTCGAAGGTGAGCTGATTGTACTGGGTCAGGCTTCATAACACCCGGGTTCCATCCCCTTCACATGTCCTTGTATTACTCTTGGGATATTTGTCAGTCTGCGAGAGCGGAATGGGTGGCCTGAAACCCATCGTGACAAAAGAGCTTCCAGCCAGTGTTTTTGGCATGGCATTTTTCTGATGGATTAATTTGAATTTCTTTCAGCAACTGCCCAAGGAGATGCTGCTTTTCCCTAGCGCACGCAGCGCAAGCGAGCATGGCTAGGTTTTTATTTTCATGACATCTCATTTCTTTGCAGGAAAAGCACAGCGCACAAATTACCAAGCCAACCCCCCTTTGCAAGCGCACGCACAAAGCATCGCAGCGCCCGCGACAAACGCAAGCATGTTTGCAAACGGGAAAACTCCATGATCAAACACACCTGCCCAGCCAAAAGTATTTTCTCTCCATCCTCGGGAGAGTCGCAAAAAAACTCACGGTGGCAACTGATATTGAACGGCTCAGTTTGCTCACGTTTAATTTTTCCACTTTGGTTTTTTTCCTGGAGTTCTCTCCGTCTCTCTCTCTCTGCGCCAGCATCATTATTTTTCTCAACAGGAGGGTCCTTGCGCAGCGAAATATTGCGATGTCTTACAAAAAGGGAAAGGAGCATCTCCTTCAGCCAGCAAAACCTTAGTCAGACCAAAATACAACCCTTGTTTTATTATATTTGAAAAGCAAATATGTGTGTGCTTGTTGTGCTATGTCCCTTTGGTAAAATTGAGAAATGTGGCGTTTGCTGTTGTTGTCCGCTGTCAGATAAATAGGGAATCTCAGTCAAGAGTGTTTTTTTTAACAATATTTGTCATTCCAGAGCACGTTTCTCCCTTTTTTTATACTCCCTTTTTTATCTGATAGTGGCTCAGCTGTAGCAAATACACAGTGAGGCAGTCAGCCAGTCACAGCACATCACCCGGTCCCAGTGGAACTGAACCTGTTTCTTTTGATACCCACAGAGATTGTTGCCAATAGAAGGGGCAAACGATCTTTTCTACCAACCTCCACCTTCAATGCCAACCTCCAAACTCTATTCCATACGGCCGTACTTTCCCAAAGACGAGGTAAGATGTTTGTGTGTTTGCTGCATCAGACTTTCACACCAGAACACGAGAATTAAAGAATACAGTCTGCAAGATTATTAAGACTGTCACAAATTAAATATGATCTACATAAGTATATTTATTTATTTAGCCTTTTATATCTGCAGTCACTGCGGCCCCTCTCTCGCATAGTCCATGTTGAGTTTTCACAATAGTTGTAATGAGTAACTACACCACTAGGTGCCGCTGAATCTCACATACTGGTCCTTCAGTAACGCTCAAACATTATAAATGTACGCTTGTAGAAATGATGTTAGCCAGTTGTTTGTATTCCCAGCAGAACTGGCCTAGTTTAAGCTGTGAACGCTCTGTGCTTGATATGCCACGACGCCGTGCTCAGCTGCTCAGCGCCGCATGTGAAGGCAGCTTCAGATTCTCTAACCACATCGACATTCTTTGTGGCATTTTCCGGGCATAGCTTTGCTCTTTTATATATCCGCTGTTAAGGTGTGAGTCATAATCATAATTATTATAGGTGTCGCAACTCACCCACTACAATAACAGCCGTGTCTGACTTTCCGTTTCGCAGGCTGCAGTGTATAAAATCTGTAAAGAAATGTACTGTGAAGGGATGGAGGACGTATCTTTCTCTGATGAGGATCCTGACCTCATAGGAGACAGGTAAAACACGGAGATGTACTTCAAACCGAAGCCCGGATTGAAATTTGAATCAAAATGGCTGACAAAATACACACTGTTTGTTTACAGGTTAGTGGGAGGTCTCCTGACACTGAGTTCAGAGTACGGGTTTGTGCTAGAGGACGATGAAGGGATCTGTGGTTATGCTCTCGGTACCGTGGACGTCAAGCCATTCCTCAAGAAATGCGAGTTGAGCTGGATTCCGTTCATGCAAGAGAAGTACAACAAGCCAGACTGCCAGAAGGACCTCACAGAGGCCGAGGTAGGATCTTAATCTGTCTACTATGATAACACCCGTGTCAGGTAGCATATGATTGTTGAGTTTTTCTTCACCGTGTCGTCCCCGCAGAAGATCATGCTGAGTTTCCATGAAGAGGACGAGGTTCTTCCAGACTCTTTCCTCTCCAACTTTCCCTCTCTCATCAAGGTCGACATTCACGCCAAGGTCACCGACCCCAGTGTGGCTAAAAGCATGATGGGATGTCTTCTGTCTTCTCTTAAGGCCAACGGTAGGTGGTGACCGTCTTCAGTTATGACAGAAATGTAATTTCTACCACTTGTGCTAATTACAGAAAGATTGCATTAGTGTTATTAGTCGTGTTGGCAAAGTGTGTTTTTAATTAAATGTACTCGACGTCTCACTGATCGTGTCTAGAGTTAAATTTTCTGTAAACCCGTCGGGGTGTTCAGCTTTAGGAAACAAAATCTCAGAGTGCTGACTGAAATGATCTGCTCTTCCCGTGTTAGAGGTCTTGAACCAGTTTATTACTGACCAGGGACTCATGAAAGGATTATTAGAAGCTTAGCTCCATATTTGGTCATAGTCATTTCAGGAAGATGGAGAGTCGGTGTTCATCTGTTTTTTTTCTCTTCCAGGGTCCCTCGGTGCTTTCTGTAAGGTTCGTCAGACCGATAAGAGAATGTTGGACTTCTATAGTAAGCTGGGATGCTTTGAAGTGGCCAAAATGGAAGGCTTTCCCAAAGACGTCATCATTATGGGACGCCGCCTATGAAGAAACGTCCCGCCACAATAAAAGACAGAGAAAGAGAGAGAGAAAGAGAGAGTGAGAGCGCAAGTCAACGTGGCTTAAACATGTTTGCTACCTTCATGAGAAAACCTTCCATGATGATTTTATACTATATCACCATCTGGGCTAGCCCCGGGAAACCTCTTTTTAGGATTTGTGTACAGAAGCACAGCAGTCGCACACACACACAGTTTCCCTGTGCTGCCCTTAGATATTCTGGCTCTGTTGGATTCAGCAGCTCCGAAGCTAAAAGGCCGAGGAGCGATCTGTAGTCAGATGATTTGAGCCAACATGGAAGAGTGTCACTCCAGCGTTGATTCCTGGGGTCCCACTTCTCATATACCTCCAGGAGGCAGGAAATAATAACTCCATAAGCCTTTTCCTGATTTAATCCAGTAGCCATTACGTGGATTATGCCCGCGTGCCCTTACGCTAGGTGTCTCTATCTGAAATGGAAGCGTAGCTGCGAAATGAGGGCGGCCTCTATCTCGGGTGGTGTCTCACTACCAGTACGTTCTGCTTTCCCAGCTTCAACACAGAGAAACAACACAGCTGTCGACATAAGTAGGACACCTTTGTACAGGATGCGAGGCGCTATGGGAGAGTTTGCCTTTCATCATCACATCATGGTATTTCCAAATGCACCACGATAGACTCGAGGACAGGGAAGAAAGTGGCGCGTTTCTAAGAAGAAGTGATGTGAAATGTCTTTACAGGTGAAAATGTGGGTGGAGATCTGTAGCTTTCGAGGCTTCTGAAGCCTGTTCCGAAAGATCGTTAAGGAAAAGTATTTGTTGAGACCGCTAAAGACTCAACAAGGAGGTCTTTTGACTTTCTGTTCATGTGGTAGTAACGTCTGGAAAGCAATAGAAAAGCTTCCACTAGTTTACACACACGGGGTTATCAGCCTATTTCTGTTCAGCGCTTCGCTCGTGGCCATTTTTCTTTCATTTTTTTTTTAAATCAATTTCTTTTTTTGTTCATTCCCCTTTTAAGCTTTTGCCTTTTGGTTTCATTGCCTTTGGATTTATTATATTACAGACCCAAGTGTCTTCTGTGTAAAGACTTTCCTAACACGTGTCAATCGGGTGCAGCTTAGAGAACACTCATTTTGGGCATTGGCCTTGTTTGTTGCTCAAATTCCAGAGATGTAGCCTGACATTGACAGTCACGTGTCTTAGTTTTGCCCTAGCAGCTCCCAGACTCCAGCACAGAAATCCCCTCAGTACACCTGAGCTGACTGACTGCAGTGCGTCCGCCAGGGAAAGCTCAGACTGTCTCATTATGTTTACGTAAAATGACGCTTTTACTAACATTAGTCTGGCACCAATTTACATTTGACTGCTTCAGTTAAATTGATAATCGCTCACCTCTGTGAGCATAAAGCTGCTCTATTTTTTTTTATTAACCACTAATTCCAAACCCGACCGCGATGTCCGAGAGATGTGCCATGCTAAAAAAGTTATTCCATGCTACTCATTGTTATTAGAAGATGAATCAGGTTACGTGTGTCTTCTTGCATCCCTCCCTGCATTGTTTCAACATTGCATTCTCTCAAATGAACGTCTTCTTAGTTGAGCCTCGGTCAGCGCTCTTGGTATCGCAAAGGTTGTTTAAATCCTGTCACCAAAGTGACTCCCGCGCCGTAGAAGTGCGTGGGCGTTCGGAACAGAAATTCCCAGGCCTTTTTTTTCTATCTGTCCATCGAATGTTTTATATTCTGACACATTTCCCATTTTTGTTTTGTAAATGTATATAGTTACTTTAAAAAAAAAACTTGGAGATAGGAGTGTTCTGTTGGTTGCACAAGGATCTTCAGTTGCTCTGAAGTAGCTGCCTGGCAAGGTGATGTTTTGATACTGTGTACTTTCATAATGTGCATGAGGTGTATTGGATTTGCTGTGGCGGTCGTTAGAGTAACCTCATCCCGTGCTGCATAGAGGAAGAAGCATGCCACTCACCTCTGTGAGCATAATACTGTAGTTGGTAGACAGTCTGTAAACACTGTCAATCATAAAGTGTTATTATTTTGTATGTCTTTATTGAAACTGTGGCTGGCTTCTTGATGTCTTCTTTTTTTTTTTTTCTAAGGAAAATAAAAAAAACTCTGGCCTTGTCCTTGTTTCACAGCCGTCTCACCTTGGCTGCGTTTCAACAAGGTGTGACACTCCCCAAACAGATCCTCTGAAATGACAGCAGAACAACAACAGGCGCTCGTTTTTTCGATGGTTCATACTCTGCATTTTTTTTCAGTTCGTCTACGCTCGACAACCGTGTTCGGTTTAGAAATGGGCTGTGACTGAGAGAAAGGGCTCCGACTACATTCTGAGTTTAGGCTGTGGAGGGAGGCAGGGAGGAGGAGGAGGGGGGGTGTTCATTACAGTGACAGTTTACCGTGTAAAATTTGTATGTAAGATACATAAGAATAAAAACTAATAAACCATAATACGTTACTCGCTTGCTTTGTGTCCTTTTTTTGTGTTTTTTTACAAATGAGCCAGTTGGGTAATTTCTGGACTTCAGGAGAAATGTTTTTAAAATTTAAACAATTTTCATAACCTGTGTTTCAGAGTTTGTTTTTCAGGATTAAATACAGCTCTTGGACATTTCACTTTTTTGTTTTTTGTGTTGTTCCTCACAAATCATAAAAAAAAACAAAAAAACAAACATTGTTTAAACAGATGTTGCAACCCTTTACTGGGTACTATGCATAATTTACAATTTCTTATTTATGTATTATTTTATCTTATTATAAATTATTATTTTAATTAGGTTTGTTTTTCTGGATTGTATAGGGCTCTTGAACATTTTACTTCTTATATGGACACTTTTTTTGTGTTATAAGTCCCTCAGCAAAAAACTCATTTTTGTTGCAATCCTTTACTGGGTACTATGCATAATTTGCATTGTAATTTCTTATTAATGTATTAGTTTATCTGAATTTAATTGTTATAATAAAATATTATTTTACTTAGGTTTGTTTTTCTGGATTGTATAGGGCTCTTTAACATTTCACTTTTTCATATGGACACTTTTTGTGTTGTCTCTCAGCTGAAAAACTCATGTTTGTTGCAATCCTTGTATCCATGTATATTTTTTTATTCTATTTATTAATTGATATATCAGTTTATTGTACAGTTTTTACATCAGTGTCGTTGTATCCATAGACATATGTACATATATATGTATATATGTACATATATACATGTATATATGTACATATTATGTATATACTGTATGTCTATGGTTGTGTCTCTGTCTGATAAACCACTGAGCTCCAGGCGCGCGCCGTGATGACGTGTCCGCCACGCTCATATCTTTGCGCCGCGCTTGTTATTTTTTCGTGGATGCTTCATTTGGCAGAAACCCGTGAACACCTGATCCACATTTAGAGCTTCGACAGAATGTCTTTCATGGAAGATGTGTCCTCGGACCTCGGAGAGGCTCGTCAGTCAAAGTTGGAGAGCTTCCTGTTCAGTAAGGACGATTCAAACAGTTTATCCGCGCGGCTGTGGGGGCGCACACGTGGGTCTCCTCTGTGATGTGACAGTGGAGATGCCTGCTTTGATATTTCTGCGACCTTTCAGCGTGTTTCTGCGTCATGAGCCATTCATAAAATCTAAAAAGGTGTAACTAAATGTTGGGTTTGTGTTCCAGGCTGCGAGCTGTCCTCCAAAGTGCCTTTCTACACTTTCCAAGGAGATGAAGAGGAGGACCTGGAACACTTCCTTGAACTCAGAACAGTATGTACATCTGCTGTTACTTTGTTTATACGTGTGCGTCGAAGCGTTTTCATGTTTTATATTTAGTGACAACTCGATAACTGAATACATTTTGTGATCCCTGCAGGTTTGTCTGGGCGAGGGTGTCAAGGAGGAGAGTAATGTGGTGGAGGTCACGGCCATGAACCACCAAGGAAAGACCATCTCAGTGCCCATCGCCAACCTTCACATCAGCTGCCTGCCTATGGTACGGTGTGGTGATTCCTCTCTGTGCAGCTTAATTCATCACACACACACACACACAGACACACAGTCGCTGACCTTTTACTTTCTTCTCCTCAGGTGAGTCTGGGAGAGTTTGAGCTGAAAGCCCCAGTGACCCTCCGGCTCAAGGCTGGCACAGGACCAGTTACCGTCAGTGGGTTACACCTCATAGGTAACAGTTTTTTTTACTTAACAAAATCATGGTGAACCCTCTGCCTGCGCCGATCTTTATCAAAATGTCCAATAGTAAGAGAAATAAGAATAGTATAGTGACTTTCTCTATAAGACATCCATAAGAATAACAGTTTGTGTGTACTGCTTTAGTTCATCCATTGGTTGATCGACTGAAAAATGAAATAATGAAATAATTACTTAATTATGTCACTATTTTTCAAGCCAAAATATCAATAGTTATCAATAGTTCTTTGATTTTTGCTTGTGAATAGTTTTTTGAACTAAATGTCTAAATTTTTCACCGGTTCTGGTCTCTTGGATGAACAAAACAAGCTATTTAAATATGGAAACATGGGCTTATTCTTCACAACTTCTAAAATTCAAACTGACCAATCAATTAATCAAGAAAATAATCAGCAGTTAATTTATATATATTAATAGGCGGCTGGGCTACAACTAGGAAAAGTTTGTTTCTTCATTTAGTTTCTCTTGAATCTGACCAAACTATATAAAAAGTTTAAATGTATCATCCAAGACCTTTGACACTTGTGCTATGTGTTTAAGTCAGTGAAATGTACATTTATTAATACTGCTGGTAAGGCTCCATGATCACCTTCTCTTGCTCTATACTGGCTGTAATGAGTGTGTGCAGCCGCATGTGTCTAACTGCATGAGGTCAACTGAGGGGGCAGATTAAATAGAGCCACCTTTTTGCCCTCATTATAATTAAATATAACACCGGGATTAAATTTAAGACGTTGATTGAACATTGTCTCCTGTTCTCGTGCAGCCTCACAGGTCGAAGACTCGGACCTGTCTGACGAGGAGGACGAAGACGACGATGAGGAGGACGAGGAGGAGGAAGAGGAGATCACCCCCATTAAACCGGCAAAGAAGAAGCAGAAGCAGTAGGCGGCGAGGTCGCTGATGGGTTTTTTGGAATGGCCTCACTGAATCTCCCTGATATGTTTTAAAGAAATAACAGCTTTTTTGTACCAGACGGAGATATTTTACAAATTTAGTACTTCTTCCACACAGCCAGGTGAACGCTGAGTGCGGTGGCAGCTGAACACGCTGTGGGAGGAAGCAACATCACAGCGGACTCTTTATATTCTCTCCATATGTCTGTTTCTCACTGGTCTCAGCAGTTGAGGCTTTCACTTAGAGAAGAACTGTTTTTGCTATTAAATGCGACCCAGTGTTTTATACTGTATATGATACAGTCACCACTGACATGGATTTATCGCAGCAGTGGTGGGAAGATATGTTTTTACCACCAGTGGATTCAGGTGTTGTTTGACGATACTGTTCCTGTTAAACATTGCGTGTGTACAGAAAAGAAAAAAAGGGGTTTCCAGATGAATTGATTCCAACTGAGTGGTGCGTTCAGACACATACAGTTTATTAAATGTTCTCGATGCACAAGAGTATCTTCATTTCCAGCTGTTTGTAGTTTCAAAATACTGTTTTTCTATGTGACGTGTCAATCATAAATGTGAAGATTTTGTACGTATAGTGAATACATCATGAGTGTTTGTGTTTTCATTTATCCCCTTCTTCGAATTCACAGTCATTTTTTAGCCTGTTAACACTGAAGGATGTACAGTTTAGGGGTCTACATGGTCACTGAAGCTTAATGCCTTCATCTGAGCAGCATTCAGGCTGGAAAAAAAGCAGAAATGAATGACTTGATTTTAATGTGTCATGCATAAATCATATACCCAGCACAGATGAGCTTACAAGAAATCATTATTTAGAAACAGGAGACCAGGAACCAGAGTAGCAACATAAAATACAAATGATACTTAACAAATCCAAAGCTTGAGATAAAAATGTAGCCAACTGATATGCACACAATAAGAGCCAGAGGAAGGATTCCTGTTCTCAAATGTGCAACTAAGGACCTCTGACTCCTTGATAAGTTTGTTACAGTACAAGGTTCAGTGCCACGACTGTGCTTGATTTAAATGTATTTTAAAAATATCCTGCAACCATTTTTTTCCTTTGAATGTTGGACTAAATACGCAGCAGAGAAGCTCCAGAATAAGAATTAGATAAGTAAATAAATACAGCTACTTGCCCGGAAAGCACCACTACCTAAAGTTAAATGTTGCTGTGTCAAGTTATTGGATGGATAAATCATTGCTGTGGCTAAAGAGTGGCGGGATATCAGTTAAATCTTTATGAAGGCAGATGTGGTTGTATCGGGTTACAGTCCACATGATCAACAAATATATGCATGTATCCCATCTGCACTGTACAAACATCCTCGAGTAAACGTAATCTATTGCAAGGCAGCTGTAAACAGCATGTGTGTGGTGGATTGTATAACAGGTTCATCTGCAGATTGTTTAGAGTCAGTCTGTTTTTTTTTAAAGCGCCTTGTTGAAATAGAAATGCTGCACTTTATCTTCATACCGAGGAGCACTGCAATTACAAAACCAGAAAGCATCATCACTCACAGAGGTGCAAAGAAGAACGCGATCCTCTAAAATAGAAAAAGTGTTGGATGGGTAACACATTAAAAAAATCTTAAACACTGGGAGCTATCACTCACAGCTCACCTGCATGAAATCAAACCTGAAGAGGGAAAAGTCAGGAGAGAAAATACTAAATATCGACACCACTGAGCACCAGATGTCTATAAGAGGGTAACACCACCACAATTTTTGTCCCAACGACTAAATCATGCCAGGTGCTGCCATGGTAACATGAGAACTGACCACCTGTGTGATGCCCTTGATGGCAGCTTTTTGTTAACGAACAAACAGGACCAAGGGGGATGGGAGGGACGCTTTATATAAATTATTTTGCATTATTATGGTGTTAAACTGAAAAGCATACCCTTCATTGTCCTAGGTGGTGCTGTTATTATAACAGTGATACCATCTCTCTCTCTCTCTCTCTCTCTCTCTCTGGCAGAAGAAGCTAGACAAGTAATAACCTCAGAAGACATCACGTTGCCTGCTCTAGATTTTGATAGCCCTTTCACAGATCATGAGGGTATCTCAGCTCAGGAGGTAGACTCACTGAATTACACACCACCAGGGTGAGAAAACACTCAAAGGGTCACGTGACAGATAGCAAATCAATGCCTAACAATCCCCCCAACTAGTTAATGTCACCTTGACTTGGAGCAGGTGCTGCCGCTTCTTATTTTCTGACTCATAAACCACATCCAACTGGTGCATGCTGAGTGGGAGCTTTGTGAACCCTTTCACCACTTTTATTGGGTATAAGGGTTTTATGGTCCAGCATCTGCGTGGTGCGTTAAGTCCTCACAGCTTCATGTAGAGGTTACAGCTGTGTCCAGAGCAGTGCTTGTAGCATAAGTAACAACAATCTGCAACACAGAGAGGAGTGTTGAAAGAAATGTTAAGAATGTCAAGGCCAAATAAAATGTTTCTTTTTGTTGAAACTTTTGCATGTTTATATATGCACCGTAAATGTACAGATCTTTTTTGTCTATTCTTTGAATTTCATGCTCCTCTGTCACATATTTTATATGTTAATTGGACAGTTAAGCGTCCTATTTTATTTTATTTTTGTCCATATGACAGCAAGGTCTTTACCTTTTATCAGCTTGTGAAACATAATACAAGTCTATGAATCAACCAAATGATGTGAATGTTTACCTCATTATTTGCAATAGCTGTTTTCATTTTTTTTTTTTTTTTTTTGCCACGGCACCTTTTGGTGCTGACAACATTTAAATTAGGAGAGGGCTTAGAACTGCTGATCTGTGGAAGTATTAAAGATGAGCATACACATGGATGACTGATTTTTAATTTTGGGCTGGGCTTTAATACAAATTGGAAAGTACCGTGAAGTACAGCAGTGAGTAATCAAGTAACTACAAAAGAATCCAACTTCATTTTTTGCCAAACGTTGGCTCATCATTTATTTGGATGATGCTGAGTCACACATTTTTAGCTCGTTAAATAGCAGAAAAGCATGAACATACCATACAAAAGTGCAGTGTGGATTATAATCCTTGACCCTGCTGAGTTTGGAGGTTCTGGACTCACCTAAAGTGACTCGCACTCATTTCATAGTTAACCAGTGTTCAGGTGGAAGATAGCCGTTTCTTAGTATTGAACAGCTGCTATCCAGTGTTGCCCACTTTAAAACACACACACACACACACACACACACACACACACACACACACACACACACACACACACACCACACACACACAGACACACACACACACTCATAAATAACATATCACTGTTCAAAACACTTCCTCTCCATACCACCTGAATGAATCATCCAGATATGCGCCATGGTTGCCAGGGACGTGTCTACCTGCAGCTGTCCACCAGTTCTCTGACTTTGTTCAGGGTGGCATTAGGACGTTTTGACAGTTTGTGATATTGAGGAAGCGTTTCATTCGGCTAGTCAAAGTACTCTGATCCCAGCAGGGAGTGTCAATGCCGAAGCAGCTCAGACTCATTTTAAAGGCCACCATAGGGATTAGTAGGTAAAAATATGAAAGATTCATGTTGTATCTCTAACTTACCTATTGTGGCCTATATTAGCACACATAAAATGACACTGTTGTATGTTTGCTCTGGTGTCTAATTTAGGACCGATGGCTTCATGTATGCCAAGTTGACAGTCCAGACTTTTAGCTTTGAGCATCAAGTCACATTAAATACACCTGATAAAGACAACTTTATGTGATTTGTATGATTTGTGTTGCAAATATTATGGCCCTCTTGTATGTAAATGAGGATATTAGGAACATGTCTCAGTATAATGCAGTATAGTTTACTGCAAACAGCAACCTCAATGGTAAACATAATAGTTAAATTAATACCTCTATCCCTATATAAAATATACTATATATCAAATATGGAATGAAGATACTAAAGTTTAGCAAGTGTCAAACTAATATTAAGGAACATTATAGCAGACTATAGAAATACTTTAATCATTTAGTATTTTTAACATAAGATTTTAGTATTTTTGTTTATTGTATATTTTTCCTCCAGTTTATTAAGTAGTGTTGGAATCTCTTCAGCCCATCCAGAAACTAAGAGGAGCTTTGGAATGTACAGTTATTTATAACACACTAATAAAACAGAAAGAGAAATTATGTCACTGCTTATATCTGGTGAGAGGCGCACTGAGGGGTTTTCTCCTGGCTCTGTGTGTGTGTGTGTGCGGTAACTGGGGATTTCTGACCGTTTATCTGCCCTGAAACGATACAGAAAGCTGCTTAGCGTTGGAGGCAAGGGAAGCAGAAGTAAATCTAAAGTAAACTGTGACACAGGTGTGCGTAAAGAAGTTTATCCTGAACACACGTTAAACGGCCTGAAAACGACTTCCTGTTTACTACCGCGTCGCCGTGACGCCATCACGGAGCGGAGAGGACAGTAAATCTCTACTTCTCTCTGCCACTCGTCATTATTAAACAATAACTCTGTGTGTTTCTACTACAACCCGCATAAAGATAGATAATACAAAGTAAATATTAAAAAATAAATAAATATATATATATATATATAAAAGCTGCTTTCTCAGTTTCCACCTCTTGACACCTGAATGTGTCACTCCGGTCCAAAGTTACCATGGCAACAGCTGAAGCCTGCCACTTTGTTTTCCCCACTCTGACACCGCTGTAAATGGACTGTACTTATTATATAGCTAGTCTCCCGACCACTCAAAGTGCCAACTGCTCATCAGTTTGAGGAGCTAACCATTCACACATCGATGGCACAGCCTTCGGGAGCAATTTGAGATTCAGTATCTTGCCCAAGGACACTTCGACATGCAGACTGGAGGAGCCGGGGATCGAACCGCCAATCTTCTGATTGGTGGATGACCCGCTCTACCTCCGAGCCTCACGTACTCCACGGAGGGACTATGTCCTTTTCATTTTCTGCATCTGTGCTATATTGTCTACACACGGTACACATTTCCACTGGAACAGTTTACCTGACAACTGGTTTATGTTTTAATGATTTTCACGGGCAAAAATAGACCTGGGGATCAATAAACATTGGCCAGGGCTCTTTGTCTTTGATGTTTTTGCACTGTGTGTGTGTGTGTGTGTGTCCTGGATTGGAGTTTTGGCACAGATTTCAAAGGCCTTATCAGATGAAGGTTAGGCATTCTGCATGGTTGATGAATAGCCACTCTGTATGCATTATGCCTGTATATGTTTTCGCTCCTGTTAGTGATGCTGGGAGGTCTGCTAAAAGTCTGTGTGTGTGTCCAGACTGTTAGCCACTCAAAATATAATACTTAATGGTGCCCTTGTCATCCACCTCTCACATCCACTGCTGAACTGACACGCTGGTTATGCAAGCAGCAAGCTGTGCAAATGTATCTGGGATGATGTCAATAATAGGCATCAATGACCTGAGTTACAAACTCCAGCCTTAAATACTCTTCAGCTGCTATATACCACCAGTATTGTTAGTGTTGTTCAGTGCACTCAAGTACTTACCCCGTGATGAAGTGTTTTCATACACCCGGTTCTTCATATTTACTTTTCACGCATAATTCAATCTAGGTGAAAAATGGTGAGTCTACGAAGCTCTTTTGCTCTAACTCCAAGAGACTGACACTAAAATGTGAAGTGTTTTTAGGTGGCGACAAGACATACTGGTTATGACTATTTAACATCCCTCTAACCCACAGTATCAATATTTCATCAAATGTAAATATGCTCTGCGAAATATAATAAATGCAAGGGCAAGAAAACGACTGTGAATGAAACAGAGAGATAGTGTAAGTACCTTAAGCAACTGGCTAAAGCACACAAACAACAGCTGCACAACAGCTGACAGTTCCCCATGCATTGAAACACACACATGTACACACACACACACACACACACTACAGTCTCACGTCCTGTTGCAGGCAGCGGTGTGTTGTACTCATACATATACAGCTCCAACACACCTGCCACAACAGAGCACAGCTGTCAAGTGCATCACACTTTTACCCTATATGTAACCTCACTGTGCACACACACACACACACCACACACACACACACACACCACACACACACACCACACACACACACACACACACACACACACACACCACACACACACACACACACACACAGAGTCTGCGCATACATGGGGAAACACACAGTAACTGGCTGATTGCGCGCTGACACCTGAGCACACATTCGCTCATACAACAGGATTTGACTTGCACCAAGCTTGCACATGAAGCACCACAAATCAAACACACACACACACACCTTTTTTTTTCCAGGCTCAAGTTTGTGCCAATAGATAATAAGATTGACTACCAGCAACGCTGTTAGACTGTGTAATGATCTGCAATAAAATGTTACTTCAGAAAATAGACTTTTGTTTTTTTACTACTTTCAAAGCTAAATAAGACTTTGATGTCTAAACCCATAAATTTGATGTTGCTTGATCTACATGCTTGATATAAACATGTAGCTATGAATGCAATTATTTATATGTATTGAATTAATGGTATGGCCTCCTTCTGGATATCTACTGTATGTTTTATTAATAACACACACACAGAAGGAACCATGCTCAAGGGGAATGCTAATAGGCTTCCACACACACACACACACACACACACACACGCAATAAATGCCAAATTCATGCCACACTGTAACTAAACCTCAGCTCCTCCTACTCCTCTGCCTCATGTATTCACTGCTGAAGGGGGTCGGGTTCTGTGAGAAGGATATCAGAAATTTTCAGTATTCACTCTCTTGAATTTGAATGATGAAAAAGAAAAACAGGCTGGACAAGAGGAAAGGGAGAACAAAACAAGGAGGGCAGAACATTTTATAACCCATAAATAAGTGATGTGCTTCACTTGCTCTGTATCCCCACCACCACCTCTCTAACCATTCCCCCCTTTTCTCATCCTCTCCTCCCTCTTAGCCCTCCACTCCGCCCCTCAGCTCTCTCCCTCTATCTCACTTTCTCGCTGACGGGGGGAGGGGAACGATGAAAAGAACATGAGTGACAGATAAGTAGATGACTATGCTGTCCCAGCCCTCATTAAAACTCTGTGCTTATATCATCTGCCGCTCTCACCCTCGTCCTCCTCCTCCTCCTACT
>ML241078.1:0-54626 GCA_004119915.2 Collichthys lucidus
TGAGGGAGACAGGTGAGGGAGACAGGTGAGAGAGAGAGGTGAGGGACAGGTGAGGGAGACAGGTGAGGGAGACAGGTGAGAGAGAGAGGTGAGAGAGACAGGTGAGAGAGAGAGGTGAGAGAGAGAGGTGAGAGAGAGAGGTGAGGGAGACAGGTGAGGGAGGCAGGTGAGAGAGACAGGTGAGGGAGAGAGGTGAGAGAGAGACAGGTGAGGGAGAGACAGGTGAGAGAGAGAGGTGAGGGAGAGAGGTGAGAAGACAGGTGAGGGAGGCAGGTGAGAGAGAGAGGTGAGGGAGGCAGGTGAGAGAGAGACAGGTGAGAGAGAGAGGTGAGGGAGACAGGTGAGAGAGACAGGTGAGAGAGACAGGTGAGAGAGAGAGGTGAGAGAGACAGGTGAGGGAGACAGGTGAGAGAGACAGGTGAGGGAGACAGGTGAGAGAGAGACAGGTGAGAGAGAGAGGTGAGGGAGACAGGTGAGAGAGAGAGGTGAGGGAGACAGGTGAGAGAGACAGTGAGAGAGAGAGGTGAGGGAGACAGGTGAGAGAGACAGGTGAGAGAGACAGGTGAGAGAGAGAGGTGAGAGAGACAGGTGAGGGAGACAGGTGAGAGAGACAGGTGAGGGAGACAGGTGAGAGAGAGACAGGTGAGAGAGAGAGGTGAGGGAGACAGGTGAGAGAGAGACAGGTGAGAGAGACAGGTGAGAGGGAGACAGGTGAGAGAGACAGGTGAGAGAGAGAGGTGAGGGAGACAGGTGAGAGAGACAGGTGAGGGAGGCAGGTGAGAGAGACAGGTGAGGGAGAGAGGTGAGAGAGAGAGGTGAGGGAGACAGGTGAGGGAGACAGGTGAGAGACAGACAGGTGAGGGAGGCAGGTGAGGGAGACAGGTGAGGGAGACAGGTGAGGGAGGCAGGTGAGAGAGAGAGGTGATAAACTTGAGCTCTGTGTATGAAAAAACTTTAAGATGACAGGAAGCTGAAAATTACACAGACACACACACACACACACACACAGACACACCCAGACACACACAACACACACCACACACACAGACACACACACACGCACAGACACACAGACACACACACACACACACAGACACCACACACGCACAGACACACACACACGCACACACAGACACACACACACACACACCACACACACAGACACACAAACACACACACACACACACAACAACCACACACACGACACACACACACGCACAGCACACACACACACACACACACAGACACACACACACCACACAGACACACACCCACACACACAGACACACACACCACAGACACACACACACACACACACAGACACACACACACACACACAAACCACACCACACAACCACACACACGCACACACACACACAACACACACACCACCAACAACCACAACACCACACACCAGACACACACACCACACACAGACACACACACACACACACACACACACACACACACACGCTCTCTCTCTCTCAGGTGTACCTGTCCTGCACGGGCCCCTCCCCCTGGTCTTCAGGTGTGTTTTGGTGAACGCGGCCTCTCTGAACTGACACATGTTCATGTATGTGAGTCCATCAGAGCCGCACAGCGCCTCCTGCTGCTCACACACACACACCTCCTCCTCTTCATCCTCCTCTCCTCCTCCTCCTCCCCCTGCGGACCGCGGGTCCGCCTGGCACCGCAGCCCGGTCCCGCAGAGTCCGTAGAAGACGCTCCGGTCCCCCGGGTCGCACGCCTGACCCTCCAGGTTCCCGCACTCCTTACAGCAGCCGCAGGAGTCCAGCACCAGGCCGGCCCGGCAGCCTCTGTTGTCCGGGCACAGGTCCGGCTCACACGGCCCGCAGCCCACGACGTCCCCGTCGGTCCCGTTCCCGCTCCGCACCCCGCCGCCTCCCAGCTCCTCATCCAGCCGGTCGTAGTCCAGCAGCGGGTCAGGGAGGGAGATGTGGCCGGGCGGCTCGGTGCTGAGGTCGGGCAGCCGGTTGGGGAGGGCTCGGCATGTATGGAGGTTCAGACAGAGACTCAGGAGGACCAGCGCTCTCATCGTGAGCCGGGCCGTGCGGGTCCGGTTCTTCCTTTCTCTTACAACCCAGAACGAGAGTCGTCCAGAACCCGACACTCACATTCCTGTCCGACCCGAACCCCGCGAAAACCACGAAGACAGAAGAAACACTGAGATAAAAGAACCGGAAACTTTGAAGTTTGGACCTGACGGAGCTGAACGGAACCATCCGAGGTTTAAACAGCTGAGCCGCACGCGCTGCTCAGAGACAGGCGCGAGACCACAGTAAAGTCTGTCAGAATAAAACATTCAACATCCGGTCACACCTTTCAAAATAAAAACACGACGATGAACATGATTTTATGTTTTAAAGAGAAGTATTATTTAGACAGTCTGCGGGGACGTCACGGTGACTACGTCCAGGTTTCAGACAGTCTGTGGGGACGTCACAGAGACTACGTCCAGGTTTTAGACAGTCTGTGGGGACGTCACAGAGACTACGTCCAGGTTTTAGACAGTCTGCGGGGACGTCACGGTGACTACATCCAGGTTTTAGACAGTCTGTGGGGACGTCACAGAGACTACGTCCAGGTTTTAGACAGTCTGCGGGGACGTCACGGAGACTACGTCCAGGTTTTAGACAGTCAGCGGGGACGTCACAGAGACTACCTCCAGGTTTTAGACAGTCTGCGGAGACGTCACGGTGACTACGTCCAGGTTTCAGACAGTCTGTGGGGACGTCACAGAGACTACGTCCAGGTTTTAGACAGTCTGTGGGGACGTCACAGAGACTACGTCCAGGTTTTAGACAGTCTGCGGGGACGTCACGGAGACTACGTCCAGGTTTTAGACAGTCTGCGGGGACGTCACGGTGACTACGTCCAGGTTTTAAACAGTCTGCGAGGACGTCACGGAGACTACGTCCAGGTTTTAGACAGTCTGCAGGGACGTCACGGTGACTACGTCCAGGTTTTAGACAGTCTGCGGGACGTCACGGAGACTACGTCCAGGTTTTAGACAGTCTGCGGGGACGTCACGGAGACTACGTCCAGGTTTTAGACAGTCTGCGGGGACGTCACGGAGACTACGTCCAGGTTTTAGACAGTCTGCGGGGACGTCACGGAGACTACGTCCAGGTTTTAGACAGTCTGCGGGGACGTCACGGAGACTACGTCCAGGTTTTAGTCAGTCTGCGGGGACGTCACGGAGACTACGTCCAGGTTTTAGTCAGTCTGCGGGGACGTCACGGTGACTACGTCCAGGTTTTAAACAGTCTGCGAGGACGTCACGGAGACTACGTCCAGGTTTTAGACAGTCTGCAGGGACGTCACGGTGACTACGTCCAGGTTTTAGACAGTCTGCGGGGACGTCACGGAGACTACGTCCAGGTTTTAGACAGTCTGCGGGGACGTCACGGAGACTACGTCCAGGTTTTAGACAGTCTGCGGGGACGTCACGGAGACTACGTCCAGGTTTTAGACAGTCTGCGGGGACGTCACGGTGACTACGTCCAGGTTTTAAACAGTCTGCGAGGACGTCACGGAGACTACGTCCAGGTTTTAGACAGTCTGCAGGGACGTCACGGTGACTACGTCCAGGTTTTAGACAGTCTGCGGGGACGTCACGGAGACTACGTCCAGGTTTTAGACAGTCTGCGGGGACGTCACGGAGACTACGTCCAGGTTTTAGACAGTCTGCGGGGACGTCACGGAGACTACGTCCAGGTTTTAGACAGTCTGCGGGGACGTCACGGAGACTACGTCCAGGTTTTAGACAGTCTGCGGGGACGTCACGGAGACTACGTCCAGGTTTTAGTCAGTCTGCGGGGACGTCACAGAGACTACGTCCGGGTTTTAGACAGTCTGCGGGGACGTCACGGAGACTGCGTCCAGGTTTTAGACAGTCTGCGGGGACGTCACGGAGACTACGTCCAGGTTTTAGACAGTCTGCGGGGACGTCACGGAGACTACGTCCAGGTTTTAGACAGTCTGCAGGGACGTCACAGAGACTACGTCCAGGTTTTAGACAGTCTGTAGGATGTCAGGTACGTCCAGGTATTACTACGTGGCAGTCTTATTTTGCTTGCTGAAATTTAAGGTAAATAACGAACTGTCTTTTATTTTGAAGGCGCAGCGTTCTTATTTCCTGTCTCGCTCTCACCTACCTGACAGTCCGTTCAGGTTCTGGAGGTCTGATGTTTTTTCAGCAGCTGTGTGGCTCCCTCCCTTCCCCCCATGAGACCTGACATCTGTTAAAGTCATCATCAGGTCTACAGAGGGGTTTTAAAAGGTTTAAAAGGAAAGGTTTCCAGGGTATTCCAGGTGGTTTTAGGTCTCTTTCCAGGAGGATTGGAAGAAGGAGTTTCGGGGGTCTGTGAAGGGGTTCTGGTAATCACAAAACAACGTCAGGGTAAGAGCAACTTCTGGTTCAGTATGCTGAACACTTCACACTTCAAGTTGCAGACCAGATTACCGGATCAGTAGATGACCCGCCTTTGACTGAGGGGTCAGAGGTCATTGGCCTTGTTTGAGATGTTTGAGTTGGTGAGCTTTGCTCACCTGAAGGTGAACAGCTGGCTAACAGTGGAGCTAGTGTTGTTGCTCATGAAGACAGACGTGATGCTGAAAACAGTCGGACAAGATCAAGAAACATGGCTGTAGCTCAGATTGTCGTTTGTCATGATTTGGTTTGATGATCCGAGGATGGTGCAGGAGGTTCTCTTCCATGATGTCTTAGGAGTCTTAAGATTACTTCAGGAGGTTTCAGTCAGTCTTTAGATCCTTTAGGGGCTTCAGATGTCCACAGAGGAATTCAAAGAAAGCCCAGAGAAGTCTTCGAAGAGGTTCCAGTAGCATTCATGAAGGGTTCTTGGTGGTTCCTTGAGTTTTTTAACACTGCCTTCAATTGGTGACCTAGTGAAGGATCCATGGATCGTCAAGGACACTACACAGGGTTCCTTTTGGAGGTTCTCTGGGTTCTGTAGGAAGTTCTAAGGTTCGCTGAGGAGATTCAATGGTACAAAGCAGCAAGCTGAAGGTATAGAGGTTTAACATAAACGCTGCCATGACAACAGAAGAAGAATTAAGACAACATTGAAGACTGAATTTGATTTATCTGATCACATTTTATTTGGTAAGAAGTCTTAAGTCTTTGTAACAGGTTTTAGGTCAAGTCTTTGTAACAGGTTTTAAGTCAAGTCTTTGTAACAGGTTTTAGGTCAAGTCTTTGTAACAGGTTTTAGGTCAAGTCTTTGTAACAGGTTTTAGGTCACGTCTTTGTAACTGGTTTTAAGTCAAGTCTTTGTAACAGGTTTTAGGTCACGTCTTTGTAACTGGTTTTAAGTCACGTCTTTGTAACAGGTTTTAAGTCAAGTCTTTGTAACAGGTTTTAGGTCAAGTCTTTGTAACAGGTTTTAAGTCAAGTCTTTGTAACAGGTTTTAGGTCAAGTCTTTGTAACAGGTTTTAAGTCAAGTCTTTGTAACAGGTTTTAGGTCACGTCTTTGTAACTGGTTTTAAGTCAAGTCTTTGTAACAGGTTTTAAGTCAAGTCTTTGTAACAGGTTTTAGGTCAAGTCTTTGTAACAGGTTTTAAGTCAAGTCTTTGTAACAGGTTTTAAGTCAAGTCTTTGTAACAGGTTTTAAGTCAAGTCTTTGTAACAGGTTTTAAGTCAAGTCTTTGTAACTGGTTTTAAGTCAAGTCTTTGTAACAGGTTTTAAGTCAAGTCTTTGTAACAGGTTTTAGGTCAAGTCTTTGTAACAGGTTTTAAGTCAAGTCTTTGTAACTGGTTTTAAGTCAAGTCTTTGTAACAGGTTTTAAGTCAAGTCTTTGTAACAGGTTTTAAGTCAAGTCTTTGTAACAGGTTTTAGGTCAAGTCTTTGTAACTGGTTTTAAGTCAAGTCTTTGTAACAGGTTTTAAGTCAAGTCTTTGTAACAGGTTTTAGGTCAAGTCTTTGTAACTGGTTTTAAGTCAAGTCTTTGTAACAGGTTTTAAGTCAAGTCTTTGTAACAGGTTTTAAGTCAAGTCTTTGTAACAGGTTTTAAGTCAAGTCTTTGTAACTGGTTTTAAGTCAAGTCTTTGTAACAGGTTTTAAGTCAAGTCTTTGTAACAGGTTTTAGGTCAAGTCTTTGTAACAGGTTTTAAGTCAAGTCTTTGTAACTGGTTTTAAGTCAAGTCTTTGTAACAGGTTTTAAGTCAAGTCTTTGTAACTGGTTTTAAGTCAAGTCTTTGTAACAGGTTTTAAGTCAAGTCTTTGTAACTGGTTTTAAGTCAAGTCTTTGTAACAGGTTTTGTCAAGTCTTTGTAACAGGTTTTAAGTCAAGTCTTTGTAACAGGTTTTAGGTCAAGTCTTTGTAACAGGTTTTAAGTCACGTCTTTGTAACAGGTTTTAAGTCAAGTCTTTGTAACAGGTTTTAAGTCAAGTCTTTGTAACTGGTTTTAAGTCAAGTCTTTGTAACAGGTTTTAAGTCAAGTCTTTGTAACAGGTTTTAAGTCAAGTCTTTGTAACTGGTTTTAAGTCAAGTCTTTGTAACTGGTTTTAAGTCAAGTCTTTGTAACAGGTTTTAAGTCAAGTCTTTGTAACTGGTTTTAAGTCAAGTCTTTGTAACTGGTTTTAGGTCAAGTCTTTGTAACAGGTTTTAAGTCAAGTCTTTGTAACAGGTTTTAAGTCAAGTCTTTGTAACTGGTTTTAAGTCAAGTCTTTGTAACAGGTTTTAAGTCAAGTCTTTGTAACTGGTTTTAAGTCAAGTCTTTGTAACAGGTTTTAGGTCAAGTCTTTGTAACTGGTTTTAAGTCAAGTCTTTGTAACAGGTTTAAAGTCAAGTCTTTGTAACTGGTTTTAAGTCAAGTCTTTGTAACAGGTTTTAAGTCAAGTCTTTGTAACAGGTTTTAAGTCAAGTCTTTGTAACAGGTTTTAAGTCAAGTCTTTGTAACAGGTTTTAAGTCAAGTCTTTGTAACTGGTTTTAAGTCAAGTCTTTGTAACAAGTTTTAAGTCAAGTCTTTGTAACAGGTTTTAAGTCAAGTCTTTGTAACTGGTTTTAAGTCAAGTCTTTGTAACTGGTTTTAAGTCAAGTCTTTGTAACTGGTTTTAAGTCAAGTCTTTGTAACAGGTTTTAAGTCAAGTCTTTGTAACAGGTTTTAAGTCAAGTCTTTGTAACAAGTTTTAAGTCAAGTCTTTGTAACAGGTTTTAAGTCAAGTCTTTGTAACTGGTTTTAAGTCAAGTCTTTGTAACAGGTTTTAAGTCAAGTCTTTGTAACTGGTTTTAAGTCAAGTCTTTGTAACTGGTTTTAGGTCAAGTCTTTGTAACAGGTTTTAAGTCAAGTCTTTGTAACAGGTTTTAAGTCAAGTCTTTGTAACTGGTTTTAAGTCAAGTCTTTGTAACAGGTTTTAAGTCAAGTCTTTGTAACTGGTTTTAAGTCAAGTCTTTGTAACAGGTTTTAGGTCAAGTCTTTGTAACTGGTTTTAAGTCAAGTCTTTGTAACAGGTTTAAAGTCAAGTCTTTGTAACTGGTTTTAAGTCAAGTCTTTGTAACAGGTTTTAAGTCAAGTCTTTGTAACAGGTTTTAAGTCAAGTCTTTGTAACAGGTTTTAAGTCAAGTCTTTGTAACAGGTTTTAAGTCAAGTCTTTGTAACTGGTTTTAAGTCAAGTCTTTGTAACAAGTTTTAAGTCAAGTCTTTGTAACAGGTTTTAAGTCAAGTCTTTGTAACTGGTTTTAAGTCAAGTCTTTGTAACAGGTTTTAAGTCAAGTCTTTGTAACAGGTTTTAAGTCAAGTCTTTGTAACAGGTTTTAAGTCAAGTCTTTGTAACAGGTTTTAAGTCAAGTCTTTGTAACTGGTTTTAAGTCAAGTCTTTGTAACAGGTTTTAAGTCAAGTCTTTGTAACAGGTTTTAAGTCAAGTCTTTGTAACAGGTTTTAAGTCAAGTCTTTGTAACAAGTTTTAAGTCAAGTCTTTGTAACAGGTTTTAAGTCAAGTCTTTGTAACTGGTTTTAAGTCAAGTCTTTGTAACTGGTTTTAAGTCAAGTCTTTGTAACAGGTTTTAAGTCAAGTCTTTGTAACAGGTTTTAAGTCAAGTCTTTGTAACAGGTTTTAAGTCAAGTCTTTGTAACTGGTTTTAAGTCAAGTCTTTGTAACAGGTTTTAAGTCAAGTCTTTGTAACAGGTTTTAAGTCAAGTCTTTGTAACAGGTTTTAAGTCAAGTCTTTGTAACAGGTCTCAGTACTTCTTGGAGCGAGGTGTTCCCTGTGCTGGGCGCTGCTGTCGTGTGTGTTTCGTTGTGTAAATGTGCTGCTCTGTCACGTTTGTCGTCTTCACCACTTCACAGTGAAACCCTGAAAAGAATCCGGCGGTGGCAGAGTGACGGCGGTCTGCAGACAGAAATAGAGGCGTAATGGAGGGTTTGTGGTGCTGGTGTTATACTCCAGTCTGCTCCCTGAGTTATTTAGTGCTCAGCGTTGCACACACAGCTCGCTTTAACACAGTTATTGTTTCTCTGCTCATGTAGTGTGTGAACAGGTCAACATAGTGTTTACCTGCATGTGAAACTTGTTAGAGTCTGAGGAGGACTCCAACATGTACGTAACATTAACGTTAACACTGCAGCACAGTCATTATTTTTATGCATTCATGCTGAACTCAGTCTGGATATTATATCAGCTGAACATGTATGTAACATGTGTGTTAACGTTCCCTGTTTCTGTTTCTGTGAAGTGAAGCCAACACAGGAAGTGCCAAAAGCTGCATTCCTCTTATTGTACAGAGACTACGTCCAGGTTTTAGACAGTCTGTGGGGACGTCACAGAGACTACGTCCAGGTTTTAGACAGTCTGTGGGGACGTCTCAGAGACTACGTCCAGGTTTTAGACAGTCTGCGGGGACGTCTCAGAGACTACGTCCAGGTTTTAGACAGTCTGTGGGGACGTCACGGAGACTACGTCCAGGTTTTAGACAGTCTGCGAGGACATCACAGAGACTACGTCCAGGTTTTAGACAGTCTGTGGGGACGTCTCAGAGACTACGTCCAGGTTTTAGACAGTCTGTGGGGACGTCTCAGAGACTACGTCCAGGTTTTAGACAGTCTGCGGGGACGTCTCAGAGACTACGTCCAGGTTTTAGACAGTCTGTGGGGACGTCACGGAGACTACGTCCAGGTTTTAGACAGTCTGCGAGGACATCACAGAGACTACGTCCAGGTTTTAGACTGTCTGTGGGGACGTCTCAGAGACTACGTCCAGGTTTTAGACAGTCTGCGGGGACGTCTCAGAGACTACGTCCAGGTTTTAGACAGTCTGTGGGGACGTCACGGAGACTACGTCCAGGTTTTAGACAGTCTGTGGGGACGTCTCAGAGACTACGTCCAGGTTTTAGACAGTCTGCGGGGACGTCTCAGAGACTACGTCCAGGTTCTAGACAGTCTGCGGGGACGTCACGGAGACTACGTCCAGGTTTTAGACAGTCTGCGGGGACGTCACAGAGACTACGTCCAGGTTTTAGACAGTCTGCAGGGACGTCACGGAGACTACGTCCAGGTTTTAGACAGTCTGCGGGGACGTCACAGAGACTACGTCCAGGTTTTAGACAGTCTGCGGGGACGTCATAGAGACTACGTCCAGGTTTTAGACAGTCTGCGGGTCGTCTCAGAGACTACGTCCAGGTTTTAGACAGTCTGCAGGGACGTCACGGAGACTACGTCCAGGTTTTAGACAGTCTGCGGGGACGTCACAGAGACTACGTCCAGGTTTTAGACAGTCTGCGGGGACGTCACAGAGACTACGTCCAGGTTTTAGACAGTCTGTGGGGACGTCACGGAGACTACGTCTGTGTAAGTGCGGTGTTTTCAAGGTTGAGCTCATTTAAACTTTTACTCTGAAAATTTAAAACAAGAATTCAGCAGACAGGAAGAACTTTTATTCTGAAACATTCCACCACATTTTGCACTACCTCATGATGTCACAGTGATGTCACCAGTCGACAAACATCTTACATAATAGTGCTAGTAAAGACACTATCCAGCTGCACCTCTGAACCGGGTCAGAAGGTTTCAGGAGGTGTCACCTTCACCGCCGGCTCATGACCCTCCCCCGCCCTCCTCCCCTGCCTCCTCCCCCGGTGGGGAGCAGATTCGGGAGATGAACAGACAGTTGTAGTTCCACAGGAGGAGCAGCAGCATCAGCAGCAGACTGCAGAGCAGCAGGGCGGCCAGCAGGAGGCGATAACGAGACACTGCTGGAGGAGGGGGGGCAGTATACGTGAGAGGGAGAGGAAGAGGAGGAGGAGGAGGAGGAGGGTAGGAGGAGCAGTGATGGAGCCACAAACAGAAACGCTTGAGTCCAGATGGTCTGAGGTCAGATCTGCTTGGTGATGAAGACATGGTCCCGGAGGTCCTGGAGGTCCTGGAGGTCTGTGTTGGTCAGTTGGACTGAAAACAGAAACAGATCGATGGTTTCAAGAAACAACAGATTGTTTCTGTTCATAAACAGAAGAGAAGAAGAAGAAAGTCTGTCTGTCTTTTCTTTTACTGCAACAACCATCTACACCATGTGACCCCAACAAATGAAAGCAGGGTGAGTGAACAGGTGTCCGTAATGACCCACGGGTGACCGTAACGACCCACGGGTGACCGTAACGACCCACGGGTGACCGTAACGACCCACAGGTGACCGTAACGACCCACGGGTGACCGTAACGACCCACAGGTGACCGTAACGACCCACGGGTGACCGTAACGACCCACAGGTGTCCTTAACGACCCACGGGTGTCCGTAACGACCCACAGGTGACCGTAACGACCCACAGGTGACCTTAACGACCCACAGGTGACCGTAACGTCCCACGGGTTTCCCTAACGACCCACGGGTGACCGTAACGACCCACAGGTGACCGTAACGACCCACAGGTGTCCTTAACGACCCACGGGTGACCGTAACGACCCACAGGTGTCCTTAACGACCCACAGGTGTCCTTAACGACCCACAGGTGTCCTTAACGACCCACAGGTGACCGTAACGACGACCCAGGTGACCTTAACGACCCACAGGTGACCGTAACGTCCCACGGGTTTCCCTAACGACCCACGGGTGACCGTAACGACCCACAGGTGACCGTAACGACCCACAGGTGACCTTAACGACCCACAGGTGACCGTAACGTCCCACGGGTTTCCCTAACGACCCACGGGTGACCGTAACGACCCACAGGTGACCTTAACGACCCACGGGTGACCGTAACGACCCACAGGTGACCTTAACGACCCACGGGTGACCGTAACGACCCACAGGTGACCTTAACGACCCACGGGTGACCGTAACGACCCACAGGTGACCGTAACGACCCACGGGTTTCCCTAATGACCCACGGGTGACTGTAACGACCCACAGGTGACCTTAACGACCCACGGGTGACCGTAACGACCCACAGGTGACCGTAACGACCCACGGGTTTCCCTAACGACCCACAGGTGACCGTAACGACCCACAGGTGACCGTAACGACCCTCATTAAACCTTTGTTACGCCACATGAGCTTTAAATATCGCAGTCACACAGAATCAGGAGCCAGTCAGCTGTCCTACAGCCCGGTGTTTCCATCATACTTTGGGTTCTGTAGTCAGAGTAAAACTAGACTCGACCGGCTCGAGCTCGTCGGGTCGATACCGTCCAGCTCGTCAGCAGAGCCAGGCAGACACTAACCAGCTCCGCGTGTCTGACTCACCGCTCTGTGCTCTTCTTTGTTGGTGTTTCTTCTTCTTCTTCTTCTCTCTGTGGCACAGCTCCACCGCGTCTCGTCTCTTTGGCTGCAGCAGCCTCGGCCAATCAACCAGCTGATCACAAGAAGAAAACATGATGGTTAATCAATCCATCGCCAGCTCCTCCGTTAATCACAGTAATCACATGCAGGTGCTCACTTCCTGCTGAAGGGGAACTGCTTCGACGGTGAGGTGTGGAGCAGCGGTGGAGGTGGACGACGGACAGAGGCGTCCTGTCAGCTTCACAGTCAGATGTTTGAGCGACCTTCAGACTCAGAGTCAACAACTAAAGTCCAGCTGCTGAACCCGGAGCTGCACAGCTGAACGCTGAAGACCAAAACATGGAAAAACAGCCTGACACACGTCGAAGACAGTTTGATGAAAGTTTGATTTAAACCTGTAGAATTTAAAACAGCGTCACAAACAGCTGCTCTGCTGACTACAGTACCCACAATCCTCCGCTGTGGCTCCGTCTGTCCATTTGTTGACGTGAAGCCAAAAATTGATCTGAATGGAAAAGTCACGTTGCACCATCACACAGCGAAGCTCAAACAAACACAGAGAACATTGACAGTGAAATATCAACATGTGTCACCAGCTCATTGTTACTAATATCAGTCATTTATTACTGACCGACTGTCTGATTATTTACATTTTCTCTTTATGTATTATTTGGTAACGCCATTTTCACTTTTATTTATTTGGTTAGATTACTCTTACTTACTTACTCATATATATATATATATATATATATAATATATATATATATATATATACAACACCTCTGCAGAGTCGGCAGTCTGCCGTCCATGCCGTATCCATGGTCATGGTCGCTAGCTAACAGGCTGGTGTTAGCCTCCTTGGATGAGCTATGTTGCTTTTGTCCGGGTTTTTTTGACAGATCTGCGTTCAGCGTAGATGTAGGTGACCCAGATGTACAGCAGCTGTTTTAACAAATAGTGACTGACAAAAGCTTCAATTTAGTTTGCTGCTGAGAGCTCCAAGAGTTAAGACTGCTCACCATCTTGCCGCCCCCGTAAGCACCTTGATGGTCTTTATTACTGGTTTTTGTTGCTGGTTTTTGTTGCTGGCCTTTGTTGATGGCCTTTGTTGATGGTTTTTGTTGCTGGCCTTTGTTGATGGTCTTTGTTGATGGCCTTTGTTGCTGGCCTTTGTTGATGGTCTTTGTTGATGGCCTTTGTTGCTGGTCTTTGTTGCTGGCCTTTGTTGATGGTCTTTGTTGATGGCCTTTGTTGATGGTTTTTGTTGCTGGTCTTTGTTGCTGGTCTTTGTTGCTGGTCTTTGTTGATGGCCTTTGTTGATGGTCTTTGTTGTTGGCCTTTGTTGATGGTCTTTGTTGCTGGCCTTTGTTGATGGTCTTTGTTGCTGGCCTTTGTTAATGGTCTTTGTTGCTGGTTTTTGTTAATGGTCTTTGTTGCTGGTTTTTGTTAATGGTCTTTGTTGCTGGTCTTTGTTGCTGGTTTTTGTTGCTGGTCTTTGTTGCTGGTCTTTGTTGCTGGTCTTTGTTGCTGGTCTTTGTTGCTGGTCTTTGTTGCTGGTCTTTGTTGCTGGTCTTTGTTGCTGGTCTTTGTTGCTGGCCTTTGTTGCTGGCCTTTGTTGCTGGCCTTTGTTGATGGTCTTTGTTGCTGGTCTTTGTTGCTGGTCTTTGTTGCTGGCCTTTGTTGATGGTCTTTGTTGTTGGCCTTTGTTGCTGGTCTTTGTTGTTGGCCTTTGTTGCTGGTCTTTGTTGTTGGCCTTTGTTGATGGTCTTTGTTGTTGGCCTTTGTTAATGGTCTTTGTTGCTAGTTTTTGTTGCTTGTCTTTGTTGCTGGTCTTTGTTGCTGGTCTAATAATAATAATAATAATAATAGTAATTTATTGTTATTATTATTATTAAAGCTTATTGTTATTATTATTATTATTATTATTGTTATTATTATTAATCTTATTAAAGCTTATTATTATTATTATTATTATTATTAAAGCTTATTATTATTATTGTTATTATTATTATTAAAGCTTATTATTATTGTTATTATTATTAAAGCTTATTATTATTATTGTTTATATTATTATTATTAAAGCTTATTTATTATTTTGTTTTATATTATTGTTATTATCATTATAAAAGCTTATTAGTATTATTATTATTATCATTATGAAAGCTTATTATTATTATTATTATTATTATTATTATTATGATGAAAGCTTATTCTAACGCCTCTTTCTGAGTGAACGGAGCGGCTGTCCTTGAAGAACTTGTTGCCTTCTATTTCAGTGCCACTACATGCTCACTGTTTCTCATCTCTGAAGCCGTGCTCTCTCCACAGTAACTGGCTGTTTCACATTCAAGGCTGCTTTGTCCTGGGCCTGAGCGTCAGTGGATTTAAGGTCGCCTCATGAGATTCAAGGCCTCTTCTTTGGTCCTGAAGCTGGCCATCTTCCACCTGTAACAGCCACTGAAGGAACCCTGCTCCTTCAGACTCGGATGCTTGTTCACAGGAGCTTCTGCAACATCACTGAGATCACTGTCAGGTGAATTGAATTATTTCTTGGGCCAGTTTCTCCAAAACGTGTGATTTCAGTTCTGGTGAGGGGCTGCTCAGCATCGCCTGGTCAGGTTGTAACTAGGGATTGTGCGAGATGTGATGCACTGAGGATGAAGCGGGCTCTGGACTGCTCGAGGTCGACGTGTCATCGTGTCATCATTGTTGTCAATACTTAAGTATGCATGAACTCACCGACAGGATTGCAAAGCCATTTCCAAAATCAGCATCTGGATGTTGAAGCTGAAAATCTTCTTGCAATGTAAAACTGGTCTTCACTGTCTGGAGTCCGGCATCATCTTCACGAGCAGAACCCTCACAGCGTCTCTGACGATAATTTATAATTTGGCAAGTGTTGATATTTATTAAAAATCTAAAGTAGGATCTTATGTGATATGTATTACTCTGCTTGATCATTTTCTGTCTTATAATGTAAATGAATTCAAATATTTTGGTTGTGAACTTGATTACTCAAAAATAATAATGGATACATTTATTCATCATAACTCATACCTTGCATGATTTCACGACTTACTGTGTCACATGATGTGGGAAAAATACTCAGCATTACATCCATCGTGCAGTGACGTTAATGTGTCGCGCTCTCTCAGTGACGGGTTCAAAACATCTGACCTGCGCAGACTTTCTATGCTGCCTTGCAAAAACAAAGAATAAATCATTTCCTGTGGACGACAATCATTCCTCTGTTGTAGTTCATTGTATGACACACTTTTTGTCATATGGACATCAGTCTCATCTGCTAATCTTTGCTTAATAGCAGTTGCCAATGTTGCTTTGCAAAACATCGTTGGTGCTGACGAGGCAAAAAACAGCATCTGTCTGATGTTCTCCTCAAATCTCAAAGTCATTTATGGATAAGAGGAGCAGATATTGATGTTTCAGGGAGCAGACGGAGGTTTGGAGCTCTTGGTATCTCTGGCGATGTTCACTGACTCATCACAGTCCAGCTACAAACAAGCTCCACCATGTCCGTGAGATCCAAAACAACATGCAGGTTCATCTCCGCAACAAGTGGACCAATAATCAGAGGCAGCAGTATGAGCAGAGACCAATGTTCACGCGCATCCCCACCAGACTTTCCTAACTGAGAGAGTCTGCGGTATTCATGAGGTCATTGGTTCATCAAAGTTTTGGATTCAATGGTTACGTTTGCTAAGGTGAAACCGAAAAACAGTGAGCGCGCTGGCAGCAGGAAAACACAATTCTGTTTCACTCCACAGCATGCACTTGTTGTTTCGAGTAACGCTTCACATGACGTTCTGCGCTCAAACACACCAGCAGGTACCTGCCAGCCCGTGAGCTGCCGGACTGTCAGCATCGCCCTCGCTCCACTGACTGATGAACACATGCTGCTCCAAAATGACCAACAGCCAAATAAACGGATGAGAGAGTAGAACGAGAACCAGGAGGTGAATTGTCTGAGACCCAGTATACCCCACAAAGCCTGTGCTTTCACGGGAGGCACCAGGAGGACTGCAAACCTCAAAATCATCAATGTAAAGTAACTTATTTAAGACCCAACCCATCACTCTTTTCAGACTGATCCAAGATGAGGTACGGTCGATCAATTGAGTCACTGAGTCATCTTCTTCTTTGGCAAAAACTGTATTAGCAACAATACTCATTCTGACTTCAGGATCATCTTGCTCTGATTGTGCTTCTGACCAGTCTGGGTTTGTAGGCCACTGCTCTTCTGATAATAGCAGAAATTGTGGACCACACATCCATTGTTCATCCTTGAGGAATGACTTCACTCCAAGTCCCCTGGAAGCAAGATCTGCTGGATTAGACAAGGTGCTCACATATCTCCACTGAGCTGCATGAGACACTTTGAGGATCTCCGAGACCCTATTAGCAACAAATGTTCTAAATCTAGAGGTCTCATTCTTGATGTATTTTAACACTGAGGTGCTATCGGTCCAAAAGACAGAGTCAAGCAATGGCATCCTTAGCTCCCTTCTCCACAATGTGTCCATACGTGCTGCGACTACTGCTGCTGTTAGCTCCAGTCTGGGAATGGTAATTGGTTTTAAAGGTACCACCCTAGACTTTCCCATGACAAGAGTACTGCATGGCTTTCCATTGGTGTTGCATAACAGCAGATAGGTAGCTGTTCCATAACCTACCTCACTTGCATCTGAAAAATGATGTAATTGGGCAGAAGCTACAGTGCCAAAGTCTGCAGGCTTAAAACATCTCCTGACCTTGAAATCCTCCAATAGATGGAGCTCCTGCATCCAATTGATCCATTTCTGTGCAATGGGTTCAGCAACAAGATCATCCCATCCAAAGCCTCTCCTACACAGATCCTGCAGGATTAGTTTGGCCTTTAGCACCACCGGCACAAGGATTCCAAGCGGATCGTAAATGGAACTGACCACAGAAAAGATCCCTCTACGGGTCAAAGGTCGATCTTGGATTGAAATCCTGAACTTGAATGCATCTGATTGCACACACCACTGCACTCCCAGAACTCTGAGAAATGTGTCAGGGTCTAAATCCATCTCCTGTACATCCACCGCCCTTTGCTCTTCAGGAATTGCAGCCAACACGATTCGACTGTTACTTATCCACTTCTTTAACTGAAAGCCACCTCTGGCGCAAATGGCTCGAAGACTATAATAGAGAGAAACAGCCTCGGACTCAGAGGGCACAGATACAAGACAGTCATCTACATAAAAGCTGTGCATGATGGTGTCCACCACCTGCTGACTGTAAGAGTTGCTGTTATCCTCTGCACATTTTCGTAGAGCAAAATTTGCACAGCTCGGTGATGAGGTTGCCCCACACACATCCTGTACTCTTCCATAGGTTGAGAGAAATCCCCACCTGGCCACCAGAGAAACCTCAACAAGTTACAGTCTTCAACTGGCACACGCACTTGGTGATACATGGCCTCAATATCTGCTATCAAAACGATGGGTTCTTTCCTGAATCTGGCTCTGACTCCAATCAATGAACTGGTAAGATCAGGTCCCTGCAGCAGCTGTGTGTTCAGCGATGTACCTTGGAATGATGCAGCACTCTGATCTTCTTCTTGTGCGGATGGTATACACCATGATGTGGAATATACCAGGTTTTGCCATAGTGACATGCCAGATCTTCAAGAGGCACATTTTCAGCATAACCACAGGAAATGATGTTGTGCATAAAGGTGGTGTAATCTGCATGGCCTTTTGGAACCTTCTTTTTTTTTAATTCAAGGCACGTTGCTCGGCTAGCTTGCGATTATCAGGCATGCACACATTTCCTTTTTAAAAGGCAAACCAATGGTGTCGTGACCATCCACCAACTTAACAGAGCTTTTCACCATTTCCATAAACTGGCCATCTTCTCTTGATGGACCCAGTTGCTCTTCATGGCTGCATTCAGGGAAGTCAAGTTGAAACTGTTGCTTCCACAGCTCATCCAATTTTACTATAGAGATGCGATTAGCAGTAATGCTGGGTTGTTCCAAGTTTGCTTCACCACACATTGGCCCGTTGACAGTCCATCCCAACATGGTCTGAACAGCATACGGTCCTCCGTCTTGACTTGGAATCACCTTTGTTGGTTCCAGAGCTGTAGGTACATTTAAGCCAATCAGCAGCTCAATATCTGCATCAATTTCAGGTAGGTGTACACCACGTAAATATGGCCATCTGGCTAGATCTTGCTCCCTTGGTATGTTGCTCTTGCACACAGGCATTTTCTTCTGTGTAAAGACATCTGGCAAGTCACAGTAGAGATCACTTTCCAGGCCAGCTATCTCCAGATCTGATACAATGCAACATCCCACAAGCCTTTCCTGGCCCATAGTTCGTAAGATAATTTTAGTTCCTCTTCCTGAAACATTCAGCTTATTCATCAAACTTGATGTACAAAAAGAGCCAGAACTGCCTTGGTCCAGAAACGCATTAGTTTCCACCACTTTGTGACCTCTTTTGGACTTGACCTTGACTGGCACGATGGAGAGCTTACAGCCATGGTCACCGGCCCCAGTAAGACCACTACTTTGCACTGCTACCACAGAGCTGCCCGCTGCTGTGTTTGTATCGGCCACAACTGATAGACCTTTCTCTTGCTCCTTGTTTTTTGGATGAATATGAAGCATGCTAGGGTGCTTAGCGCCACATGTTTTACACGACAGTCGCGTCTTGCAGTCCTTACTTATGTGCCCTATGCACAGACAACCAAAGCAGACTCCATGTTCTTTCAAAAAAGTGATCTTGTCACTATGTGCCTTCTTTAGGGCACACCTCCAATGCATGTTCACTCTTGCAATATAAGCAGGTCCTTTTACCCAGTGGGGCTTCTTCCTTTTTCACATGAGTTTTTCCATTAACTGATTTTACTGTAGTAGCAAATGTTCCTTGGTTACGTGTATGACGCTGATAGCTATCTTTGCTGCCATTTTGTGTTTGCACTGTCTTTGGAGTATCCTGAATATGTCCAAATACAGGGTCTGCTACAATTCTTATCTGACGTTCAATAAAACCGACAATGTCAGGGAAAGTAGCTCTTCGACGGCACGTCTCTTGAATATCACAAGCTACTGTCCTCCATTTATCTCTTAACTTGTATGGTAACTTCTTGATCACCATCAGCATGTTAGCAGGCATGTTGAGCTCAGACATGTACTCTATGTCATCCATTGTGTTACAACATCCTCTTAAGAAGAGACCATATGCTTGGAGAGACTTGGCATCCTCTGCCTTAACCAAGGGCCATGAGAGTGCCTTGTCCAAATAAGCAGAAACAATCTTTTGCTCATTCCCAAAATGCTCGTCCAACAAAGCCTTAGCCTTTTGATATGCCCTGTCTGGAGGCATTCGCTGACAGCTTCGAACAAGCTCATGTGGTTGTCCCCTTGTGTATTGTGCCAGGAAGTGCAAGCAGTCTCCAGCATCACTTGTCCTTTCCTCAACATTGTGCTCAAAGGATCTCATAAAGGCATGATAGTTCAGAGGGTCTCCATCAAACACCTGGATCTCTCTCCTTGGCAAATGAGAGATGTTCTGTTGTCGTGCCAGCAGATCAGAGATTTCATTTTGCCTTGCTATTATGGATAGCAAATTGTGATTGTTATCAATAACTGGTACCTGAACTTGCGGACTAGTTGTAAATTGAGAAGCCAAAACATTATTATTCACATTAGGAGCCATTGGGAGCCTCTGCTGGACTATTTGAGATCCAACATCAACTTTCCTTTTTGTTAAATGAGACTTAGATGTATTTTGACTGTCATACACTCCATGGCCACCAGGCACAAATGAGTCAGTCTCAGCATCAAGACCAGCATGGGCCCCTTTGGCTAGATAAGATTCCATGGCATCAGATTTTTTATCTCTGGTGTCTTTCACACTGCTTCGTGAGACTCTTAAGACCTCCATCCGAGCCTGAGCAGCTGCTATCTCCATTTCAAGCTCAAATCTTTCTGCTTCCTTATTTCCTCCTCTTGCTGATCCAGTCTTTGCTTTTGTTTGAGTAGTTTTTGACGAGCGAGGAGAGCAGCCATCTCAGCTTCTGCTTTGACACGAGAAGAGGAAGTAGAGGAGCTTGAAGTTCTTGAAATCCCAGTTTTTGATCCATATTTTGTGCTTCCAACATTTGAGATGCTGTCCTCTGGCTGAATGTCATCATGCATTACTCCAAGTATAGCATTTTCTTCCACATTGTCATGTGTTGCATATCCTGGGACTGGTCTCTTAGTTTCAGAGAGCCACTGTGTCACATCCTCAATAAATCCTTTGTTGTAGGTATTGATGCTTGCAAACCACTTTTTGTTTATCCTTTTCCACCTCAGGTAATATTTCCACCAATGACTCATGCAGGGAAGTTGTCTCTTTATGTAATTGCATCAAAATGTCCACCTGAGTTTGTACCTTTGAAATATTTGAATCATTCTCCATGAGCTCCTTTAAAAATGATGATACGTTTCATTTTATTTATTCTTGTTTGGCGTTCTTTTTGAAGACTTTCCATTTTGCACCTAAAGACCTTTTCGGTGAGAATGATTTTTCATTGTTATCAGTTTCATTTGCATTTGAACCAGCCTTTGATCCATTCATCTTGACACCCATCAATGTGTGCACCACAAAAGTTTAGACAACATATGTCACAATCCACATTTGCATCATGAATCCACATCCAACTTTGCTGTTTTGGTTTGGCACAATTGTGACTCCATACATGAATTCACTGTTGCTTTCAAATCCACTTTTATTCAGGCATGACCATCAGCAATAAATGCATCAAACATCCACTTCCAACTTCACTTCCTTAATGTGCACCAACAAGTGAAGAACTTTTCCACGAGTTAATTTATTCTCACGTGATAATGACGTCAAATGACAGCCACAGGTATCCAACAAGCAGCAGTAATCAGCATCAACTGTGTCCAGGCAAATATACTTCACAGTATGAATGAACTGATCTCACACACCATGGGTTGTACTGCGCTCTTTTTGTTTTGTTCAAAGTTACTCACGGTCACCATCCAAAGAGGCTGAGTGGTCCAAAGTGCACAAATCCAGTGAAGCATCAGAAGGTAAGTGTCGGATCTGTAGCCGTTTTCTGTTGACAATGTTGTGTGACTATCAAAACCAGTATCAGTCACTGAGAGGAGAAAGCAGGGCTCTGTCTGACACGCTGGGTCCAAGGATAAAGCATCGCATCTTCACTGCAGGTTGATGTTATTTATTTATCTTTGCAAACAAACACATGCATTTATGCTGTGGAATTATGGAAAATGAACCTTTGCGGTCAACAGAAAATATCGGGCCTCTACCTCACCCTCTCTCTATACCAGAACACACACACATTCACAGGCAGGTGCAGGTGATGTTCATTCAGCTCACACCCACGCCCACACACATGTAGCCACACCCACCACCCAGGTGACAAGTGAGAAAATCTCTGCCTCTACATGTATATATACACACACACACACACACACACACACACACACACACACATATATATATAAATATATATATGTGTGTGTGTGTGTGTATATATATACACACACACACACACACACACATATATATATACAGTGGTATGAAAAAGTTTGGGCACCCCTGATCGTTTTCAGGATTTTCCTTTATAAATTATTGGTTGTTCCGATCAGCAATTTCAGTTAAATATATCATATAGCAGACAAACACAGTGATTTGAGAAGTGAAATGAAGTTTATAGGCTTAACAGAAAGTGTGCAATAATTACTTAACAAAAGTAGACAGGTGCATAAATTTGGGCACCCTTGTTGTTTTATTGATTTGAGTACCTTTAGCACTAATTATTGGAACACAAAGTTTGTTTGGTAAGCTCACTGACCCTTGACCTACATACACAGGTGAAGCCAATCGTGAGAAAGGGTATTTCAGGTGGCCAGTAGCAAGTTGTTCTCCCTTTTGCATCTTCTCTGAGGAGTGGCACCATGGGAGCCTCAAAACAACTCTCAAATGACCTGAAAACAAAGATTGTCCAACATCATGGTTTAGGGGAAGGATACAAAAAGCTGGCTCAGAGATTTAAGCTGTCAGTTTCCACTGTGAGGAACATAGGGAGGAAATGGAAGACCACAGGCACAGTCCTAGTTAAGGCCCGGAGTGGCAGGCCAAGAAAAATCTCAGAGAAGCAGAGGCGAAGGATGGTGAGAACGGTCAAAGTCAACCCACAGACCAGCTCCAAAGACCAACAACATGATCTTGCTGCAGAAGGTGTCACTGTGCATCGTTCAACTATTCAGCGCACTTTGCACAAGGAGATGCTGTATGGGAGAGTAATGCGGCGGAAGCCTTTTCTACGCACATGCCACAAACAGAGTCGCTTGAGGTATGCTAAAGCACATTTGGACAAGCCAGCTTCCTTTTGGAATAAGGTCCTGTGGACTGATGAATGTAAAATTGAGTTATTTGGACATAACAAGGGGCGGTATGCATGGCGGAAGAAGAACACAGCATTCCAAGACAAACACTTGCTACCCACAGTAAAATTTGGTAGCGGTTCCATCATGCTGTGGGGCTGTGTGGCCAGTGCAGGTACTGGCAATCTTGTAAGAGTTGAAGGTCGCATGGATTCCAGTCAGTATCAGCAGATTCTTGCCAACAATGTTCAAGAATCAGTGACAAAGTTGAAGTTGCGCCGGGGCTGGATACTTCAACAAGACAACGACCCCAAACACTGCTCAAACTCTACAAAGGCATTCATGCAGAGGAACAACTACAACGTTCTGGAATGGCCATCTCAGTCCCCAGACCTGAACATTATTGAAAATCTGTGGTGTGATTTAAAGCGGGCTGTCCATGCTCAAAAGCCATCAAACCTGACTGAACTGGAGATGTTTTGTAAAGAAGAATGGTCAAAAATACCTTCAACCACACTCCAGACCCTCATTGGAAGCTATAGGAAGCGTTTAGAGGCTGTTATTTCTGCAAAAGGAGGATCTACGAAATATTGATGTAATTTTTCTGTTGGGGTGCCCAAATTTATGCACCTGTCTACTTTTGTTTAAGTAATTATTGCACACTTTCTGTTAAGCCTATAAACTTCATTTCACTTCTCAAATATCACTGTGTTTGTCTGCTATATGATATATTTAACTGAAATTGCTGATCGGAACAACCAATAATTTATAAAGGAAAATCCTGAAAACGATCAGGGGTGCCCAAACTTTTTCATACCACTGTATATATGTGTGTGTGTGTGTATATATACATATATATATGTATATATACACACACACACACACACACACACACACACACACATATATATATATATATATATATATATATATATGTGTGTGTGTGTGTGTGAATTACTCACCTCTCAGGTGTTGCCGGGCAGACTTTCCTCTCCCACTTCCAGAACTTTCTCTGCATCCGGTGGGTGTGGCGCTTGCGCAATAGCTCTCCCTGTCAGTCACTGATTTGAAATGAATGAATCTAATTCATCTGAATTTTCTTTGATTCATGTTAAACAAACAAGAACAAATCATGTAATGGAGATAAACATGATTCATTCATTAGATGTGAACATATTTCTAGTTTGCTAATCAAACACATGCCCTGGATGAGGCGAATGTGTGACAGAGAAAAAACGTAGCACTGTGCAGCTGAGCCACTGTAAACTGTAATCTGTAATCCACCCTATCATATGGCACACACAATAATCCCAGTCTTAATCTAGGTTTTCAGTTGTTTCAGATAAACCTTGAAACTAATATCAGAATCTTTCGGCAGGATAGTCTTCTTAATTATGTTGATCCCTGGCGAGTAGTTTGCTCCAAGATGTGTCGTAAAGCGTTACGTACTTCTCCCGACCCGGAGCCCAAAGTTACATAGAGTGAGAACAGACGTACGAATGACAGAGACACCGTTCACCTGATCACAGGTCAGAGTGGGTCACCTGATCACAGGTCAGAGTGGGTCACCTGATCACAGGTCAGAGTGGGTCACCTGATCACAGGTCAGAGTGGGTCACCTGATCACAGGTCAGAGTGGATCACCTGATCACAGGTCAGAGTGGGTCACCTGATCACAGGTCAGAGTGGATCACCTGATCACAGGTCAGAGTGGGTCACCTGATCACAGGTCAGAGTGGATCACCTGGTCACAGGTCAGAGTGGGTCGCCTGATCACAGGTCAGAGTGGGTCGCCTGATCACAGGTCAGAGTGGGTCGCCTGATCACAGGTCAGAGTGGGTCGCCTGATCACAGGTCAGAGTGGGTCGCCTGATCACAGGTCAGTGTGGGTCACCTGATCACAGGTCAGAGTGGGTCACCTGATCACAGGTCAGAGTGGGTCACCTGATCACAGGTCAGAGTGGATCACCTGATCACAGGTCAGAGTGGATCACCTGATCACAGGTCAGAGTGGGTCACCTGATCACAGGTCAGTGTGGGTCACCTGATCACAGGTCAGTGTGGGTCACCTGATCACAGGTCAGTGTGGATCACCTGATCACAGGTCAGTGTGGATCACCTGATCACAGGTCAGAGTGGGTCACCTGATCACAGGTCAGAGTGGGTCACCTGATCACAGGTCAGTGTGGGTCACCTGATCACAGGTCAGTGTGGATCACCTGATCACAGGTCAGTGTGGATCACCTGATCACAGGTCAGAGTGGGTCACCTGATCACAGGTCAGTGTGGGTCACCTGATCACAGGTCAGTGTGGATCACCTGATCACAGGTCAGTGTGGATCACCTGATCACAGGTCAGAGTGGGTCACCTGATCACAGGTCAGTGTGGGTCACCTGATCACAGGTCAGAGTGGGTCAACAGGAGGTCACAGACGGTACATTAATGTTTATCAGAGGAAAGTTTTAGTTCTTTAATTGAACTAAAGATCTTTTACGTTTCCTTTTAGATAAATCATTAATTTATCTTAATAGTTTGACTTACGCTGCAGATGAATTTTCTGATCCATGAAGGAAGATTTTATTTTCACCATTTTCTTTTATTACAGAAAACTTAAATCTGACACAAATGTTTCACTAAACATTTACTTCTGTTTTTCTAATACTTAATAATTCATTAATCTTTCCAGGAACATCACAGCTTCCTCTTACTTTCTGTCCCGGATTCAGTGGGATCAGTAAAATAAAGTGTTACCGGTGGTTCTGGTCTTTGTGGTAAAAACTGTGAGATCAGACACAAAACTGAAACAGCTGAAAGGTTGAAGTGCTGCACAGAGGGAGGAGGAAACGTCCTCTACAGTTTCAGAGTTTAAGACAGAGCGTCCAACAACTCTTCTTCTTCTTCTTCTTCTTCTTCTTCTTCTTCTTCTTCATGACAGCAGTTTAATGTAGCTGTAGCTCTTTAGTAAACGGACATCAGCTCAGTCTACACGTGATTATATATTTAATACAAACAGGAGTGAGACGACATCATCAAGGGAATAAACTCCACCAACAAGAAGTTGATTCAGTGCTTTTTACATCCAAAACAAATCATTAACAAAAAATAAAGAAAAAGAACAAAACCTTTATGACATCACATGATGTCACATTATGACATCATGTGATGTCATAATGTGACATCATGTAATGTCACATTATGTCATCATGTGATGTCATAATGTGACATCACATGATGTCACATTATGACATCAGAGTATAGCGGTCAGGGCGAGCTACGCGAACACAGTAACTTTAAAAAACACATTTCAAATGTTCTATGTTCCACGTTCTATATGTTCCATGTTCTGTTGTCTGTTCTATATGTTCCATGTTCTATATGTTCCATGTTCTGTTGTCCGTTCTATATGTTGCATGTTCTATATGTTCCATGTTCTGTTGTCCGTTCTATATGTTCCACATTCTATATGTTCCACGTTCTATATGTTCCATGTTCTGTTGTCCGTTCTATATGTTCCATGTTCTATATGTTCCATGTTCTGTTGTCCGTTCTATATGTTCCACATTCTATATGTTCCACGTTCTATATGTTCCATGTTCTGTTGTCCGTTCTATATGTTCCATGTTCTGTTGTCTGTTCTATATGTTCCATGTTCTATATGTTCCATGTTCTGTTGTCTGTTCTATATGTTCCACATTCTATATGTTCCATGTTCTGTTGTCTGTTCTATATGTTCCATGTTCTATATGTTCCATGTTCTGTTGTCTGTTCTATATGTTCCATGTTCTATATGTTCCATGTTCTGTTGTCCGTTCTATATGTTCCACATTCTATATGTTCCATGTTCTGTTGTCTGTTCTATATGTTGCATGTTCTGTTGTCTGTTCTATATGTTCCACGTTCTGTTGTCTGTTCTATATGTTCCATGTTCTATATGTTCCATGTTCTGTTGTCCGTTCTATATGTTCCACATTCTATATGTTCCATGTTCTGTTGTCCGTTCTATATGTTGCATGTTCTATATGTTGCATGTTCTGTTGTCTGTTCTATATGTTCCATGTTCTATATGTTCCATGTTCCGTTGTCTGTTCTATATGTTCCATGTTGTGTTGTCTGTTCTATATGTTCCATGTTGTGTTGTCTGTTCTATATGTTCCATGTTCTGTTGTCTGTTCTATATGTTCCATGTTCTGTTGTCTGTTCTATATGTTCCATGTTCTATATGTTCCATGTTCTGTTGTCCGTTCTATATGTTCCACGTTCTATATGTTCCATGTTCTGTTGTCTGTTCTATATGTTGCATGTTCTATATGTTCCATGTTCTGTTGTCTGTTCTATATGTTCACATCTCACAGTGAAACACGAAATGAAATGCTGTGAATTAAAGAGGAACGTGTCTGAAAACTTTATGATGGTGTAAATGTTCCGTGTGCACTAAACAAAACAAAGCTGAACTTTGACTGTGGAGAACATGGAGAACATTTAAGTGATGATGGAAAGTGAACCGTGTCCGGGGCAGCTCCCCTTTAATACAGCATCAGTGTGAACATGAAGAGAACCGAGCAGAATGAGAACAACACAACGTTCTGTCAGACGTCCATCTGACCAGCCTGCAGAGGAGTGATGAAGACCACGACGATGAACGTTCAGGTCAGGTGTCCCTTCAAAATAAAAGTCTCAGGTGGTAAATTATTTTTATTTATGATACAGTGACTCTCTATTGCTGCTCTTAATGTGAAGCCCGCAGGAAGTAACCAGTGTGCCACTGTAATTAAGATCATTGTTATTGTTAGTACTAGATTGTTTAATTAGTAGAATACTGAATTAAAAAACTACGACAGACTGATTTAGCATTAGCATTAGCATTAGCATGGGCTAATTGTTTTAATTAGTCATGTTTACATTTACATTTTGAACTAGCTTGTTAGCTTCAGCTGCTACGTAAGCATTGGATGTTAGCCTGAGAGTCACCTTCAGAAACTCCAATGTTTTCTCTTCTATCATCCTGGTGCTAACGAACCTTCATTCAGTTAATTAACACAAACTGTGTTTCACGTCTCTGCAGGCTGTTTTTCAGAATAAACTTTTAACGTGTACGGTTCTTTAAAATGACAATTTCCTGTTCCAGTGAGGCTCTCCGCTCAGGTCGGTTGTAGTTTTTATGCACACGCATGTTTTCTGCGAACATGTCAAACTTCAGAGACTGCAGCTTGAAAACCTCCTGACTCCAGCGGGCCGGTGTGGGCAGGCCTGGGATGGACGGGAGGTTTTCACAGGACACCAATCTCTGTTAGGTTGGAGTTACCGAGACTGACATGGGACTACATGTCCCATCATGCCCTGGGGCTGTCAGGTGGACAGTGGGTGGAGCCTCTGATTCAGGAAGTGTTTAAAGCTGCAGTTAAAGATCATAAATAAAAATGAATTAAACTAAAACAACATTTCATGTTTGTCTCAAACATGTTTTGAAATAAATAAATAAATAAATAAACAATACGTTTGTTCTTTATAGAAAAAATGCTTCCTGTTCCTGTCAAAATAAAAGTCGTATTAAAAGTTATTTAAATTATAATTACAATAACCTTAATCATTAGTGGTAATGTGTTAATTAATTCACTTTAACATATTTTTTTTTATAAAACAGTTAAACTCTCTACAAATAAAAATTATTTTCAAAGTTATGAACTTCCTGTTTTGTGTGTACGACATCTTAAATAGTTTGATATGAAAGAAACAATGTTTGATCATTTTAACTTCCTGTTTAGTTTTTAGAAATAACACAACAGATAGAGGAACTGCTTACTAACATTTGTAACCAGAGCTTTCATTATAATCTCATGGACTTCATCAACAGGGAAATATTTAATCTAATTCACATCTAAATCTTCCAGTTATAGACATTTGTTTTTATTAACTTCTTATAAAAGTTTTATCTGAATTATTGAAAGAAACTGTCAAAACTACATTACCCATGAGCCTCAGTGCCTCAGAGCCATGACAGATCCTGGTTCAGTCTGGTTCAATAATCCAAGAGATGTTGTAAAGAAACTTCCTGTCCCAGAGACTCGGCCCACCATCCACACCTTGACCGGGGATCAGGTCCTGATCAATCAATCATCAGGTCCCCGGTCAATCGATCGATCGACCAACAGGTTCCCGGTCAAACAGTTGGTCGGTTAACAGGTCCCCAGTCAAACAGTTGGTCGGTCGACAGGTCCCCTGAGCCATCGACGGGTCCCAAGTCAAACGATTGCTTAGTGGACAGGTCCTCAAAGGGGTCGGTCAACAGGTCCTCAGTCAAACGATTAGTCAGTCAACAGGTCCTCAGTCAAACGATTAGTCAGTCAACAGGTCCTCAGTCAAACGATTAGTCAGTCAACAGGTCCTCAGTCAAACGATTAGTCGGTCAACAGGTCCTCAGTCAAACGATTAGTCAGTCAACAGGTCCTCAGTCAAACGATTAGTCAGTCAACAGGTCCTCAGTCAAACGATTAGTCAGTCAACAGGTCCTCAGTCAAACGATTAGTCGGTCAACAGGTCCTCAGTCAAACGATTAGTCGGTCAACAGGTCCTCAGTCAAACGATTAGTCAGTCAACAGGTCCTCAGTCAAACGATTAGTCGGTCAACAGGTCCTCAGTCAAACGATTGGTCAGTCAACAGGTCCTCAGTCAAACGATTAGTCAGTCAACAGGTCCTCAGTCAAACGATTGGTCAGTCAACAGGTCCTCAGTCAAACGATTAGTCGGTCAACAGGTCCTCAGTCAAACGATTAGTCAGTCAACAGGTCCTCAGTCAAACGATTAGTCAGTCAACAGGTCCTCAGTCAAACGACTGGTCGGTCAACAGGTCCTCAGTCAAACGATTAGTCGGTCAACAGGTCCTCAGTCAAACGATTAGTCGGTCAACAGGTCCTCAGTCAAACGATTAGTCGGTCAACAGGTCCTCAGTCAAACGATTAGTCGGTCAACAGGTCCTCAGTCAAACGATTAGTCGGTCAACAGGTCCTCAGTCAAACGATTAGTCAGTCAACAGGTCCTCAGTCAAACGATTGGTCAGTCAACAGGTCCTCAGTCAAACGATTAGTCGGTCAACAGGTCCTCAGTCAAACGATTAGTCGGTCAACAGGTCCTCAGTCAAACGATTGGTCGGTCAACAGGTCCTCAGTCAAACGATTAGTCGGTCAACAGGTCCTCAGTCAAACGATTAGTCAGTCAACAGGTCCTCAGTCAAACGATTAGTCGGTCAACAGGTCCTCAGTCAAACGATTAGTCAGTCAACAGGTCCTCAATCAAACGATTAGTCAGTCAACAGGTCCTCAGTCAAACGATTAGTCAGTCAACAGGTCCTCAGTCAAACGATTAGTCAGTCAACAGGTCCTCAGTCAAAACGATTAGTCGGTCAACAGGTCCTCAGTCAAACGATTAGTCAGTCAACAGGTCCTCAGTCAACGATTAGTCAGTCAACAGGTCCTCAGTCAAACGATTAGTCGGTCAACAGGTCCTCAGTCAAACGATTAGTCAGTCAACAGGTCCTCAATCAAACGATTAGTCAGTCAACAGGTCCTCAGTCAAACGATTAGTCAGTCAACAGGTCCTCAGTCAAACGATTAGTCAGTCAACAGGTCCTCAATCAAACGATTAGTCAGTCAACAGGTCCTCAGTCAAACGATTAGTCAGTCAACAGGTCCTCAGTCAAACGATTAGTCAGTCAACAGGTCCTCAGTCAAACGATTGGTCGGTCAACAGGTCCTCAGTCAAACGATTAGTCGGTCAACAGGTCCTCAGTCAAACGATTAGTCAGTCAACAGGTCCTCAGTCAAACGATTAGTCGGTCAACAGGTCCTCAGTCAAACGATTGGTCAGTCAACAGGTCCTCAGTCAAACGATTAGTCGGTCAACAGGTCCTCAGTCAAACGATTAGTCAGTCAACAGGTCCTCAGTCAAACGATTAGTCGGTCAACAGGTCCTCAGTCAAACGATTAGTCAGTCAACAGGTCCTCAATCAAACGATTAGTCAGTCAACAGGTCCTCAGTCAAACGATTAGTCAGTCAACAGGTCCTCAGTCAAACGATTAGTCAGTCAACAGGTCCTCAGTCAAACGATTAGTCGGTCAACAGGTCCTCAGTCAAACGATTAGTCAGTCAACAGGTCCTCAGTCAAACGATTAGTCAGTCAACAGGTCCTCAGTCAAACGATTAGTCGGTCAACAGGTCCTCAGTCAAAACGATTAGTCAGTCAACAGGTCCTCAGTCAAACGATTAGTCGGTCAACAGGTCCTCAGTCAAACGATTAGTCAGTCAACAGGTCCTCAATCAAACGATTAGTCAGTCAACAGGTCCTCAGTCAAACGATTAGTCAGTCAACAGGTCCTCAGTCAAACGATTAGTCAGTCAACAGGTCCTCAGTCAAACGATTAGTCGGTCAACAGGTCCTCAGTCAAACGATTAGTCAGTCAACAGGTCCTCAGTCAAACGATTAGTCGGTCAACAGGTCCTCAGTCAGTCGACAGGTTCCCAGATCCATCGACAGGTCCCCGGTCGGTCGATTGATCGACAGGTTTTGGATTTCAGGAGCTCGAGTTTCCGGTGACAAACTGATTGATGAGCGATAATTTGGTGTAATCAATCAGTGTGACAGACAGGAAACAGAATCAAGTGTACAACATCAAAGAGATCGCCAAAATAAACCCAACTGGAAACACTCCTTTCAAAATAAAAGACATCTGTCTGGGAACAGCTACAAGCAGAGCAAGGCGAATGTGTGTGTGTGTGTGTGTGTGTGTGTGTGTGTGTGTGTGTTAATGTGTGTGTGGCTCAGCAGCAGCAGTGAAGCTCGCTCTCTCTCTCAGACCACGGTGCTGACGGAGGGATCTGATAGGTTGAGCTGCCCGGTGATGTCAGTCGGGTACGGCTGCAGAGAGACGGAGAGAAACGAGGAAACACGTTAATTAAACATTCGTCAGATCCAAGATGGCCGACGTCTGAGTTCATGCTTTTACATTAAAGTTAAAAAAAAGACAAAAATATATAAACTATATTATTGGTTAATCATGAGTATTGTTGCTATGGTTACATGAGCTTGGCCACTTTGATTTTACGAGGCTTTGACGAGGACACGTTCTTGACGAGGTCACGTTCTTGGCGAGGACACGTTCTTGACGAGGACACGTTCTTGACGAGGACACGTTCTTGACGAGGACACGTTCTTGACGAGGACACGTTCTTGACAAGGTCGGGTCGCGTTCTTGACGAGGACACGTTCTTGACAAGGTTGCGTTCTTGGCGAGGACACGTTCTTGACGAGATTGCATTCTTGACGAGGTCGCGTTCTTGACGAGGTCGCGTTCTTGACGAGGACACGTTCTTGACGAGGTCGCGTTCTTGGCGAGGACACGTTCTTGACAAGGCCGTGTTCTTGACAAGGTCGCGTTCTTGACGAGATCACGTTCTTGACGAGGTCGCGTTCTTGACGAGGTCGCGTTCTTGGCGAGGACACGTTCTTGACGAGGTCGCGGTCTTGGCGAGGACACGTTCTTGACAAGGCCGTGTTCTTGACGAGGCCGCGTTCTTGGCGAGGACACGTTCTTGGCGAGGACACGTTCTGGACAAGGTCGTGTTCTTGGCGAGGACGTGTTCTTGACGAGGACACGTTCTTGACGAGATTGCGTTCTTGACGAGGTCGCGTTCTTGACGAGGACACGTTCTTGACGAGGTCGCGCTCTTGACGAGGACACGTTCTTGCCGAGGTCGCGTTCTTGACGAGGGTCGCGTTCTTGACGAGGTCGCGTTCTTGGCGAGGACGCGTTCTTGGCGAGGACACGTTCTTGACGAGGTTGCGTTCTTGGCGAGGACACGTTCTGGACAAGGTCGCGTTCTTGACAAGGTCGCGTTCTTGGTGAGGACACGTTCTGGACAAGGTCGTGTTCTTGGCGAGGACACGTTCTTGACAAGGCTGTGTTCTTGACGAGGACACGTTCTTGACGAGGACACGTTCTTGACGAAGACACGTTATTGGCGAGGACGCATTCTTGACAAGGTCGCGTTCTTGGCGAGGACACGTTCTTGACAAGGCCGTGTTCTTGGCGAGGACACGTTCTTGGCGAGGACACGTTCTTGACGAGGACACGTTCTTGACGAGGACACGTTCTTGACGAGGTCGCGTTCTTGACGAGGTCGCGTTCTTGACGAGGACACGTTCTTGGCGAGGACATGTTCTTGACGAGGACGTTCTGACAAGGCCGTTGTTGCGAGGACACGTTCTTGACGAGGAGGTAGACGTTTGACGAGGTCGCGTTATGACGAGGTCGCGTTCTTGACGAGGTAGCGTTCTTGACGAGGACGCGTTCTTGGCGAGGACACGTTCTTGACGAGGACGCGTTGTTGATGAGGCTGTGTTCTTGACGAGGACACGTTCTTGACGAGGACACGTTCTTGACGAGGCCGTGTTCTTGACGAGGACACGTTCTTGACGAGGACACATTCTTGACGAGGACACGTTCTTGGCGAGGACACGTTCTTGACGAGGACACGTTCTTGGCGAGGACACGTTCTTGACGAGGACACGTTCTTGACGAGGACACGTTCTTGGCGAGGACACGTTCTTGACGAGGTCGCGTTCTTGACGAGGTCGCGTTCTTGACGAGGACACGTTCTTGGCGAGGACACGTTCTTGACGAGGACACGTTCTTGGCGAGGACACGTTCTTGACGAGGACACGTTCTTGACGAGGACACGTTCTTGGCGAGGACACGTTCTTAGCGAGGACACGTTCTTGACGAGGTCACTGCTTAACAAGGTCGCGGGTTTGAGTTTGACTCATGGTTTGATTTTAAATTTGACTTCCTGTGAGTTTCTGAACTTTTTGTCGATTCAATTCGCCTGTTGGTTACCATAGAAACAGATACACGTTGCCGAGAACTGTTAGCATTAGCCTTTAGCATTCAAAGTGAAACAGTTGGCGCAGAGACCTGGGCGGATGGATACACTGCTCTTCAAGAAACAGTTCCAGACACTGTCGGCCTCAGCTTGTCTGAAGCTGTAAACATTCAGCTTCCTGATTTTCTGTGTTTCCTGTAAAGACGGGAACCTGTCCGGGATATCGATTGGTGTTTATAGTGCGTGTGGAGCTCTGGTTGACTGTTAACCCGTCCTGTTAGCTCGCTCTCAATTATACAGTACTGAGGCCTGAGTCAGCTAAGCTAACCTAGATGCACGGCTCCAGAGAAAGCGTTTGATTGGATGATGATAAGTACACGCCCCGAGTGCAGGATGACATCATCAACAAGTTTTTCAAAGAATGAATGGAGACTGATTCTCTGATCTGACGTCTGAACAGGAAGTGATGTGTTGTTGTGTTTTGGGTCTACAGGTCGGTCGTGCTTGCAGAGGAGGACAGAGGCAGTGTGTGTGTAGTACAGCATGTAGTCTGGACACCATTCAAATCCACCGAGAGAAGAAGAAGAAACACTCATATAGAAAATAAAGAGAGATGATCACAAAGAGAGAAATGAGTTAGAGGCTGACCCCGCCACCCGTCAGTCACTGAACACCAACCCTCTGTTCAGTTCAGACAAACTGCTGTGGATTAAAAATATCTGAACAGCTTCACCGCTCTGAAAAGAAAGAAGAGATGCAGGCGGCACACGCAGGTCATAACCATCATCCACTCAGGATTCATAACAGCTCCTGCAGGACGAGCAGAGCTGTAACCAGAGTCATTCATTCAACATCGTCAGCTCTGAAGCTCTGAGTTAGCGTCCGTGATGAGGCCGCCCTGCGAGGACCAGAGCTCATCGTTAGTGGGAGACAAATGAGACGTCTCTGTGGACGTCTGTGGGATGTTCAGAGGGCGAGATGGAGGGATGGAGAGATGACAGGAGAGGAAAATAAACGACAGAACAGGAAGGACAACGACACAAAGGGCAGGACAAAAACAAGAGAGGAGGGGTGAGAGGACAGAACGTCCACAGGAGAGGAGAGACCACACAGTCTGACCCTCTTCATGTCTCCTTTGCAAGAGGACGACACGAGCCCTGACCTGACGGGACGCTTCCTGTCTTCATTCTGTTTCCTGTCGTCTGTCTGTCTATCTGAGGGACGGGTGATGGAGGCGGGAAGAGAAAGATGGCTGACTGACAGACAGGCGGCCGTGAAGAATCAGCAGGGAGATGATGGAGCTGGTGATGAGATGACAGGAGAGGAGGTGACGAGAAGATGAATGAAAAAAAATGATAGAAGAAAAAATGAGTGAAGAAGAGAGGAACATGAAAAAATGACAAAATATGAAAATAAAGAAAGATGGAGGATAAAAGGAGAACAGGAGGAGGAGGATGAGAGGAGGACAGGAGGAGGAGGATGAGAGGAGGACAGGAGGAGGAGGATGAGAGGAGGACAGGAGGAGGAGGATGAGAGGAGGACAGGAGGAGGAGGCGGATAGGTTGTCTTCATCTCCTTACCGTGGCGTCCCCGGAGGCCCTACGACGTTTGAGGTCGGAGGTCGAAGTGATGGACCTAAAAGAGGTTTTCAGTTTGGGCTCGGGCTCTGCTCTACCACTTTTCCTATCCTAAAATAAATCATACGATAGGTGCACACACACATTAACACGCAGCAGACCACTACACACCTCTGTGCACTGCAGATCAGCTGCTATCATGGAGTATCATATAGTATGACAGTCTAATGTACTGTAATGTAGTGTAATGTAGTGTAATGTAGTGTAATGTAGTGCAATGTAGCATAATGTGCTATAATGTAGTGTAATGTTGTGTAATGTCATATAATGTAGTGTAATGTCATATAATGTAGTGTAATGTAGTGTAATGTCATATAATGTAGTGTAATGTCATATAATGTAGTGTAATGTAGTGTAATGTCATATAATGTAGTGTAAGGTAGTGTAATGTCATATAACGTAGTGTAATGTAGTGTAATGTCATATAATGTAGTGTAATGTAGTGTAATGTCATATAATGTAGTGTAATGTCGTGTAATGTCATATAATGTAGTGTAATGTAGTGTAATGTCATAAAATGTAGTGTAATGTAGTGTAATGTCATATAATGTAGTGTAATGTAGTGTAATGTCATATAATGTAGTGTAATTAGTGTAATGTCATATAATGTAGTGTAATGTAGTGTAATGTCATATAATGTAGTGTAATGTTATATAATGTAGTGTAATGTCGTGTAATGTCATATAATGTAGTGTAATGTCGTGTAATGTCATATAATGTAGTGTAATTAGTGTAATGTCATATAATGTAGTGTAATTAGTGTAATGTCATATAATGTAGTGTAATGTTATATAATGTAGTGTAATGTTATATAATGTAGTGTAATGTCATATAATGTAGTGTAATGTCGTGTAATGTCATATAATGTAGTGTAATTAGTGTAATGTTATATAATGTAGTGTAATTAGTGTAATGTCATATAATGTAGTGTAATGTTATATAATGTAGTGTAATGTCATATAATGTAGTGTAATGTCATATAATGTAGTGTAATGTTATATAATGTAGTGTAATGTCGTGTAATGTCATATAATGTAGTGTAATGTCATATAATGTAGTTTAATGTCATATAATGTAGTGTAAGGTAGTGTAATGTCATATAATGTAGTGTAATGTAGTGTAATGTCAAATAATGTAGTGTAATGTCATATAATGTAGTGTAATGTAGTGTAATGTCATATAATGTAGTGTAATTAGTGTAATGTCATATAATGTAGTGTAATGTTATATAATGTAGTGTAATGTCGTGTAATGTCATATAATGTAGTGTAATGTCGTGTAATGTCATATAATGTAGTGTAATGTCATATAATGTAGTGTAATGTCGTGTAATGTCATATAATGTAGTGTAATGTCATATAATGTAGTGTAATGTCATATAATGTAGTGTAATGTCGTGTAATGTAGTGTAATGTCATATAATCTAGTGTAATGTCATATAATGTAGAGTAATGTCATATAATGTAGTGTGATGTCATGTAATGTCATATAATGTAGTGTAATGTCATATAATGTAGTATAATGTCATATAATGTAGTGTAATGTCGTGTAATGTAGTGTGATGTCGTGTAATGTCATAATGTAGTGTAATGTCATATAATGTAGTGTGATGTCATATAATGTAGTGTGATGTCATGTGATGTCATATAATGTAGTGTAATGTCATATAATGTAGTGTAATGTCATATAATGTAGTGTAATGTCATATATTGTAGTGTAATGTCGTGTAATGTCATATAATGTAGTGTAATGTCATATAATGTAGTGTAATGTTGTGTAATGTCATATAATGTAGTGTAATGTCATATAATGTAGTGTAATGTTGTGTAATGTCATATAATGTAGTGTAATGTCATATAATGTAGTGTAATGTCGTGTAATGTAGTGTGATGTCGTGTAATGTCATATAATGTAGTGTAATGTCATATAATGTCGTGTAATGTCATATAATGTAGTGTGATGTCATATAATGTAGTGTGATGTCATGTAATGTCATATAATGTAGTGCAATGTCATATAATGTAGTGTAATGTCATATAATGTAGTGTAATGTCAAATATTGTAGTGTAATGTCATATAATGTAGTGTAATGTTGTGTAATGTAGTGTAATGTCGTGTAATGTAGTGTAATGTCGTGTAATGTCATATAATGTAGTGTAATGTCGTGTAATGTCATATAATGTAGTGTAATGTCATATAATGTAGTGTAATGTCATATAATGTAGTGTAATGTAGTGTAATGTCATATAATGTAGTGTAATGTCATATAATGTAGTGTAATGTCGTGTAATGTCATATAATGTAGTGTAATGTCATATAATGTCATATAACGTCGTGTAATGTAGTGTAATGTCATATAATGTAGTGTAATGTCATATATTGTAGTGTAATGTCGTGTAATGTCATATAATGTAGTGTAATGTCGTGTAATGTCATATAATGTGTAATGTCGTGTAATGTCATATAATGTAGTGTAATGTCATATAATGTAGTGTAAAGTCGTGTAATGTCATATAATGTAGTGTAATGTCGTGTAATGTCGTGTAATGTCATATAATGTAGTGTAATGTCGTGTAATGTCATATAATGTAGTGTAATGTCGTGTAATGTCATATAATGTAGTGTAATGTAGTGTAATGTCATATAATGTAGTGTAATGTAGTGTAAGTCATATAATGTAGTGTGTGTGTATGTTCGTGTAATGTATAATGTAGTGTAATGTCATATAATGTAATGTAATGTCGTGTAATGTCATATAATGTAGTGTAATGTAGTGTAATGTCATATAATGTAGTGTAATGTAGTGTAATGTCATATAATGTAGTGTAATGTCGTGTAATGTCATATAATGTAGTGTAATGTCATGTAATGTCATATATTGTAGTGTAATGTCGTGTAATGTCATATAATGTAGTGTAATGTAGTGTAATGTCATATAATGTAGTGTAATGTCGTGTAATGTCATATAATGTAGTGTAATGTCATGTAATGTCATATATTGTAGTGTAATGTCGTGTAATGTCATATAATGTAGTGTAATGTCATATAATGTAGTGTAATGTCATATAATGTAGTGTAATGTAGTGTAATGTCATATAATGTAGTGTAATGTCATATAATGTAGTGTAATGTCGTGTAATGTCATATAATGTAGTGTAATGTCATATAATGTCATATAACGTCGTGTAATGTAGTGTAATGTCATATAATGTAGTGTAATGTCATATATTGTAGTGTAATGTCGTGTAATGTCATATAATGTAGTGTAATGTCGTGTAATGTCATATAATGTAGTGTAATGTCGTGTAATGTCATATAATGTAGTGTAATGTCGTGTAATGTCATATAATGTAGTGTAATGTCATATAATGTAGTGTAAAGTCGTGTAATGTCATATAATGTAGTGTAATGTCGTGTAATGTCGTGTAATGTCATATAATGTAGTGTAATGTCGTGTAATGTCATATAATGTAGTGTAATGTCGTGTAATGTCATATAATGTAGTGTAATGTAGTGTAATGTCATATAATGTAGTGTAATGTCATATAATGTAATGTAATGTCGTGTAATGTTATATAATGTAATGTAGTGTAATGTCATATAATGTAGTGTAATGTCATATAATGTAGTGTAATGTACTGTAATGTCTTATAATGTAGTGTAATGTCATATAATGTAGTGTAATGTAGTGTAATGTCATATAATGTAGTGTAATGTCATAATGTAGTGTAATGTCGTGTAATGTCATAATGTAGTGTAATGTCGTGTAATGTCATATAATGTAGTGTAATGTCATATAATGTAGTGTAATGTAGTGTAATGTCATATAATGTAGTGTAATGTCATATAATGTAGTGTAATGTCGTGTAATGTCATATAATGTAGTGTAATGTCGTGTAATGTCATATAATGTAGTGTAATGTCATATAATGTAGTGTAATGTCATATAATGTAGTGTAATGTCATAATGTCATATAATGTAATGTAGTGTAATGTCATATAATGTAGTGTAATGTCATAATGTCATATAATGTAGTGTAATGTAGTGTAATGTCATATAATGTAGTGTAATGTCATATAATGTAGTGTAATGTAGTGTAATGTAGTGTAATGTCATAATGTCATATAATGTAGTGTAATGTAGTGTAATGTCATATAATGTAGTGTAATGTCATATAATGTAGTGTAATGTAGTGTAATGTAGTGTAATGTCATAATGTCATAATGTAGTGTAATGTAGTGTAATGTCATATAATGTAGTGTAATGTCATAATGTCATATAATGTAGTGTAATGTATGTATGTCATATAATGTAGTGTAATGTCATAATGTCATATAATGTAGTGTAATGTAGTGTAATGTCATATATTGTAGTGTAATGTAGTGTAATGTCATATAATGTAGTGTAATGTCATATAATGTAGTGTAATGTCATATAATGTAGTGTAATGTCATAATGTCATATAATGTAATGTAGTGTAATGTCATATAATGTAGTGTAATGTCATAATGTCATATAATGTAGTGTAATGTAGTGTAATGTCATATAATGTAGTGTAATGTCATATAATGTAGTGTAATGTAGTGTAATGTAGTGTAATGTCATAATGTCATATAATGTAGTGTAATGTAGTGTAATGTCATATAATGTAGTGTAATGTCATATAATGTAGTGTAATGTAGTGTAATGTAGTGTAATGTCATAATGTCATATAATGTAGTGTAATGTAGTGTAATGTCATATAATGTAGTGTAATGTCATAATGTCATATAATGTAGTGTAATGTAGTGTAATGTCATATAATGTAGTGTAATGTCATAATGTCATATAATGTAGTGTAATGTAGTGTAATGTCATATATTGTAGTGTAATGTAGTGTAATGTCATATAATGTAGTGTAATGTCATAATGTCATATAATGTCGTGTAATGTCATATAATGTAGTGTAATGTCATATAATGTAGTGTAATGTAGTGTAATGTCATATAATGTAGTGTAATGTCATATAATGTAGTGTAATGTCATATAATGTAGTGTAATGTAGTGTAATGTCATATAATGTAGTGTAATGTCATAATGTCATATAATGTCGTGTAATGTCATATAATGTAGTGTAATGTCATATAATGTAGTGTAATGTCATATAATGTAGTGTAATGTCATATAATGTCGTGTAATGTCATATAATGTCGTGTAATGTCATATAATGTAGTGTAATGTCATAATGTAGTGTAATGTCGTGTAATGTCATATAATGTAGTGTAATGTCATATAATGTAGTGTAATGTCATAATGTAGTGTAATGTCATATAATGTCGTGTAATGTCATATAATGTAGTGTAATGTCATATAATGTAGTGTAATGTCATAATGTAGTGTAATGTCATATAATGTAGTGTAATGTCATAATGTAGTGTAATGTCATATAATGTTGTGTAATGTCATAATGTAGTGTAATGTCATATAATGTAGTGTAATGTCATAATGTAGTGTAATGTCGTGTAATGTCATTTAATGTAGTGTAATGTCATATAATGTAGTGTAATGTCATAATGTAGTGTAATGTCGTGTAATGTCATATAATGTAGTGTAATGTCATAATGTAGTGTAATGTCGTGTAATGTCATTTAATGTAGTGTAATGTCATATAATGTAGTGTAATGTCATAATGTAGTGTAATGTCATATAATGTAGTGTAATGTCATAATGTAGTGTAATGTAGTGTAATGTCATAATGTAGTGTAATGTAGTGTAATGTTGTATAATCTTTAAACATTACAATGTTACTTAAGTGTTGTTAAGGTGTTTTAAACAGACGGCTGGAACATCAAGAATCACACACCTGTACCTCACACCTGTACCTCACACCTGTACCTCACACCTGTACCTCACACCTGTACACCAACCTAACACAGACTGTTGAACAGCTCACCTGCTGCTACAGGTGACCAACTTCCTGTTCTCCAGGTGCTACACCTATGTGACATGTCAGGCGCCCGTGAGGTGTTTCAGGTACAGCTGTGCACGAATGTTGATGTGTTCCAGTCGTCATGGAGTCGTAACAATCACACGTGAACACGCTTTGTCCGTGTGTGTGTGTGTGTGTGTGTGTGTGTGTGTGTGTGTGTGTGTGTCCTGTCTCGGATGAAATGGCGTTCCGGTAAAACTCGAGAGCGTCGCTCAGTTTTACCGCCTGCAGCCACAAACCAAATCAACAACATGAGGCTCAAACACAGAAACAGGAAGTCGATCACATGAAGCAAAGGAAACGTCTCCTGTAGGGAGGGGGAGGCGAGGGGGAGGCGAGGGGGAGGCCAAAGATGGATGAGGTCACATGGGGTCATTATAGCAACACTGAGCTGCTATAATGTCACCTGTGCAGGTGTGTGGAACAGTGAACAGGGGGTGGGGTGGGCGGGGCAGCAACACATGAGGATGGCGAGCGCAGTGTTTGACCTCTAACATCGGTCACACTTTGACCTTTGACCCATCACAGTGAACTCTCATTGCAGTGTGTTGTTGTTGTTGTGTATTTTCCTTCAGTCAACAGAAAAACACACGACAGCAGCAAAGCAGAGATTATATCCGACCACCTGTCAACACACTGACAATCAAACACATTGACAATCAAACACACTGACAATCAAACACATCGACAATCAAACACATCGACAATCAAACACATCGACAATCAAACACATCGACAATCAAACACACTGACAATCAAACACATTGACAATCAAACACACTGACAATCAAACACATTGACAATCAAACACATCGACAATCAAACACATTGACAATCAAACACATTGACAATCAAACACACTGACAATCAAACACACTGACAATCAAACACATTGACAATCAAACACACTGACAATCAAACACATTGACAATCAAACACATTGACAATCAAACACACTGACAATCAAACACATTGACAATCAAACACACTGACAATCAAACACACTGACAATCAAACACATTGACAATCAAACACATTGACAATCAACACACTCAACACATTGACAATCAAACACACTGACAATCAAACACACTGACAATCAAACACATTGACAATCAAACACATTGACAATCAAACACATTGACAATCAAACACACTGACAATCAAACACATTGACAATCAAACACACTGACAATCAAACACATTGACAATCAAACACATTGACAATCAAACACACTGACAATCAAACACATTGACAATCAAACACACTGACAATCAAACACATTGACAATCAAACACACTGACAATCAAACACATTGACAATCAAACACATTGACAATCAAACACATTGACAATCAAACACACTGACAATCAAACACATTGACAATCAAACACACTGACAATCAAACACATTGACAATCAAACACATTGACCAGAGAGGAAGACTTGAAAGAACATCATGAACCTTCATCCGTCAGCTGACTCATCATCAAACATGTGACTTACAGACGCCAGGACGGAAACACTGACCAGCAGCAGAGCTGAAGCTAATATAACAAAGCTAACACGGCTAACACTGAGGATCCAGCTGGTTTGGAGCTAATGCTAATGTAGCTAACTGCTAACATAGTCAATGTTATGGACCTCGCTAGTTTTGGGAAACAGCTAACATAGCTAACTGATAATATAAGCTAATGTCGTAGATTTGACTACATTTGACATGTTAGCTCACTGCTAATATTAGCTCACTGCTAACATTAGCTCACTGCTAACATTAGCTCACTGCTAACATTAGCTTCCATTATCTGATATTAAAGATTGCTACATAGTGAAGCGCTAACTATGGTTAGCTCGGTCAACCGTGTAGCTAACTGAACTGACTCAGCCCTGGATGCCAGGAGCCAAACCCGACTGCCATGTTCACTGTTAGACTGGACACTGCCGGTTCAGAGGTTCTGTCTCTGTGTTCACTGTTAGACTGGACACTGCCGGTTCAGAGGTTCTGTCTCTGTGTTCACTGTTAGACTGGACGCTGCCGGTTCAGAGGTTCTGTCTCTGTGTTCACTGTTAGACTGGACACTGCCGGTTCAGAGGTTCTGTCTCTGTGTTCACTGTTAGACTGGACACTGCCGGTTCAGAGGTTCTGTCTCTGTGTTCACTGTTAGACTGGACACTGCCGGTTCAGAGGTTCTGTCTCTGTGTTCACTGTTAGACTGGACACTGTTGGTTCAGAGGTTCTGTCTCTGTGTTCACTGTTAGACTGGACACTGCTGGTTCAGAGGTTCTGTCTCTGTGTTCACTGTTAGACTGGACACTGCTGGTTCAGAGGTTCTGTCTCTGTGTTCACTGTTAGACTGGACACTGCCGGTTCAGAGGTTCTGTCTCTGTGTTCACTGTTAGACTGGACACTGCCGGTTCAGAGGTTCTGTCGCCGTGTTCACTGTTAGACTGGACACTGCCGGTTCAGAGGTTCTGTCGCCGTGTTCACTGTTAGACTGGACACTGCCGGTTCAGAGGTTCTGTCTCTGTGTTCACTGTTAGACTGGACACTGCCGGTTCAGAGGTTCTGTTACTGTGTTCACTGTTAGACTGGACACTGCCGTGATGTCACACTCTGATCATTGTGTGTGTTGTTGCCTGTGTTCTCTGCGTTCACACACAGAGTCCAAACTGTTTGGAACTGTGCCATCCCGCGTCCTGCAGATCCTCATCAAGTTCCCGTTGCTGGTTCCTCAGAGATCTTTGCCAGAACGTGCTGACATGTTTGTGTGTGAGCGACACAGCAGCTAACAAACACTTCATCTGCTTCAGCTGGACAACATTCATTATGACTGACACTCTGACGATGACGTCACAGTTTGACATTTCCTGCAGCAACAACACGGTCAGAGCGCGGGGAGGATCCAGGAAGCATCAGAGGAGCGTTTGTAGTCCATCTTCTGGACTTTGTAGTTTTACCACAGATCACATCAACAACACTCACCGTCACTTCACATCTGTCCTCATGTCCTCTCCTTCACGTCTGTCCTCATGTCCTCTCCTTCACGTCTGTCCTCATGTCCTCTCCTTCACATCTGTCCACCTCTCCTTCACGTCTGTCCTCATGTCCTCTCCTTCACATCTGTCCTCATGTCCTCTCCTTCACGTCTGTCCTCATGTCCTCTCCTTGACATCTGTCCTCTTGTCCTCTCCTTCACATCTGTCCTCATGTCCTCTCCTTCACATCTGTCCTCTTGTCCTCTCCTTCACATCTGTCCTCATGTCCTCTCCTTCACGTCTGTCCTCATGTCCTCTCCTTCACGTCTGTCCTCATGTCCTCTCCTTCACATCTGTCCTCTTGTCCTCTCCTTCACATCTGTCCTCATGTCCTCTCCTTCACATCTGTCCTCATCACCTCTCCTTCACGTCTGTCCTCATGTCCTCTCCTTCACGTCTGTCCTCATGTCCTCTCCTTCACATCTGTCCTCTTGTCCTCTCCTTCACATCTGTCCTCTTGTCCTCTCCTTCACATCTGTCCTCTTGTCCTCTCCTTCACATCTGTCCTCTTGTCCTCTCCTTCACATCTGTCCTCTTGTCCTCTCCTTCACATCTGTCCTCATGTCCTCTCCTTCACGTCTGTCCTCATGTCCTCTCCTTCACATCTGTCCTCTTGTCCTCTCCTTCACATCTGTCCTCATGTCCTCTCCTTCACATCTGTCCTCATGTCCTCTCCTTCACATCTGTCCTCTTGTCCTCTCCTTCACATCTGTCCTCATGACCTCTCCTTCACGTCTGTCCTCTTGTCCTCTCCTTCACATCTGTCCTCATGACCTCTCCTTCACATCTGTCCTCATGTCCTCTCCTTCACGTCTGTCCTCATGTCCTCTCCTTCACGTCTGTCCTCATGTCCTCTCCTTCACGTCTGTCCTCATGTCCTCTCCTTCACGTCTGTCCTCATGTCCTCTCCTTCACATCTGTCCTTTTGACCTTGTGAGGTTTTTTATCAAGGTCAAGGAAAAGTGGTTATGAAAGGACTTTGAGCTGATTTTTTTAATATCGATTACAGTTTATATCTTTACCTCTCCCTCAGCCCTGCAGCGCCCCCCTGAGGAGGCTTTTGTCCATCACAGAGATCACAGATCTTGGAGTTTCAGTCTCATCCTGAACGATAAGTTACATCATGACTGTCCTCCTCCTCCTTCGTCTTCTTCTTCTCTGCTTCCAGGAGGACTGAGGTTTCATGTGTGCTGATCAGTCTAAAAACAGCTCGTCAGCACTTCCTCTCACTGAGAGCTGCTGCTGTGTTTCATGTGCTGATCCTTCCTCGCCTGAAGACACAGCTGTTTGAAGTGCTAATCCAGGCAGAGCAGTGATGGTTATTAATGTAGCTTGAGCCGAACAAAGAGTCACTGAGAGAAGCAGCACGGTGTACGGCAGCTTCCTGTTCCTGATTTAGATCAACACAAACACTGAAACCAAATAAATTCATCACAAAAAAGACGACAATGTTTCCAGATCACCTGAGTCATTTTTGTCTCGGTCCCCTGAAGACAGTCCATAGAGACACAACATGGAACATCACATGTGCACGTATCATGTGACATCGTGCTATCGTCCCGTCACGTCAGTGTTCAGCTCAGATTTTGGCTCCTTCGTTCGTCCACAGAGACAAAGTTTGATTACGAGCTCTGCAGCTTTGAGGTTAACCTGTGGCTGGATGAGACGAGCTTTCATTAAACATGCATGCTGCTTGTTTATGCATGTAACGTGTCGTCTCGTGTTTCTGTTGGATCAGACAGCTGATGAGATGAATCACCATGACGACAGCAAGGCAGCACGCTGAGCGAACAGGAGGTCAGTGGATGAATCCCGCAGACCCGACAGTCCTGCTGTCTGGAAAATTCCCATCATGCCTTAGTGAGCCACTCTGTGTCGTGTTGTGAAGAACAGACCGAATCAAAACAAAACAGCAAACCTGCTGTTATCAGCCATAAACAGGACGTGGAGTTCTAAAAACACTCATATGGAGGGACATGTAGTGGATACCTTCCAGTAAACACAGCCGGACCGAACAGAACCTCTGAACCGGCAGTGTCCAGTCTAACAGTGAACACAGAGACAGAACCTCTGAACCGGCAGTGTCCAGTCTAACAGTGAACACAGCGACAGAACCTCTGAACCAGCAGTGTCCAGTCTAACAGTGAACACAGAGACAGAACCTCTGAACCGGCAGTGTCCAGTCTAACAGTGAACACAGAGACAGAACCTCTGAACCGGCAGTGTCCAGTCTAACAGTGAACACAGAGACAGAACCTCTGAACCAGCAGTGTCCAGTCTAACAGTGAACACAGAGACAGAACCTCTGAAGTCGCGAAACTGTAACGACAACCCTTCACCTAAACTAAACTCTAATTGAACCTTTAACCTGAGCAGTAGCAACAGTTAACATCCATTCATCAATAACTACAGGCTAATAATATATAAAACATTTAAACCTGCGAAGTCAAAGAAACATAAAAACAGAGCAGAGGGGTCAGAGGGGTAGAGTACAGTAGAGTAGAGTACAGAGTAGAGTACAGTAGAGTAGAGTAGAGTACAGTAGAGTACAGTACAGTATAGTGCAGTAGAGTGCAGTAGAGTACAGAAGAGTGCAGTAGAGTACAGTAGAGTACAGTAGAGTAGAGTACAGTAGAGTAGAGTACAGTAGAGTAGAGTAGAGTACAGGAGAGTACAGTATAGTGCAGTAGAGTGCAGTAGAGTACAGAAGAGTGCAGTAGAGTACAGTAGAGTGCAATAGAGTGCAGTAGAGTACAGTAGAGTACAGTAGAGTGCAGTAGAGTGCAGTAGAGTGCAGTACAGTAGAGTACAGTAGAGTGCAGTAGAGTTCAGTAGAGTACAGTAGAGTACAGTAGAGTGCAGTACAGTAGAGTACAGTAGAGTGCAGTAGAGTGCAATAGAGTACAGTAGAGTACAGTAGAGTGCAGTAGAGTGCAGTAGAGTGCAGTAGAGTGCAGTAGAGTACAGTAGAGTGCAGTAGAGTGCAGTAGAGTGCAGTACAGTAGAGTACAGTAGAGTGCAGTAGAGTGCAATAGAGTACAGTAGAGTACAGTAGAGTACAGTAGAGTGCAGTAGAGTGCAGTAGAGTGCAGTACAGTAGAGTACAGTAGAGTGCAGTAGAGTTCAGTAGAGTACAGTAGAGTACAGTAGAGTGCAGTACAGTAGAGTACAGTAGAGTGCAGTAGAGTGCAATAGAGTACAGTAGAGTACAGTAGAGTACAGTAGAGTGCAGTAGAGTACAGTAGAGTGCAGTAGAGTGCAGTAGAGTGCAGTAGAGTGCAGTAGAGTGCAGTAGAGTAGAGTAGAGTGCAGTAGAGTAGAGTGCAGTAGAGTACAGAAGAGTGCAGTAGAGTACAGTAGAGTGCAGTAGAGTGCAGTAGAGTACAGTAGAGTGCAGTAGAGTACAGTAGAGTGCAGTAGAGTGCAGTAGAGTGCAGTACAGTAGAGTGCAGAAGAGTGCAGTAGAGTACAGTAGAGTGCAGTAGAGTGCAGTACAGTAGAGTGCAGTAGAGTGCAGTAGAGTGCAGAAGAGTGCAGTAGAGTACAGTAGAGTGCAGTAGAGTGCAGAAGAGTGCAATAGAGTACAGTAGAGTACAGTAGAGTGCAGTAGAGTGCAGTACAGTAGAGTGCAGTAGAGTGCAGTAGAGTACAGTAGAGTTCAGTATAGTAGAGTGCAGTAGAGTACAGTAGAGTACAGTAGAGTGCAGTAGAGTGCAGTAGAGTACAGTAGAGTGCAGTAGAGTACAGTAGAGTGCAGTAGAGTGCAGTAGAGTGCAGTAGAGTACAGTAGAGTACAGTAGAGTGCAGTAGAGTGCAGTAGAGTACAGTAGAGTACAGTAGAGTGCAGTAGAGTACAGTAGAGTGCAGTAGAGTACAGTAGAGTGCAGTAGAGTACAGTAGAGTACAGTAGAGTGCAGTAGAGTACAGTAGAGTGCAGTAGAGTACAGTAGAGTGCAGTAGAGTGCAGTAGAGTACAGTAGAGTACAGTAGAGTGCAGTAGAGTACAGTAGAGTACAGTAGAGTACAGTAGAGTGCAGTAGAGTACAGTAGAGTGCAGTAGAGTGCAGTAGAGTACAGTAGAGTACAGTAGAGTGCAGTAGAGTCTGGTACCTGCAGGTTCTTCCTCCAGACATTCACGGCGGCGAAGGCGAGCTGCATCTGTTTCCTTCGAGCGTCTTTGTGTCGTTTGTAGGCGATCTCAATAAAGATGAGGAAGATCCCGGCAACTATGCCACCAGCAACCAACATGAACACACCTGAAGAGGACAGGAGAGGACAGGTGAGGTCTTTTAAGACCTTCTTGGCACCTCTTGAAATCCTTCATTGGTCCAACAGAAATGTGTCCAGACTGGTCACTTGGTTGTCCAGAGGCCTGTTTCCTACCTGCCATGTTCTCGAAGGTGAGGGTAGCGGGGGCGTTGCTCCTGGAGTCACACTCCTGGTATCGAACCCACGTCTTGTCGAGATCCTCCATGAAGCCATTCTCATGAGAGCTGAGCAGGGACAACGAAACATATTGAGAGTACGACCCAATTTCAGGGTACTGATCGGGGAAGACCAGGGTATGTCAGCAAGGAACCAGAAGGGCATTAGAAGGTGATCAGGTATCCAAAGTATCCACAGGGTATGATGAGGGTATTGGCTATCGCATAAGCAGGGTATCAGTACAGTATCATGAATGTGGGGTACCAAAGGGGAAGCATGTGTATCACATGGGTATCTTTAGGGTATCAGCATATTAAATGAGACTCAGTGGGATATAAGACGAGTATAGATAGAAGAAGAAGAAGGCTGTGAAGGTGGTATAAGTATCAACAGGGTACCAAAAGGGCATTAGAAGGTTAGAGTACTAGTAGAGTATTAGTAGGGGATCTTTAGGGGATCATAGTGTGAGTGGGGTTATAAATAGAAGATTAGGAGGGTATCAGAAGGGCATTAGATGGAAATGAATAGGATATGAGTGAAGTATTAGTAGGGTACCACAAGGGTACGGAACGTATCCATAGGTTAGGGTACTAGCAGGAGAGAGAGAGGAAAAGTGTGATTCAGTCGGGGATCAAGGGTACGGGTATCTTTAGGCCAAGTATCAGACAAGACAGGTACAGGTAGAACAGGAAGGGTACCAGGGTGTAAGGATGGTATCAGCAGCAAAGGGGTATCAGTCGTAGTGGTATTAGGGCAACAGCATATCAAAAGGGTATAAGTAAAAGTCAGACTGTCCTCAGCAGGGTATCAGTAGGGTACCTGTAGATCGTCACTGCGGTGTTTTTTTTACCTGAGAATAGCCAGAGAAACGTTCTGTTTCCACGGGCTGTCCTTCCTCATTCCAATCCCGAATCCAGAGCGAAAGAAAAGCTCTCCTGTCGTCACCAGATCGCACTTCTGCGATGCCTCGAACTCCAACACAGCGCTGTCCCAGATGAAGGCATGAAGCTTACTACAGGAGGGGAGGGATTAGGGTATGTGGGAGGTGGAGATCAGTGGATGCAGGTGGGCCACGCCAGTCTACAGTATCACATCTCAGAGCTACAACAGCTCATTTCAGGAGTGTATTTTCAGGTTGCTAACTGCATAAAGATCCTACTTGTCTCTGACGGCCTGGATGGCCTCAGCAGCACTCTCGTAGTTGTGTTTCTCCATGTGCCGGTACATGGTGCTCAGCTCCACCTGCCGTCTGAAGTAGATATCCACCGAACTCTGCTTCACTGTGGCGTAGATGAACTTATCTGATGGGTTACGCAGCTAAAAACAAGCGCAGCATAGAACACAGAGTCAGAAGTGAAACATCTCTGCGTTTGCTGCAAGCTAACTGTACCTGAGTGCTATGGACTGAGCCTTCCCTGTTAGGAAGGTGCTCAGGCTGTTTCAGAGGGGTATCAGTGTAAATCGGGTGGAGGGGTTTCACAGGAGTATCCAAAGAGAAAGGTGGAGCACTTGTCGGGTATCGAAAAGTGCTAATGTGCCTGTGGTGCACCTCAAGGCTCTGTCTTAGGTGCTACTTTATATTATATTTTGTTCACTGTGTTTGGAAACTAATCTCTCCTGCTGCCTTTCTGACATTAATCAGAAACAATCCTGTTAACTTCTCTCAATCTTTGACCTCCATCGCGTGACATTAAGTCAACTGTTGTTCAGTCGTGTTTCTTTCACCTCAAAGCTTAAAGGTTGTCTGTGCTGTTATTTATCTTGTTTAGATGTTACTCAGTCTTCCCTCCATCAACGATCCAGAATACTCCTGCTGGATCACCCAGATCACAAGACCAGGTCTCTACAGCAGACCTACTAACCCCCCTATGAGAGGAGCCCTCTTAGATCTGCTGATGATGGCTTTCTGGTCAGATGGAGGGCAGATATTTACTCAGTAATGGTTCTGAACACAGTTGAACTGATGGACCGGGTCTCACCCTGGGGTCATTGATGCCAGTGATGCGCTCCTCAGGCCGGTCCAACACAAGGAAGGCTGCCAGGTTGGCAGTATACGAAGCTACGATGATCATAGCGAAACCTGCCCACACCATACCCAGAATCCTGGCTGAGAAACTCCTGGGAGCTCCTACGGCAGAAGACAGACAGACGTCAGCACCGTGAGGACGAGGACGACCTGAGGACGACCTGAGGACGACCTGAGGACACAAGGACCAACACTGACCTTCTCCTATCCCAGAGTTCAGCAGTACTCCCCATGAGAACCACATGGCGGAGGACAAGGTGAGGGCGTCTTCTTCTTCTTCTTCACTGTTTACTTTGAACCTTCCAAACGGGCTGCAGACAGACAGACAGACAGACAGACAGACAGACAGACAGACAGTTTATAACATCAGGACTGTCTGCAGCCTGTGTGTGTGTGTGTGTGTGTGGGCGTGGCCTCACCTGAACCGGTCTAATAGGTAAAGCATCACTGCCACCACATGGACCGACAGACCGACTAACAGCCACAGCGTGCTCTGGAACGGCTGCATGAACGAGTCCAGAGTGCTGCGAGGGATTTCCTGAACACACAAACACACAAACATGAGTGGACCCTGCTGGTTCTGGATGGTTCTAGATGGTCCTGGTCCCAGTCCAACATGGTTCAGCCCCCGGACATGTTGAGGCGTTGTGATGAAAACTATTGACGTGGGTCCTACTGGACCCACGGTGACGATGGATCGCCGGCTGTGAACCGGGTCAGACAGTCACATCGGGTCAGTACGACTCCAACACACTCTGAATAATCTGCCGGGCTGATCCGGACCGTTGTGGTTCAGTGGAGCTCATTCACCTGAAGGCTTTTGTGTCAAGAGAAAGAATGAGATCAGAACCGTCCACAAGGTTCTGGACCGAACAAGGAGCTCTTGCATTGTTGAAGTGAACCGACAGATTTGGACCAGAACCAACAAACTGAAGCCTCCTGAACTTTTAAGCAATAGAACCAGAGACTCTTGATCCAGAACCGGCTCACCTTCTTGACGAGGATGGTGAGTCCCTGGTACTTGAAGGGTTTGGAGAACTCGATGTACTGAGCGCGCTCATTGTTGATGGTCAGTGGAGCGACGATCATGTCGGCCAGACCTCCGAGCAGCTCCCCCATCATCCCGTTCCACTCCTTCTTATTACTATTGTTCACCTGCAGGGGGGCGGAGACACACCTGAGACCAGAGCACACACCTGAGACCAGAGCAACACACCTGAGACCAGAGCAACACACCTGAGACCAGAGCAACACACCTGAGACCAGAGCAACACACCTGAGACCAGAGTAACACACCTGAGACCAGAGTAACACACCTGAGACCAGAACACACTTGAGACCAGAGCAACACACCTGAGACCAGAACACACTTGAGACCAGAGCAACACACCTGAGACCAGAACACACTTGAGACCAGAGCAACACACCTGAGACCAGAACACACTTGAGACCAGAGCAACACACCTGAGACCAGAACACACTTGAGACCAGAGCAACACACCTGAGACCAGAGCAACACACCTGAGACCAGAGCAACGCACCTGAGACCAGAGTAACACACCTGAGACCAGAGCAACACACCTGAGACCAGAACACACTTGAGACCAGAGCAACACACCTGAGACCAGAACACACTTGAGACCAGAGCAACACACCTGAGACCAGAGCAACGCACCTGAGACCAGAGCAACGCACCTGAGACCAGAGTAACACACCTGAGACCAGAGTAACACACCTGAGACAGTCCAACACACCTGAGACCAGAGAAACACACCTGAGACCAGAGAAACACACCTGAGACCAGAGCAACACACCTGAGACCAGAGTAACACACCTGAGACCAGAGCAACACACCTGAGACAGTCCAACACACCTGAGACAGTCCAACACACCTGAGACCAGAGCAACACACCTGAGACCAGAGCAACACACCTGAGACCAGAGTAACACACCTGAGACCAGAGCAACACACCTGAGACCAGAGCAACACACCTGAGACCAGAGTAACACACCTGAGACCAGAGCAACACACCTGAGACCAGAGTAACACACCTGAGACCAGAGCAACACACCTGAGACCAGAGCAACACACCTGAGACCAGAGTAACACACCTGAGACCAGAGCAACACACCTGAGACCAGAGCAACACACCTGAGACCAGAGCAACACACCTGAGACAGTCCAACACACCTGAGACCAGAGTAACACACTTGAGACCAGAACACACCTGAGACCAGAGCAACACACCCGAGACCAGAGCAACACACCCGAGACCAGAGAAACACACCCGAGACCAGAGCAACACACCCGAGACCAGAGTAACACACCTGAGACCAGAGTAACACACCTCAGACCAGAGTAACACACCTGAGACCAGAGTACACACCTGAGACCAGAGCAACACACCTGAGACAGTCCAACACACCTGAGACAGTCCAACACACCTGAGACCAGAGTAACACACCCGAGACCAGAGCAACACACCCGAGACCAGAGAAACACACCTGAGACCAGAGCAACACACCTGAGACCAGAGAAACACACCTGAGACCAGAGAAACACACCTGAGACCAGAGCAACACACCTGAGACCAGAGTAACACACCTGAGACAGTCCAACACACCTGAGACCAGAGTAACACACCCGAGACCAGAGTAACACACCCGAGACCAGAGTAACACACCTCAGACCAGAGTAACACACCTGAGACCAGAGTACACACCTGAGACCAGAGCAACACACCTGAGACAGTCCAACACACCTGAGACAGTCCAACACACCTGAGACCAGAGTAACACACCCGAGACCAGAGCAACACACCCGAGACCAGAGAAACACACCTGAGACCAGAGCAACACACCTGAGACCAGAGAAACACACCTGAGACCAGAGAAACACACCTGAGACCAGAGCAACACACCTGAGACCAGAGTAACACACCTGAGACAGTCCAACACACCTGAGACCAGAGTAACACACCTGAGACCAGAGTAACACACCTGAGACCAGAGTAACACACTTGAGACCAGAGCAACACACCTGAGACCAGAGTAACACACCTGAGACCAGAGCAACACACCTGAGACAGTCCAACACACCTGAGACAGTCCAACACACCTGAGACCAGAGCAACACACCTGAGACCAGAGCAACACACCTGAGACCAGAGTAACACACCTGAGACCAGAGCAACACACCTGAGACCAGAGCAACACACCTGAGACCAGAGTAACACACCTGAGACCAGAGCAACACACCTGAGACCAGAGTAACACACCTGAGACCAGAGCAACACACCTGAGACCAGAGTAACACATCTGAGACCAGAGCAACACACCTGAGACCAGAGTAACACACCTGAGACCAGAGTAACACACCTGAGACCAGAGCAACACACCTGAGACCAGAGTAACACACCTGAGACCAGAGCAACACACCTGAGACCAGAGTAACACACCTGAGACCAGAGCAACACACCTGAGACCAGAGTAACACACCTGAGACCAGAGCAACACACCTGAGACCAGAGCAACACATCTGAGACCAGAGCAACACACCTGAGACCAGAGCAACACACCCGAGACCAGAGCAACACACCCGAGACCAGAGCAACACACCCGAGACCAGAGCAACACACCTGAGACCAGAGTAACACACCTGAGACCAGAGCAACACACCTGAGACCAGAGTAACACACCCGAGACCAGAGAAACACACCTGAGACCAGAGAAACACACCTGAGACCAGAGCAACACACCCGAGACCAGAGCAACACACCCGAGACCAGAGAAACACACCTGAGACCAGAGCAACACACCTGAGACCAGAGTAACACACCTGAGACCAGAACACACCTGAGACCAGAACACACTTGTTTTTTTGGTCCTCTTAAAATAGAAAAACTTTCAACGAGACTGATCGGAGGAGAACAAAGCAGCTAAAAATAAATCTAGGAGACGAGGGGGAGGTGATGATGATGAAGGAGGGGGAGGAGGAGGAGGAGGAGGTGATGGAGGAGGAGGAGGAGGAGATGATGAAGGAGGAGGAGGTGATGGAGGAGGAGGAGGAGAGATGAGGAGGAGGAGGTGATGGAGGAGGAGGAGGAGGAGATGATGAAGGAGGAGGAGGAGGAGGAGATGATGAAGGAGGAGGAGGTGATGGAGGAGGAGGAGGTGATGAGGAGGAGGAGGAGGAGGAGGTGATGGAGGAGCAGAGAGAGAGTAATGACTGAACGTCTCTCGGCCTCAACAAGCTCAGAGTCGGGGAGACGGAGACAGTGGTCTCCATGGCAACAAGGCTGGGCGAGAAGAGTGTGATGTCACACCACAGAAGAAGAAGACGAGAGGAAGGTGACATCATCACATGTACCACACACACACACACACACACACACACACACACCACACACCACAGACCGAAAAGACACACACACACACACACACACACACACCACGACAACAGACAGACGAAGACACACACAACATACAGACA
>ML241079.1:0-5000 GCA_004119915.2 Collichthys lucidus
CTCACAGTAACTGTAATTTAGTTACTGTCCTTCCAAACTTACAGTAACTGTGTCTGTGATTTAGTTACTGTCCTTCCAAACTCACGGTAACTGTGTCTGTGATTTAGTTACTGTCCTTCCAAACTCACGGTAACTGTGTCTGTAATTTAGTTACTGTCCTCCCAAACTCACGGTAACTGTCTGTAATTTAGTTACTGTCCTTCCAAACTCACAGTAACTGTAATTTAGTTACTGTCCTTCCAAACTCACAGTAACTGTCTGTAATTTAGTTACTGTCCTTCCAAACTCACAGTAACTGTAACTGCAATTTAGTTACTGTCCTTCCAAACTTACAGTAACTGTAATTTAGTTACTGTCCTTCCAAACTCACAGTAACTGTCTGTAATTTAGTTACTGTCCTTCCAAACTCACAGTAACTGTAACTGCAATTTAGTTACTGTCCTTCCAAACTTACAGTAACTGTAATTTAGTTACTGTCCTTCCAAACTCACGGTAACTGTAACTGTAATTTAGTTACTGTCCTTCCAAACTCACGGTAACTGTAACTGTAATTTAGTTACTGTCCTTCCAAACTTACAGTAACTGTAATTTAGTTACTGTCCTTCCAAACTCACAGTAACTGTAATTTAGTTACTGTCCTTCCAAACTTACGGTAACTGTAATTTAGTTACTGTCCTTCCAAACTCACGGTAACTGTGTCTGTAATTTAGTTACTGTCCTTCCAAACTCACAGTAACTGTGTCTGTAATTTACTTACTGTCCTTCCAAACTTACAGTAACTGTGTCTGTAATTTAGTTACTGTCCTTCCAAACTCACAGTAACTGTAATTTAGTTACTGTCCTTCCAAACTTACAGTAACTGTGTCTGTAATTTAGTTACTGTCCTTCCAAACTCACAGTAACTGTAATTTAGTTACTGTCCTTCCAAACTCACAGTAACTGTAATTTAGTTACTGTCCTTCCAAACTTACAGTAACTGTCTGTAATTTAGTTACTGTCCTTCCAAACTCACGGTAACTGTGTCTGTAATTTAGTTACTGTCCTTCCAAACTTACAGTAACTGTGTCTGTAATTTAGTTACTGTCCTTCCAAACTTACAGTAACTGTAATTTAGTTACTGTCCTTCCAAACTCACAGTAACTGTAATTTAGTTACTGTCCTTCCAAACTTACAGTAACTGTCTGTAATTTAGTTACTGTCCTTCCAAACTCACGGTAACTGTGTCTGTAATTTAGTTACTGTCCTTCCAAACTCACAGTAACTGTGTCTGTAATTTAGTTACTGTCCTTCCAAACTCACAGTAACTGTGTCTGTAATTTAGTTACTGTCCTTCCAAACTTACAGTAACTGTAATTTAGTTACTGTCCTTCCAAACTCACAGTAACTGTGTCTGTAATTTAGTTACTGTCCTTCCAAACTCACAGTAACTGTCTGTAATTTAGTTACTGTCCTTCCAAACTTACAGTAACTGTCTGTAATTTAGTTACTGTCCTTCCAAACTTACAGTAACTGTAATTTAGTTACTGTCCTTCCAAACTCACAGTAACTGTAATTTAGTTACTGTCCTTCCAAACTTACAGTAACTGTAATTTAGTTACTGTCCTTCCAAACTTACAGTAACTGTAATTTAGTTACTGTCCTTCCAAACTCACAGTAACTGTGTCTGTAATTTAGTTGCTGTCCTTCCAAACTCACAGTAACTGTAATTTAGTTACTGTCCTTCCAAACCCACAGTAACTGTAATTTAGTTACTGTCCTTCCAAACTTACAGTAACTGTAATTTAGTTACTGTCCTTCCAAACTTACAGTAACTGTGTCTGTAATTTAGTTGCTGTCCTTCCAAACTTACGGTAACTGTGTTTGTAATTTAGTTACTGTCCTTCCAAACTCACAGTAACTGTGTCTGTAATTTAGTTACTGTCCTTCCAAACTCACGGTAACTGTCTGTAATTTAGTTACTGTCCTTCCAAACTTACGGTAACTGTGTCTGTAATTTAGTTACTGTCCTTCCAAACTTACGGTAACTGTGTCTGTAATTTAGTTACTGTCCTTCCAAACTCACGGTAACTGTGTCTGTAATTTAGTTACTGTCCTTCCAAACTCACAGTCTGTGTCTGTACTGTTTAGTTACTGTTAAAAACTTACTGTCCTTCCAAACTTACGATACTGTGTCTGTAATTTGTTACTGTCCTTCCAAACTCACAGTAACTGTGTCTGTAATTTAGTTACTGTCCTTCCACCAAATTACGGTAACTGTGGCTGTAATTTAGTTACTGTCCTTCCAAACTTACAGTAACTGTGTCTGTAATTTAGTTACTGTCCTTCCAAACTTACGGTAACTGTGTCTGTAATTTAGTTACTGTCCTTCCAAACTCACAGTAACTGTGTCTGTAATTTAGTTACTGTCCTTCCAAACTTACGGTAACTGTAATTTAGTTACTGTCCTTCCAAACTTACGGTAACTGTGTCTGTAATTTAGTTACTGTCCTTCCAAACTTACGGTAACTGTGTCTGTAATTTAGTTACTGTCCTTCCAAACTCACAGTAACTGTGTCTGTAATTTAGTTACTGTCCTTCCAAACTCACAGTAACTGTAATTTAGTTACTGTCCTTCCAAACTTACGGTAACTGTGTCTGTAATTTAGTTACTGTCCTTCCAAACTTACAGTAACTGTAATTTAGTTACTGTCCTTCCAAACTCACAGTAACTGTCTGTAATTTAGTTACTGTCCTTCCAAACTCACAGTAACTGTCTGTAATTTAGTTACTGTCCTTCCAAACTCACAGTAACTGTCTGTAATTTAGTTACTGTCCTTCCAAACTCACAGTAACTGTCTGTAATTTAGTTACTGTCCTTCCAAACTCACAGTAACTGTCTGTAATTTAGTTACTGTCCTTCCAAACTTACAGTAACTGTAATTTAGTTACTGTCCTTCCAAACTTACAGTAACTGTAATTTAGTTACTGTCCTTCCAAACTTACAGTAACTGTGTCTGTAATTTAGTTGCTGTCCTTCCAAACTTACAGTAACTGTGTCTGTAATTTAGTTACTGTCCTTCCAAACTTACAGTAACTGTCTGTAATTTAGTTACTGTCCTTCCAAACTCACAGTAACTGTGTCTGTAATTTAGTTACTGTCCTTCCAAACTCACAGTAACTGTGTCTGTAATTTAGTTACTGTCCTTCCAAACTTACGGTAACTGTCTGTAATTTAGTTACTGTCCTTCCAAACTTACGGTAACTGTGTCTGTAATTTAGTTACTGTCCTTCCAAACTTACGGTAACTGTGTCTGTAATTTAGTTACTGTCCTTCCAAACTTACGGTAACTGTAATTTAGTTACTGTCCTTCCAAACTCACGGTAACTGTAATTTAGTTACTGTCCTTCCAAACTTACGGTAACTGTGTCTGTAATTTAGTTACTGTCCTTCCAAACTTACGGTAACTGTAATTTAGTTACTGTCCTTCCAAACTTACGGTAACTGTGTCTGTAATTTAGTTACTGTCCTTCCAAACTTACGGTAACTGTAATTTAGTTACTGTCCTTCCAAACTTACGGTAACTGTGTCTGTAATTTAGTTACTGTCCTTCCAAACTTACAGTAACTGTCTGTAATTTAGTTACTGTCCTTCCAAACTCACAGTAACTGTGTCTGTAATTTAGTTACTGGTCCTTCCAAACTCACGTAACTGTTCTGTAATTTAGTTACTGTCCTTCCAAACTCACAGTAACTGTGTCTGTAATTTAGTTACTGTCCTTCCAAACTTACGGTAACTGTGTCTGTAATTTAGTTACTGTCCTTCCAAACTCACAGTAACTGTAATTTAGTTACTGTCCTTCCAAACTCACAGTAACTGTGTCTGTAATTTAGTTACTGTCCTTCCAAACTCACAGTAACTGTGTCTGTAATTTAGTTACTGTCCTTCCAAACTTACAGTAACTGTGTCTGTAATTTAGTTACTGTCCTTCCAAACTTACAGTAACTGTGTCTGTAATTTAGTTACTGTAAGAACAGCACCATGCTGTTAGTCGAGCCGCCTGCCTACAGTCTGCAGTGTTACTGTAAAGTAACTGTAATGTTACTGTAAAGTTCTGTAATGTTATTGTAATGTTACTGTAAAGTAACTGTAATGTTACTGTAAAGTAACTGTAAAGTAACTGTTAATGTAATGTTACTGTAAAGTAACTGTAAAGTTACTGTAAAGTAACTGTAAAGTTACTGTAAAGTAACTGTAAAGTAAATAATGTTACTGTAAAGTAACTGTAAAGTAACTAATGTTACTGTAAAGTAACTGTAAAGTAACTGTAAAGTAACTAATGTTACTGTAAAGTAACTGTAAAGTAACTGTAAAGTAACTAATGTTACTGTAAAGTAACTGTAAAGTAAATAATATTACTGTAAAGTTACTGTAAAGTAACTGTAAAGTAAATAATATTACTGTAAAGTTACTGTAAAGTAACTGTAAAGTTACTGTAAAGTAACTGTAAAGTAACTAATGTTACTGTAAAGTAACTGTAAAGTAACTAATGTTACTGTAAAGTTACTGTAAAGTAAGTGTAAAGTAACTGTAAAGTAACTAATGTAACTGTAAAGTAACAATGTTACTGTAAAGTAACTGTAGTTACTGTAAAGTAACTGTAAAGTAACTGTAACTGTACAGTTACTTTACAGTTACTTTACAGTAACTGTAAAGTAACTGTAGTTACTGTAAAGTAACTGTAAAGTAACTGTAACTGTACAGTTACTTTACAGTTACTGTAAAGTAACCGTAAAGTAAGTAATGTTACTGTAAAGTAACTGTAAAGTAAGTAATGTTACTGTAAAGTAACTGTACAGTTCTGACAAACAGGAGTAATAATAAATAATAAAGCGTTCTGTCTGTCCGCTCTTCTTTCTCTTAAAGGGCCGTGAGCGTGAAGATCAGATGATCAGATGTTACACTTTATTGTTCGGACAGACGGACAGTGTAAAGTCTTATCATCATAAAGTTCTCTTGTGGT
>ML241079.1:10000-26437 GCA_004119915.2 Collichthys lucidus
ACTCATCGAGTGTCTGAAACTCATCGAGTGTTTGAAACTCATCGAGTGTCTGAAACTCATCGAGTGTTTGAAACTCATCGAGTGTCTGAAACTCATCGAGTGTCTGAAACTCATCGAGTGTTTGAAACTCATCGAGTGTCTGAAACTCATCGAGTGTTTGAAACTCATCGAGTGTCTGAAAGTCATCGAGTGTCTGAAAGTCATCGAGTGTCTGAAAGTCATCGAGTGTTTGAAACTCATCGAGTGTCTGAAACTCATCGAGTGTTTGAAACTCATCGAGTGTCTGAAACTCATCGAGTGTTTGAAACTCATCGAGTGTTTGAAACTCATCGAGTGTTTGAAACTCATCGAGTGTCTGAAACTCATCGAGTGTTTGAAACTCATCGAGTGTCTGAAACTCATCGAGTGTTTGAAACTCATCGAGTGTCTGAAACTCATCGAGTGTCTGAAACTCATCGAGTGTTTGAAACTCATCGAGTGTCTGAAACTCATCGAGTGTTTGAAATCATCGAGTGTTTGAAAGTCATCGAGTGTCTGAAACTCATCGAGTGTCTGAAACTCATCGAGTGTCTGAAACTCATCGAGTGTCTGAAACTCATCGAGTGTTTGTCTGAAACTCATCGAGTGTCTGAAACTCATCGAGTGTTTGAAACTCATCGAGTGTCTGAAACTCATCGAGTGTTTGAAACTCATCGAGTGTCTGAAACTCATCGAGTGTCTGAAAGTCATCGAGTGTCTGAAACTCATCGAGTGTCTGAAACTCATCGAGTGTCTGAAACTCATCGAGTGTTTGAAACTCATCGAGTGTTTGAAACTCATCGAGTGTTTGAAACTCATCGAGTGTCTGAAACTCATCGAGTGTCTGAAACTCATCGAGTGTTTGAAACTCATCGAGTGTTTGAAACTCATCGAGTGTCTGAAACTCATCGAGTGTTTGAAACTCATCGAGTGTCTGAAACTCATCGAGTGTTTGAAACTCATCGAGTGTCTGAAACTCATCGAGTGTCTGAAACTCATCGAGTGTCTGAAACTCATCGAGTGTCTGAAACTCATCGAGTGTCTGAAACTCATCGAGTGTTTGTCTGAAACTCATCAAGTGTCTGAAACTCATCGAGTGTTTGAAACTCATCGAGTGTTGAAACTCATCGAGTGTCTGAAACTCATCGAGTGTCTGAAACTCATCGAGTGTCTGAAACTCATCGAGTGTTTGAAACTCATCGAGTGTCTGAAACTCATCGAGTGTCTGAAATCATCGAGTGTTTGAAACTCATCGAGTGTCTGAAACTCATCGAGTGTTTGAAACTCATCGAGTGTCTGAAAGTCATCGAGTGTCTGAAAGTCATCGAGTGTCTGAAAGTCATCGAGTGTTTGAAACTCATCGAGTGTCTGAAACTCATCGAGTGTTTGAAACTCATCGAGTCTGAAACTCATCGAGTGTTTGAAACTCATCGAGTGTTTGAAACTCATCGAGTGTCTGAAACTCATCGAGTGTCTGAAACTCATCGAGTGTCTGAAACTCATCGAGTGTCTGAAACTCATCGAGTGTTTGAAACTCATCGAGTGTCTGAAACTCATCGAGTGTTTGAAAGTCATCGAGTGTTTGAAAGTCATCGAGTGTCTGAAACTCATCGAGTGTCTGAAACTCATCGAGTGTTTGAAACTCATCGAGTGTCTGAAACTCATCGAGTGTCTGAAACTCATCGAGTGTCTGAAACTCATCGAGTGTTTGAAACTCATCGAGTGTCTGAAACTCATCGAGTGTTTGAAACTCATCGAGTGTTTGAAACTCATCGAGTGTCTGAAACTCATCGAGTGTTTGAAACTCATCGAGTGTCTGAAACTCATCGAGTGTTTGAAACTCATCGAGTGTTTGAAACTCATCGAGTGTTTGAAACTCATCGAGTGTTTGAAACTCATCGAGTGTTTGAAACTCATCGAGTGTCTGAAACTCATCGAGTGTCTGAAACTCATCGAGTGTCTGAAACTCATCGAGTGTCTGAAACTCATCGAGTGTTTGTCTGAAACTCATCAAGTGTCTGAAACTCATCGAGTGTTTGAAACTCATCGAGTGTTTGAAACTCATCGAGTGTCTGAAACTCATCGAGTGTTTGAAACTCATCGAGTGTCTGAAACTCATCGAGTGTTTGAAACTCATCGAGTGTCTGAAACTCATCGAGTGTCTGAAACTCATCGAGTGTTTGAAACTCATCGAGTGTCTGAAACTCATCGAGTGTTTGAAACTCATCGAGTGTCTGAAAGTCATCGAGTGTCTGAAAGTCATCGAGTGTTTGAAACTCATCGAGTGTCTGAAACTCATCGAGTGTCTGAAACTCATCGAGTGTTTGAAACTCATCGAGTGTTTGAAACTCATCGAGTGTTTGAAACTCATCGAGTGTCTGAAACTCATCGAGTGTTTGAAACTCATCGAGTGTCTGAAACTCATCGAGTGTTTGAAACTCATCGAGTGTCTGAAACTCATCGAGTGTCTGAAACTCATCGAGTGTTTGAAACTCATCGAGTGTCTGAAACTCATCGAGTGTTTGAAAGTCATCGAGTGTTGAAAGTCATCGAGTGTCTGAAACTCATCGAGTGTCTGAAACTCATCGAGTGTCTGAAACTCATCGAGTGTTTGAAACTCATCGAGTGTCTGAAACTCATCGAGTGTTTGAAACTCATCGAGTGTCTGAAACTCATCGAGTGTTTGAAACTCATCGAGTGTCTGAAACTCATCGAGTGTCTGAAACTCATCGAGTGTTTGAAACTCATCGAGTGTCTGAAACTCATCGAGTGTCTGAAACTCATCGAGTGTTTGAAACTCATCGAGTGTCTGAAACTCATCGAGTGTCTGAAACTCATCGAGTGTCTGAAACTCATCGAGTGTTTGAAACTCATCGAGTGTCTGAAACTCATCGAGTGTTTGAAACTCATCGAGTGTCTGAAACTCATCGAGTGTTTGAAACTCATCGAGTGTCTGAAACTCATCGAGTGTCTGAAAGTCATCGAGTGTTTGAAACTCATCGAGTGTCTGAAACTCATCGAGTGTTTGAAACTCATCGAGTGTCTGAAAGTCATCGAGTGTCTGAAAGTCATCGAGTGTCTGAAAGTCATCGAGTGTTTGAAACTCATCGAGTGTCTGAAACTCATCGAGTGTTTGAAACTCATCGAGTGTCTGAAACTCATCGAGTGTTTGAAACTCATCGAGTGTTTGAAACTCATCGAGTGTTTGAAACTCATCGAGTGTCTGAAACTCATCGAGTGTTTGAAACTCATCGAGTGTCTGAAACTCATCGAGTGTTTGAAACTCATCGAGTGTCTGAAACTCATCGAGTGTCTGAAACTCATCGAGTGTTTGAAACTCATCGAGTGTCTGAAACTCATCGAGTGTTTGAAAGTCATCGAGTGTTTGAAAGTCATCGAGTGTCTGAAACTCATCGAGTGTCTGAAACTCATCGAGTGTCTGAAACTCATCGAGTGTCTGAAACTCATCGAGTGTTTGTCTGAAACTCATCGAGTGTCTGAAACTCATCGAGTGTTTGAAACTCATCGAGTGTCTGAAACTCATCGAGTGTTTGAAACTCATCGAGTGTCTGAAACTCATCGAGTGTCTGAAAGTCATCGAGTGTCTGAAACTCATCGAGTGTCTGAAACTCATCGAGTGTCTGAAACTCATCGAGTGTTTGAAACTCATCGAGTGTCTGAAAGTCATCGAGTGTTTGAAACTCATCGAGTGTCTGAAACTCATCGAGTGTCTGAAACTCATCGAGTGTCTGAAACTCATCGAGTGTTTGAAACTCATCGAGTGTTTGAAACTCATCGAGTGTCTGAAACTCATCGAGTGTCTGAAACTCATCGAGTGTCTGAAACTCATCGAGTGTCTGAAACTCATCGAGTGTTTGAAACTCATCGAGTGTCTGAAACTCATCGAGTGTTTGAAAGTCATCGAGTGTTTGAAAGTCATCGAGTGTCTGAAACTCATCGAGTGTTTGAAACTCATCGAGTGTCTGAAACTCATCGAGTGTCTGAAACTCATCGAGTGTCTGAAACTCATCGAGTGTTTGAAACTCATCGAGTGTCTGAAACTCATCGAGTGTTTGAAACTCATCGAGTGTTTGAAACTCATCGAGTGTCTGAAACTCATCGAGTGTTTGAAACTCATCGAGTGTCTGAAACTCATCGAGTGTTTGAAACTCATCGAGTGTTTGAAACTCATCGAGTGTTTGAAACTCATCGAGTGTCTGAAACTCATCGAGTGTTTGAAACTCATCGAGTGTTTGAAACTCATCGAGTGTCTGAAACTCATCGAGTGTCTGAAACTCATCGAGTGTTTGTCTGAAACTCATCAAGTGTCTGAAACTCATCGAGTGTTTGAAACTCATCGAGTGTTTGAAACTCATCGAGTGTCTGAAACTCATCGAGTGTTTGAAACTCATCGAGTGTCTGAAACTCATCGAGTGTCTGAAACTCATCGAGTGTCTGAAACTCATCGAGTGTTTGAAACTCATCGAGTGTCTGAAACTCATCGAGTGTTTGAAACTCATCGAGTGTCTGAAAGTCATCGAGTGTCTGAAAGTCATCGAGTGTTGAAACTCATCGAGTGTCTGAAACTCATCGAGTGTCTGAAACTCATCGAGTGTTTGAAACTCATCGAGTGTTTGAAACTCATCGAGTGTTTGAAACTCATCGAGTGTCTGAAACTCATCGAGTGTTTGAAACTCATCGAGTGTCTGAAACTCATCGAGTGTTTGAAACTCATCGAGTGTCTGAAACTCATCGAGTGTCTGAAACTCATCGAGTGTTTGAAACTCATCGAGTGTCTGAAACTCATCGAGTGTTTGAAAGTCATCGAGTGTTTGAAAGTCATCGAGTGTCTGAAACTCATCGAGTGTCTGAAACTCATCGAGTGTCTGAAACTCATCGAGTGTTTGAAACTCATCGAGTGTCTGAAACTCATCGAGTGTTTGAAACTCATCGAGTGTCTGAAACTCATCGAGTGTTTGAAACTCATCGAGTGTTTGAAACTCATCGAGTGTCTGAAACTCATCGAGTGTTTGAAACTCATCGAGTGTCTGAAACTCCGAGTGTTTGAAACTCATCGAGTGTCTGAAACTCATCGAGTGTTTGAAACTCATCGAGTGTCTGAAACTCATCGAGTGTTTGAAACTCATCGAGTGTCTGAAACTCATCGAGTGTTTGAAACTCATCGAGTGTCTGAAACTCATCGAGTGTTTGAAACTCATCGTGTCTGAAACTCATCGAGTGTCTGAAACTCATCGAGTGTCTGAAACTCATCGAGTGTCTGAAACTCATCGAGTGTTTGTCTGAAACTCATCGAGTGTCTGAAACTCATCGAGTGTTTGAAACTCATCGAGTGTTTGAAACTCATCGAGTGTCTGAAACTCATCGAGTGTTTGAAACTCATCGAGTGTCTGAAACTCATCGAGTGTTTGAAACTCATCGAGTGTCTGAAACTCATCGAGTGTCTGAAAGTCATCGAGTGTTTGAAACTCATCGAGTGTTTGAAACTCATCGAGTGTCTGAAACTCATCGAGTGTCTGAAACTCATCGAGTGTTTGAAACTCATCGAGTGTCTGAAACTCATCGAGTGTTTGAAACTCATCGAGTGTCTGAAACTCATCGAGTGTCTGAAAGTCATCGAGTGTTTGAAACTCATCGAGTGTCTGAAACTCATCGAGTGTTTGAAACTCATCGAGTGTCTGAAAGTCATCGAGTGTCTGAAACTCATCGAGTGTCTGAAAGTCATCGAGTGTTTGAAACTCATCGAGTGTTTGAAACTCATCGAGTGTTTGAAACTCATCGAGTGTCTGAAACTCATCGAGTGTTTGAAACTCATCGAGTGTCTGAAACTCTTTGAGTGTTTGAAACTCATCGAGTGTCTGAAACTCATCGAGTGTCTGAAACTCATCGAGTGTTTGAAACTCATCGAGTGTCTGAAACTCATCGAGTGTTTGAAAGTCATCGAGTGTTTGAAACTCATCGAGTGTCTGAAACTCATCGAGTGTCTGAAACTCATCGAGTGTCTGAAACTCATCGAGTGTCTGAAACTCATCGAGTGTTTGTCTGAAACTCATCGAGTGTTTGAAACTCATCGAGTGTTTGTCTGAAACTCATCGAGTGTCTGAAACTCATCGAGTGTTTGTCTGAAACTCATCGAGTGTCTGAAACTCATCGAGTGTTTGAAACTCATCGAGTGTCTGAAACTCATCGAGTGTTTGAAACTCATCGAGTGTCTGAAACTCATCGAGTGTTTGAAACTCATCGAGTGTCTGAAACTCATCGAGTGTTTGAAACTCATCGAGTGTCTGAAACTCATCGAGTGTTTGAAACTCATCGAGTGTCTGAAACTCATCGAGTGTTCTGAAACTCATCGAGTGTCTGAAACTCATCGAGTGTCTGAAACTCATCGAGTGTTTGAAACTCATCGAGTGTTTGAAACTCATCGAGTGTCTGAAACTCATCGAGTGTTTGAAACTCATCGAGTGTTTGAAACTCATCGAGTGTCTGAAACTCATCGAGTGTTTGAAACTCATCGAGTGTCTGAAACTCATCGAGTGTTTGAAACTCATCGAGTGTCTGAAACTCATCGAGTGTTTGAAACTCATCGAGTGTTTGAAACTCATCGAGTGTTTGAAACTCATCGAGTGTTTGAAACTCATCGAGTGTTTAAAACTCATCGAGTGTTTGAAACTCATCGAGTGTTTGTCTGAAACTCATCGAGTGTTTGTCTGAAACTCATCGAGTGTTTGTCTGAAACTCATCGAGTGTTTGTCTGAAACTCATCGAGTGTCTGAAACTCATCGAGTGTCTGAAACTCATCGAGTGTTTGAAACTCATCGAGTGTTTGTCTGAAACTCATCGAGTGTTTGACTGAAACTCATCGAGTGTTTGTCTGAAACTCATCGAGTGTTTGAAACTCATCGAGTGTTTGAAACTCATCGAGTGTCTGAAACTCATCGAGTGTCTGAAACTCATCGAGTGTTTGAAACTCATCGAGTGTCTGAAACTCATCGAGTGTTTGAAACTCATCGAGTGTTTGAAACTCATCGAGTGTCTGAAACTCATCGAGTGTTTGAAACTCATCGAGTGTCTGAAACTCATCGAGTGTTTGAAACTCATCGAGTGTCTGAAACTCATCGAGTGTTTGAAACTCATCGAGTGTCTGAAACTCATCGAGTGTCTGAAACTCATCGAGTGTCTGAAACTCATCGAGTGTCTGAAACTCATCGAGTGTTTGAAACTCATCGAGTGTCTGAAACTCATCGAGTGTTTGAAACTCATCGAGTGTCTGAAACTCATCGAGTGTCTGAAAGTCATCGAGTGTCTGAAACTCATCGAGTGTCTGAAACTCATCGAGTGTTTGAAACTCATCGAGTGTTTGAAACTCATCGAGTGTTTGAAACTCATCGAGTGTCTGAAACTCATCGAGTGTCTGAAACTCATCGAGTGTTTGAAACTCATCGAGTGTTTGAAACTCATCGAGTGTCTGAAACTCATCGAGTGTTTGAAACTCATCGAGTGTCTGAAACTCATCGAGTGTTTGAAACTCATCGAGTGTCTGAAACTCATCGAGTGTCTGAAACTCATCGAGTGTCTGAAACTCATCGAGTGTTTGTCTGAAACTCATCGAGTGTCTGAAACTCATCGAGTGTTTGAAACTCATCGAGTGTTTGAAACTCATCGAGTGTCTGAAACTCATCGAGTGTTTGAAACTCATCGAGTGTCTGAAACTCATCGAGTGTTTGAAACTCATCGAGTGTCTGAAACTCATCGAGTGTCTGAAACTCATCGAGTGTTTGAAACTCATCGAGTGTCTGAAACTCATCGAGTGTTTGAAACTCATCGAGTGTCTGAAAGTCATCGAGTGTCTGAAAGTCATCGAGTGTCTGAAAGTCATCGAGTGTTTGAAACTCATCGAGTGTCTGAAACTCATCGAGTGTTTGAAACTCATCGAGTGTCTGAAACTCATCGAGTGTCTGAAACTCATCGAGTGTTTGAAACTCATCGAGTGTCTGAAACTCATCGAGTGTTTGAAAGTCATCGAGTGTTTGAAAGTCATCGAGTGTCTGAAACTCATCGAGTGTCTGAAACTCATCGAGTGTCTGAAACTCATCGAGTGTTTGAAACTCATCGAGTGTCTGAAACTCATCGAGTGTCTGAAACTCATCGAGTGTCTGAAACTCATCGAGTGTTTGAAACTCATCGAGTGTCTGAAACTCATCGAGTGTTTGAAACTCATCGAGTGTCTGAAACTCATCGAGTGTCTGAAACTCATCGAGTGTTTGAAACTCATCGAGTGTCTGAAACTCATCGAGTGTCTGAAACTCATCGAGTGTTTGAAACTCATCGAGTGTCTGAAACTCATCGAGTGTCTGAAACTCATCGAGTGTTTGAAACTCATCGAGTGTTTGAAACTCATCGAGTGTCTGAAACTCATCGAGTGTTTGAAACTCATCGAGTGTCTGAAACTCATCGAGTGTCTGAAACTCATCGAGTGTCTGAAACTCATCGAGTGTCTGAAACTCATCGAGTTTGTCTGAAACTCATCAAGTGTCTGAAACTCATCGAGTGTTTGAAACTCATCGAGTGTTTGAAACTCATCGAGTGTCTGAAACTCATCGAGTGTTTGAAACTCATCGAGTGTCTGAAACTCATCGAGTGTTTGAAACTCATCGAGTGTCTGAAACTCATCGAGTGTCTGAAACTCATCGAGTGTTTGAAACTCATCGAGTGTCTGAAACTCATCGAGTGTTTGAAACTCATCGAGTGTCTGAAAGTCATCGAGTGTCTGAAAGTCATCGAGTGTTTGAAACTCATCGAGTGTCTGAAACTCATCGAGTGTTTGAAACTCATCGAGTGTCTGAAACTCATCGAGTGTTTGAAACTCATCGAGTGTTTGAAACTCATCGAGTGTTTGAAACTCATCGAGTGTCTGAAACTCATCGAGTGTTTGAAACTCATCGAGTGTCTGAAACTCATCGAGTGTCTGAAACTCATCGAGTGTCTGAAACTCATCGAGTGTTTGAAACTCATCGAGTGTCTGAAACTCATCGAGTGTTTGAAAGTCATCGAGTGTTTGAAAGTCATCGAGTGTCTGAAACTCATCGAGTGTCTGAAACTCATCGAGTGTCTGAAACTCATCGAGTGTCTGAAACTCATCGAGTGTTTGAAACTCATCGAGTGTCTGAAACTCATCGAGTGTTTGAAACTCATCGAGTGTCTGAAACTCATCGAGTGTTTGAAACTCATCGAGTGTCTGAAACTCATCGAGTGTCTGAAACTCATCGAGTGTTTGAAACTCATCGAGTGTCTGAAACTCATCGAGTGTCTGAAACTCATCGAGTGTTTGAAACTCATCGAGTGTCTGAAACTCATCGAGTGTTTGAAACTCATCGAGTGTCTGAAACTCATCGAGTGTTTGAAACTCATCGAGTGTCTGAAACTCATCGAGTGTTTGAAACTCATCGAGTGTCTGAAACTCATCGAGTGTTTGAAACTCATCGAGTGTCTGAAACTCATCGAGTGTTTGAAACTCATCGAGTGTTTGAAACTCATCGAGTGTCTGAAACTCATCGAGTGTCTGAAACTCATCGAGTGTCTGAAACTCATCGAGTGTTTGTCTGAAACTCATCGAGTGTCTGAAACTCATCGAGTGTTTGAAACTCATCGAGTGTTTGAAACTCATCGAGTGTCTGAAACTCATCGAGTGTTTGAAACTCATCGAGTGTCTGAACTCATCGAGTGTTTTGAAACTCATCGAGTGTCTGAAACTCATCGAGTGTCTGAAAGTCATCGAGTTTTGAAACTCATCGAGTGTTTGAAACTCATCGAGTGTCTGAAACTCATCGAGTGTCTGAAACTCATCGAGTGTTTGAAACTCATCGAGTGTCTGAAACTCATCGAGTGTTTGAAACTCATCGAGTGTCTGAAACTCATCGAGTGTCTGAAAGTCATCGAGTGTTTGAAACTCATCGAGTGTCTGAAACTCATCGAGTGTTTGAAACTCATCGAGTGTCTGAAAGTCATCGAGTGTCTGAAACTCATCGAGTGTCTGAAAGTCATCGAGTGTTTGAAACTCATCGAGTGTTTGAAACTCATCGAGTGTCTGAAACTCATCGAGTGTTTGAAACTCATCGAGTGTCTGAAACTCATCGAGTGTTTGAAACTCATCGAGTGTCTGAAACTCATCGAGTGTCTGAAACTCATCGAGTGTCTGAAACTCATCGAGTGTTTGAAACTCATCGAGTGTCTGAAACTCATCGAGTGTCTGAAAGTCATCGAGTGTCTGAAACTCATCGAGTGTCTGAAACTCATCGAGTGTCTGAAACTCATCGAGTGTCTGAAACTCATCGAGTGTCTGAAACTCATCGAGTGTTTGAAACTCATCGAGTGTCTGAAACTCATCGAGTGTCTGAAACTCATCGAGTGTTTGTCTGAAACTCATCGAGTGTTTGAAACTCATCGAGTGTTTGTCTGAAACTCATCGAGTGTCTGAAACTCATCGAGTGTTTGTCTGAAACTCATCGAGTGTCTGAAACTCATCGAGTGTCTGAAACTCATCGAGTGTCTGAAACTCATCGAGTGTCTGAAACTCATCGAGTGTCTGAAACTCATCGAGTGTTTGAAACTCATCGAGTGTCTGAAACTCATCGAGTGTCTGAAACTCATCGAGTGTCTGAAACTCATCGAGTGTTTGAAACTCATCGAGTGTCTGAAACTCATCGAGTGTCTGAAACTCATCGAGTGTTTGAAACTCATCGAGTGTTTGAAACTCGAGTGTCTGAAACTCATCGAGTGTTTGAAACTCATCGAGTGTCTGAAACTCATCGAGTGTCTGAAACTCATCGAGTGTTTGAAACTCATCGAGTGTCTGAAACTCATCGAGTGTTTGAAACTCATCGAGTGTCTGAAACTCATCGAGTGTTTGAAACTCATCGAGTGTTTGAAACTCATCGAGTGTTTAAAACTCATCGAGTGTTTGAAACTCATCGAGTGTTTAAAACTCATCGAGTGTTTGTCTGAAACTCATCGAGTGTTTGTCTGAAACTCATCGAGTGTTTGTCTGAAACTCATCAAGTGTCTGAAACTCATCGAGTGTCTGAAACTCATCGAGTGTTTGAAACTCATCGAGTGTTTGTCTGAAACTCATCGAGTGTTTGTCTGAAACTCATCGAGTGGTCTGAAACTCATCGAGTGTTTGAAACTCAGCGAGTGTCTGAAACTCATCGAGTGTTTGAAACTCATCGAGTGTTTGAAACTCATCGAGTGTCTGAAACTCATCGAGTGTCTGAAACTCATCGAGTGTTTGAAACTCATCGAGTGTTTGTCTGAAACTCATCGAGTGTTTGTCTGAAACTCATCGAGTGTCTGAAACTCATCGAGTGTCTGAAACTCATCGAGTGTTTGAAACTCATCGAGTGTCTGAAACTCATCGAGTGTCTGAAACTTATCGAGTGTTTGAAACTCATCGAGTGTCTGAAACTCATCGAGTGTCTGAAACTCATCGAGTGTCTGAAACTCATAGAGTGTTTGAAACTCATCGAGTGTTTGTCTGAAACTCATCGAGTGTCTGAAACTCATCGAGTGTCTGAAACTCATCGAGTGTTTGTCTGAAACTCATCGAGTGTTTGTCTGAAACTCATCGAGTGTCTGAAACTCATCGAGTGTCTGAAACTCATCGAGTGTTTGTCTGAAATTCATCGAGTGTTTGTCTGAAACTCATCGAGTGTTTGTCTGAAACTCATCGAGTGTTTGAAACTCATCGAGTGTCTGAAACTCATCGAGTGTTTGTCTGAAATTCATCGAGTGTTTGTCTGAAACTCATCGAGTGTTTGTCTGAAACTCATCGAGTGTTTGTCTGAAACTCATCGAGTGTTTGAAACTCATCGAGTGTCTGAAACTCATCGAGTGTTTGTCTGAAACTCATCGAGTGTTTGTCTGAAACTCATCGAGTGTTTGTCTGAAATTCATCGAGTGTTTGAAACTCATCGAGTGTCTGAAACTCATCGAGTGTCTGAAACTCATCGAGTGTCTGAAACTCATCGAGTGTCTGAAACTCATCGAGTGTCTGAAACTCATCGAGTGTTTGAAACTCATCGAGTGTTTGAAACTCATCGAGTGTCTGAAACTCATCGAGTGTTTGAAACTCATCGAGTGTTTGTCTGAAACTCATCGAGTGTCTGAAACTCATCGAGTGTTTGTCTGAAACTCATCGAGTGTCTGAAACTCATCGAGTGTTTGAAACTCATCGAGTGTTTGTCTGAAACTCATCGAGTGTTTGTCTGAAACTCATCGAGTGTCTGAAACTCATCGAGTGTTTGTCTGAAACTCATCGAGTGTCTGAAACTCATCGAGTGTTTGAAACTCATTGAGTGTCTGAAACTCATCGAGTGTCTGAAACTCATCGAGTGTCTGAAACTCATCGAGTGTTTGTCTGAAACTCATCGAGTGTTTGTCTGAAACTCATCGAGTGTTTGAAACTCATCGAGTGTCTGAAACTCATCGAGTGTCTGAAACTCATCGAGTGTCTGAAACTCATCGAGTGTTTGAAACTCATCGAGTGTCTGAAACTCATCGAGTGTCTGAAACTCATCGAGTGTCTGAAACTCATAGAGTGTTTGAAACTCATCGAGTGTTTGTCTGAAACTCATCGAGTGTCTGAAACTCATCGAGTGTCTGAAACTCATCGAGTGTTTGTCTGAAACTCATCGAGTGTTTGTCTGAAACTCATCGAGTGTCTGAAACTCATCGAGTGTCTGAAACTCATCGAGTGTTTGTCTGAAATTCATCGAGTGTTTGTCTGAAACTCATCGAGTGTTTGTCTGAAACTCATCGAGTGTTTGAAACTCATCGAGTGTCTGAAACTCATTGAGTGTTTGTCTGAAATTCATCGAGTGTTTGTCTGAAACTCATCGAGTGTTTGTCTGAAACTCATCGAGTGTTTGTCTGAAACTCATCGAGTGTTTGAAACTCATCGAGTGTCTGAAACTCATCGAGTGTTTGTCTGAAACTCATCGAGTGTCTGAAACTCATCGAGTGTTTGAAACTCATCGAGTGTCTGAAACTCATCGAGTGTTTGAAACTCATCGAGTGTCTGAAACTCATCGAGTGTCTGAAACTCATCGAGTGTTTGTCTGAAACTCATCGAGTGTTTGTCTGAAATTCATCGAGTGTTTGAAACTCATCGAGTGTTTGAAACTCATCGAGTGTTTGAAACTCATCGAGTGTTTGTCTGAAACTCATCGAGTGTTTGTCTGAAACTCATCGAGTGTCTGAAACTCATCGAGTGTTTGTCTGAAACTCATCGAGTGTCTGAAACTCATCGAGTGTTTGAAACTCATCGAGTGTTTGTCTGAAACTCATCGAGTGTTTGTCTGAAACTCATCGAGTGTCTGAACTCATCGAGTGTTTGTCTGAAACTCATCGAGTGTCTGAAACTCATCGAGTGTTTGAAACTCATCGAGTGTCTGAAACTCATCGAGTGTCTGAAACTCATCGAGTGTCTGAAACTCATCGAGTGTTTGTCTGAAACTCATCGAGTGTTTGTCTGAAACTCATCGAGTGTTTGTCTGAAACTCATCGAGTGTTTGAAACTCATCGAGTGTCTGAAACTCATCGAGTGTCTGAAACTCATCGAGTGTCTGAAACTCATCGAGTGTCTGAAACTCATCGAGTGTCTGAAACTCATAGAGTGTTTGAAACTCATCGAGTGTCTGAAACTCATAGAGTGTTTGAAACTCATCGAGTGTTTGTCTGAAACTCATCGAGTGTCTGAAACTCATCGAGTGTCTGAAACTCATCGAGTGTTTGTCTGAAACTCATCGAGTGTTTGTCTGAAACTCATCGAGTGTCTGAAACTCATCGAGTGTCTGAAACTCATCGAGTGTTTGTCTGAAATTCATCGAGTGTTTGTCTGAAACTCATCGAGTGTTTGTCTGAAACTCATCGAGTGTTTGAAACTCATCGAGTGTCTGAAACTCATTGAGTGTTTGTCTGAAATTCATCGAGTGTTTGTCTGAAACTCATCGAGTGTTTGTCTGAAACTCATCGAGTGTTTGTCTGAAACTCATCGAGTGTTTGAAACTCATCGAGTGTTTGAAACTCATCGAGTGTTTGTCTGAAACTCATCGAGTGTCTGAAACTCATCGAGTGTTTGAAACTCATCGAGTGTCTGAAACTCATCGAGTGTTTGAAACTCATCGAGTGTCTGAAACTCATCGAGTGTCTGAAACTCATCGAGTGTTTGTCTGAAACTCATCGAGTGTTTGTCTGAAATTCATCGAGTGTTTGAAACTCATCGAGTGTTTGAAACTCATCGAGTGTTTGAAACTCATCGAGTGTTTGAAACTCATCGAGTGTTTGTCTGAAACTCATCGAGTGTCTGAAACTCATCGAGTGTCTGAAACTCATCGAGTGTTTGTCTGAAATTCATCGAGTGTCTGAAACTCATCGAGTGTCTGAAACTCATCGAGTGTTTAAAACTCATCGAGTGTCTGAAACTCATCGAGTGTCTGAAACTCATCGAGTGTCTGAAACTCATCGAGTGTTTGAAACTCATCGAGTGTCTGAAACTCATCGAGTGTCTGAAACTCATCAAGTGTTTGAAACTCATCGAGTGTTTGTCTGAAACTCATCGAGTGTCTGAAACTCATCGAGTGTCTGAAATTCATCGAGTGTCTGAAACTCATCGAGTGTCTGAAACTCATCGAGTGTTTAAAACTCATCGAGTGTCTGAAACTCATCGAGTGTCTGAAACTCATCGAGTGTCTGAAACTCATCGAGTGTCTGAAACTCATCGAGTGTCTGAAACTCATCGAGTGTTTGAAACTCATCGAGTGTCTGAAACTCATCGAGTGTTTGAAACTCATCGAGTGTCTGAAACTCATCGAGTGTCTGAAACTCATCGAGTGTTTGAAACTCATCGAGTGTCTGAAACTCATCGAGTGTCTGAAACTCATTGAGTGTCTGAAACTCATCGAGTGTTTGAAACTCATCGAGTGTCTGAAACTCATCGAGTGTCTGAAACTCATCGAGTGTCTGAAACTCATCGAGTGTTTGTCTGAAACTCATCGAGTGTTTGTCTGAAACTCATCGAGTGTCTGAAACTCATCGAGTGTTTGTCTGAAACTCATCGAGTGTTTGTCTGAAACTCATCGAGTGTCTGAAACTCATCGAGTGTTTGTCTGAAATTCATCGAGTGTTTGAAACTCATCGAGTGTTTGAAACTCATCGAGTGTCTGAAACTCATTGAGTGTTTGTCTGAAACTCATCGAGTGTTTGTCTGAAACTCATCGAGTGTTTGTCTGAAACTCATCGAGTGTCTGAAACTCATCGAGTGTTTGTCTGAAATTCATCGAGTGTTTGAAACTCATCGAGTGTTTGAAACTCATCGAGTGTTTGAAACTCATCGAGTGTTTGTCTGAAACTCATCGAGTGTTTGTCTGAAACTCATCGAGTGTCTGAAACTCATCGAGTGTTTGAAACTCGAGTGTCTGAAACTCATCGAGTGTCTGAAACTCATCGAGTGTTTGTCTGAAACTCATCGAGTGTCTGAAACTCATCGAGTGTTTGTCTGAAACTCATCGAGTGTCTGAAACTCATCGAGTGTTTGAAACTCGAGTGTCTGAAACTCATCGAGTGTCTGACTGACACTCATCGACATTTTATAGTCTTTAGTCTCAGGATGCTGCCCCCTCCCTGAGCTGTATGTCACACTGCAGTCACCATGACAACAAAACAATCTTAAAAAATTAAAAACAGGAAATGATGTTACTGTGGAATGACATTAAATGTGTATGTGTATGTTGTAGTTGTGTTATCAGACACATGTAACATATAAACATAGCAGCGTGTTCACACACACATGTCCTTCAGTGTGTGTTTTAAAAGGACCTTCTAACACACACACACACACACACACACACACACACACACACACACGGTTTCCCTCGGGCCTCTCTTGGCGTGCTCTCCCATAATTCCTCTTGTCCGCACCACAAAGCGTCCTCCCTCAGTAGCCTGCAGTCCATCAGAGAGAAGAGCGCCACGCCGCCACCGCCATTACAGCAAATCGTGGCGTCCTCCCGGGAGTGTGGAGCTTGCGGAGCCGGCGGCGTGCCTGTGAACCTGAGAACACGGCGCTGTTTGTGTCGCCGCTGTTGTCGTTGTTGTTGTGTTCGCGTTGTTGCGATCAGATCGACGTTTGGCAACTTTGGTTGGCAGAGACGCTCGCAGTTAATTATGTTTTCCATGCCAAGCATACAATCACATGGTAATTGGAGTTGGAGCAGAGGATTGTGGGAGTGCAGTGAATGATAATGACTGTGTGGTCATCTTCATCATCACCATCACCCATCATCATCATCACCACCACCATCATCACCACCGTCACCATCACGATCATCATCATCACCGCACCATCGT
>ML241080.1:0-24545 GCA_004119915.2 Collichthys lucidus
ATCAGATGACCGGCGGTTCGATCCCCGGCTCCTCCGGTCTGCATGTCGAAGTGTCCTTGGGCAAGACACTGAACCCCAAATTGCTCCCGAAGGCTGTGCCATCGGTGTGTGAATGTGTATGAATGGCTAGGTCCTCAAACTGATGAGCAGTTGGCACCTTGCATGGTAGCCAAGGCCATCAGTGTGTGAATGGGTGAATGATATGTAGTGTAGAGTGCTTTGAGTGGTCGGAGGACTAGAAAGGCGCTATATAAGTACAGTCCATTTACCAAAGATCTAGAGGAGAGCCTGAATGTGACCAAAATGGGGTCGGTGTGGATGACGACACACTGGAACTATGGGTGGCTGAGTGCAGAAATGGGCTGAAGGTGAGTCTCTATTGTGCACTCCTATACAACAATAGTACCACCACAGGCCCATTAATGAACTTAAGGTGGAATTAATATATCTTTGACAGTGTCAACAAAAACAAACATAAGCCTCATAAGGGCAGAATTTTTTATTTGATCAAATTGGATTTGATCAAACTGGATTGAAGTGGCCGATCAGCGTGTAATATAAACTCTGAACACCAACATACTAGGAAGAAGTCTTATAACGAATATCTGTCAAGTCACTGGTATCAGACTCCACTGTAAGTTTATACACCTCACTGAACAACAGAATAATAATTGTAGAGTAACATTAAGCTTAATGACCAAAGAAAGTTATGTTCTCTTATGGCAATCTCATCTCTCTCTGCATCACACTTGACAATAGTTTATATTTCTTGCATTTGGTAGTGCTAATTTCAAAACCTTTCTAGCACACATAGTACAGCTTTTCTACAATGTTCTTGGAAAGGGACATGGAGTTATGTCTCAGCCACTTAATGGAACAGTACACTTCTAACATTTCTGTGAATATTACTGTTTAATATAACTTACTATATCCCTTGAATTCTGCTTAAAAGACTGATTGCTGAATGTCAGTGAGTGATACGTTTTACGTACTATACTCATACTGTACTCTCACATAGAAACGGATCAAACTGATGGCAGCCTTGGAGCACTGCAGGCACGAATAGAAGAGCTTGTTGTAATCATCAGAGTCCGAAAACAAAATCTTTACCGACAAACTGGTACGTCAGTTTCCTTGAAATAGACAGTTTGATCCCTTGACAGTTTGTAAATGTATATGGTACATGTACAGCAGCTTTGTAAACCGAAAAAATCAGCTCCTTGTTTGTTTTAAGCTGGATGTGATGCATGTTCTTACAAACAAACTGAACAGTGTGGATTCTAGTCTAAACATTATGTGACTTTTTTTTTAAATGTTATTTACAGATAGCAACAAGAGGCGCCATAGAATTCGCAAGGCATCTTGGATGAGAAAAAACGCTTGGTGGCTGCTGTCGACGATTACAACAAGCTAGGTGAACCGTCGAGGCAAATTCTGTCCAGTGATGCCCTCATCGAGACCGACTTATGGCCCTGGCAGACCACGAGTGAACGTAAGCTCTTCATTTTAAAACATTTCACATGTATCCTGTTGAACCAAATACCCAGTATCTGGCAGTAGTTGGAAGTTCTGATCTTGAATCAAAATGTGTTTTCCCTTCTGATGTTTAACTGTAGTTGCTGCAGACCTTAAGACAAAAAGAGAGGTCTTTGAGAAGGTGATGGCTGTGAGCGCCTTAAAGAGGAGATGATCCTTTGCAGGGAAATGCACCGTCACTGGACAGCGCTGAAAGCACGAGCTCTGGAGTTGGGAATGATCTCCTCAGACTGTAAGCAGTAAGTTTCACTGGATCTTTACCTATAACTAGCTTACTGGCTAACACTGCCCCCCCTTTTATTTCTCTTTTTTTTGACATTACTGATATGTACTGGTTTTCTTTTTACAGCCTCTCTTGTTGGCATGTCGGAGGATGCAAAGAGGGACTCCATTGCCTGCTCCTAAAAAAACAAACGAAACTGAAAGCTGAAATGGTAAAAGTCAACTATTACCAGAGAATCCTCAGCCACCAACCACTCCTGGAAACGACGAGGAGGAGGAGGAAATTCAGATTGCTGCTGAGAGTGACTTTAGCACTTCTGATGAAGACTGCTGAGAGTGTGTGTCACTGATATCATGACTGAGAAAATAAAAAGTTATTCACTTCTCTGTTTAATGTGCTTTTTGTAGTGTCTGTTTTTAGACAGAGCTTGTGTGTGTACACACACACACACACAGTAACAATTTTGTTCATGGAAAGCTTTCTGTGCTGCTCAAAGGATCACAAAAGCACCATGCGGCACACTCACCATGTGAGTTTTGTCGAAATCATCAAAGTCGAATTGACATATTAGCTAGGGTGTGTTTTATTAGAAAGCATGCTGCCACACTGGTAAAATGACAGTCACAGAACATATCTGAGCCACCTCAAGCTAAACCCCAAGGTCAAGGCCCTGATAACTCATCAACGCTTTGAGATAATCTGCACCTGCGCATTGGGACAGCATGGTCGACCACGGTGTCGAGTTTCAGTTCGTGCGCCCTTCGGGAGGGTCAGAGGTCAGCCGTTCTGTACCTAACGAGGCCTAGTAGTTCAGGTTTAAAAACACCTGTTTGTTTTGTGAATAACTCATCAGTGCTTCGAGGCAGGAGGCTGAAATTTGAGTATGTGTATCAGGACGCAGGGTCTGATCAGGGCCCCCCTTTTCAACCCCATACCCCCTTTGGAAAGGTCAGAGGTCAGCCGTTCTGGACACCTTTTGGGAACAACTCGACAATGCTTTGAGGCAGGAGGCTGAAATCTGACTATGTCGTACGCCGTGGAGCCTTCTGCTGGGATTTTTTGGACCTGTCAAAATCCCATCACCGTAGAGCTAGTTAGCGTTCTGGAAGGCCTACAGAGTTGGGACTTTGGGAGCCTGACCCAACCTCCATTTAGAATAGCACAGTGAGTTTCATGCAGTTTGGTGCATTTTTATGGCGGCGGCGAGGGCGCATTCGTGTAACGGCGCCCTTTCTCGCCCCGCCCATCGAAAAGTACTGGGCCGACGGGGACCGGACTGATGTCTATCTGCTCGTCTCAGGCCCCTGAACAACATACTAAAATTTCAGACCCGTGCAACTTGTAGAAACACATGTCCTCCAAAACCTCCACGCAGGTCAGAGGGTTAAGACTGCATGAGTCTGACACGACCCTGATTCTCAGGAATCCAGACGGGGCAAAAAAAAAATTCTACTGGACTTGTGTTTTTTTTTTTCATCGGTTCATTGTTTAGGGCCCCCGAGGATCCTCTGTTTCGAATCTGGGGCCCCTGGGGTCAAAGGTCACCGCGCAGCGGCTAAAAGACACATTTTTTAGTGAGTCCCCCAATCTGACCCTCTTCGTTCCGGTGACTATCTCCTGATAACTCATCAAAGCTTTGAGGCAGGGGGCTGAAATTTGAGTATGCGTATCAGGATGCAGGGTCTGATCAGGCCCCCGTTTTCCCTTCTTCACCCCTACCCCCTTTGGAAAGGTCAGAGGTCAGCCGTCCTGGACACATGGGGGCATGCCCGGGGGCCTTTGCCCAATTGTGACAGTGGCTCCCTTTGACCCCAAGGCCCGCACAGCCCTGTAATACCCAAGGATAGAAAATTTCATAACATTGGGTAAGAGGGATTTATCATGTTATATGTGAGACTTTGGGGTAACAGTGGTCGAACATGCCAAATCAATCCACAACATACTGCCATTCGCTAACTGTAACCTGCATATGAAGCACATTAAATCTAAATCCTGTACCATAGGCACATGAAGGGCATGAAGATGGGGTTGAGAGGGCTGTGTCAGGTTGCCAGATAGCTTCATCCCAAAAAAGATAACATTCTTAAAAAAAAAAGGGTTATTTAATATTTGCTGTATTTGTTACAAGTTTAAAAGTGTAAACTGTAGTAACAAAAAGAAGTTTTGCTGGTTCACACCGCTCTCAACTCTCTCTCTGGAAAACAGGATTAAAAGTCAGTGAGTGAAGGAGCGACCACCATCTTTTCCTCACAAAATCTGTCTCTTTATTACAACAACAACAGCAATATCAATAAACAGTAAACATCCCCTACTGTAAACATGTTTAGGTTTCAATTTTCATTTGTTTAGTTTAAACCTCTTGCACAACTTTCTTTTGAGTGCCATCACATACCAAGAACGGATCAGGTTTAACTTTTATCATGTTAGCTTATCTAACTATAACTATACTTTTGTTTTGGTTAACTGTAGAAATCCACTAATGTATCCATGTAATACAGTAAATCACAACCCACCCTCTTTAGCTTAGGATTAGTATTTAAATGACTTTGGAGCCAAAACTACAAAACATATTACACATAGGGAAAACTGCTCAATGTATACTGTATCTTTAAACACAACCCGGACACATAACAGCTCATATAACTTTAGGAATAATTCCCCTTTTTGTCATAAACAGTCAACCTATCTTCTTTTAACATTAATCATCAGTCATAACATGTCAGGATATCTAAAAAACTGAAATACAAACACACCGGGGAGTGAAGAGCCTAGCGCACAGCATCACACATATATACTAATTAGCCGTTCGCGCCGAAAATCCGCGTCTCGCGCTTATAAATGCGCTCTTAAACTCACATACACCTGTCGAAAACATATCAGAAATAAACCCATCTCTGCTACAATACATTATCACACATTTCAGGAGGAATTGGTCTTATTTTCAACCGGGTACGAACCTGGAAAACAGGATTAAAAGTCAGTGAGTGAAGGAGCGGACCACCATCTTTTCCTCACAAAATCTGTCTGAGGGAAGAGGGAGGAGTCGCTCACCTTAAGCCGCCCCGGTGAAACCATACCTGAACTTCAGTTCCGCTTTCTTTTCTTTTTTTATTCTTTACCCCCCATGAAGATTGTCCTTCACAATAAGATGTAAGAATTATATTTAACCTTGAGCTGGTTGCTACAAACAATAATAAAATACTGTGTCAAATCATGTTCTCATATCAACATCCGACTTCGACTGTAAACAAACAAAAAGTGACTATGTGCTTTTCCATTAGGGTGTATCACATATTGCCAGGCCTAAACCAACCTGTTTAACCTATCAAATTATTTTCATGAATATGAAACTATTGATCAAGTTAAATAAATAATCCATTCAATCATTCATCAGCACACAAGATGTTAAACTATTCAGATGATGTTATCTCTATGTTCCTCTACTGGATGTTTTACTACCCTACTTATACTGTGTACTTACACAGCCAAATATTTAATTGTCCTATTTTGATACTATTTTTTTTTGTCCATGTGTGTGTGTATGTGTGTAATGAGAAGTAGATCACAAATGTGAGATATCGAGAGCTGTGTACACATTACGTGAGATATTATTGATCTATTGGATTCATAGATGTTTTATGTACTTAAGTCAGTTATAGAGTGAAACAGAGACTGACACTGACTGAAATGTGTATTCAACATTTTATTCTGAACTTTTATGATGAACTTTAACTTTTCTGTTGTGAACTTCAACATGTTTAACTTTGAACTGGAAACTTTGAACTGGAACCGCCAACTCTGCAACCTGTGGTGGGCTGCTTTATAGATACACTTGTGCAGGTTCCCATGTGTCATCCCACACTTTGCCACTGTCAGGAAAAGAAAACAACAACATCAACATATACACACACACACAATATAGGTTAAAAGGATAAGTTAGGTTGTGACATATAAGAATATCGGTTGAAATATCTTCTATATTCATGTCATGCTTTATACAATTTCATTTTAATCCAAATTAGTCAAATCAAATCAAATTTTATTTGTATAGACCAAATTCACAAAACACATTTTGCCTCGGGGGGCTTTACAATCTGTATAGGGAGTGACACCCTCTGTCCTTAGACCCTCGGTTCGAGTGACACAAAAAACCTTTAACAGGGAAAAAAGGTGGAGGAAACCTCAGGAAGAGCCACAGAGGAGGGATCCCTCTCCCAGGACGGACAGACGTGCAATAGATGTCACGTGTACAGAAGAAATTAACACAAACATATTGTACACTTACAACGACTGATAAAATGACAATGAATTACAATGAATGATAAAATGATTACAGTAGCAGTGGAACCTGTGATAGAGACAGAGAGACACAGATGCACAGCAGCAGCAAATCACCAACTAACTGTAAACTGTAATGGAGATATGGTAGCATTAATGACAGTAGTAATATGTGTAGTGGGCGTCATGCAGGATCACAGCAGCAGCCACGATCCACGAGAACCTGCTGGACGACAGAGCACAGAAACTCCGGGGAAGAAGTTTAGTTAGTAACATGCATTAATGAGACATATATGTTTACAGATGGTGATAGAGAGAGAGAAAGAAAGAAAGAAAGAAAGAAAGAAAGAAAGAAAGAAAGAAAGAAAGAAAGAAAGAAAGAAAGAAAGAAAGAAAGAAAGAAAGAAAGAAAGAAGGCAGTCTAGTCCTATAGCAGCATAACTACTACTCTTAAAGGTGTTGACCGTGTCTGCCTCCTGAACCCTGATTGGTAGTTTGTTCCACAGAAAAGAAGCTTGATATCTGAAAGCTCTGGCTCCCAATCTACTTTAGTCCAAATACATGAATTCAAATTGATGTGATGTTTGACTATTTTCAACAATATAAACGTCTGTTTCCAGTCCAATACAGTGGTTACTATCTACCATGTTGCGCAGGGCTTCCACTTCACTTTAACTTCCTCTTTTCCCTGAAAGACATGATATAAACAAACAATTAATTAAAAAAGAAATGCAAGTTGCATATATAAAGGAGCTGTTAGACATTTTTGTACTATTGAATAGCTCAATATATTATACAATTAGTTTCCAAAAACCTAACAACTACTACAATACTACTGCCAGCATCAAGTGCAAGTGAGCTAAGCCACATTTATTTAGCACCTCCACATCTATCACTCTTTCTGAGCATGATGTCAGGAGGACTTTAAAGAACGTAAACATCAGGAAGGCAGGTGATATGGTAATATGTTCCTATTTCCCAGGAACATGAAGAATTGGAGCCAAATGCAGATTCAGTGGCTGAATTAGTGTAGATCAATCAAGTGCAAAGGCTCATGGATAGTCAGGCAGGCACAGGTTAAAACTGGGAAGTCCAAAGAAGCAATCCACATAGGGGCAGGCTAAATTCAAAGTCAATTAAACAGACAAGGTCCAAGAACACCAAGTAGCATTCAAAACCAGGAAAAAAATATGAGGAATGGCTGGAACTTTAAATATGGAATTAAGAAGGAGTGATACAAAAACCGAGGAACACACAGACTAAATAAACAAGTCAGGCAGAATAACAAGACACAGGTGAAACTAAATAGACCAGAACAGACAATGAAAAGATCGCACCTTTACCTTTCTTACTGAATTATTTTTTTCTTATTAGCATCCTGATTTACTTCTAGTTGTACTTACCTAAATTACTTCCTTAATACTTATTTATTATGTTGTCTAATCTTTACAACTATCAATTTTTACACTATTTTAACTGAACAAATTGTTAGAGCTTAAATAAATACATTTTACTATGGATGTAGCAGTATTATATATGACAATTAAACTGAACTTGAACTTGTAACAGTGTTCTAATTAAATATAATATATAAGGTCAATCAAAATGTAAACCATATTTTCTGTTTTGGCAACTAAAAGCTGATGCCTGGTTCTCAGCCTTACAACCACTATTTAAAGTTATCGTTGAGCCCTGCCATCATTGCTTTTTAAATGGACATGTAAAAAAAATCCTGACTCAAGCAGTGTCACAGGACAATTTCTTCACCTTATTTTTGGCATACAGAATACACTGTGTACAAAAGTGATAATGGTATTTAAAAAAATCAACGACTTCAATATAAAAAATAACACTTGATAAATGTGTACCCATGTCTGTTGTTTTAAAATGTTAACCTGTGTACATGTTATTTCACAATAATATTTATACAGGAATAAGGAGGAAATTGCTTACATTTACGACTCTCCTGTCAACAATCCCTTCATACGGGAAAACCTCCTGGGTGCGGTGTTTTCTGCATTCTGAAAAAAGACAAATTAAATATTACATGAGGTCTGCAAAATTGTACAAAATAATAAAAAAAAGAAAAAAAATCTCATCAAACCATAACAAACCTGTCATGGGTTTTGCACATTTAAAGTACCATAACGTAAATCTAACCTTTCATTTTCCGTTTTTTGGGTGGGACATCTGACCCTGAAGATGGCTGCGGGTGTGTACGGGTGTACACAGTAGAAATTAAGGGAGGTGCAGGAAGTGGAGATGGAGAGGAGGATGCAGGTGGACGCAGAGACAGAGAGGAGGATGCAGGAGGAAGCGGAGACAGAGAGGAGGATGCAGGAGGAAGCATAGACAGAGAGGAGGATGATGCTGGTACAGGTTCTAAATGAAGAACATATTCATCATTTAGAACCCCAGTCTCTGGGAATGGTCCAGCTGCTGGTGTCCCATTTTTTGCTGCTTGTTCAGGTGGTGCTTGTAATTCTGCAAAATTTTAAATATGAAATATTCATTAAAAAGGGTTGTACAGTACACATAAACATAAAATGAGAAATCTTTTGCATGTCTTAAGTTTTTTTTTAACCAAAGTTACAACTTGTAAATATTGGGATAAAATAAGTCATCTGACACCCCCACTGACCCAAATCAATAAGTACAAGTAGTGTGAGATTCAGTGCTTTTTTTTACATTGTACATTATTGAGTGTGAATATAATTCCAGATAGCTAATAACTTAAATCCTCTGATGACACTGCTTCCCTGACTTTGTAGCGCATAGCATAAGACACATCAACCTAGTACTGTGACATATAGTTTTGTACAAGGGTGATGCTAACCACTTCAGGGAGGTAATCAGGTATGCTCTTATGAGAATCTTGTTCATATTGATAACATGTTTACATATGTATTTATTATACTAGAAAGTCTTGGAGAGAATTATCAGGTATGGTGTTATTACAATTATTACAATTACATTTTTTAGTATAGTACAGTATATAAAACATTATTTTCATTTGAACCTTGGCTGAATAAAAGAATAGGACAGGTTAACTGGTGACTCTAAACTGTCCGTAGGTGTGAGTGGTTGTTTGTCTCTATGTCTATGTCTCTATGTTGTATGCCCCATGATGAACTGCAGAGTTCTCTAGGGTGTACCCTGACTCTCACCCAAAGTCAGCTGGGATAGGCTACCTGATGAGGATTAATGGTTACAGATAATGGACAAAGGACATCTTACTTCTCAGCAGGTGTTCATACAGCTTCCTCATCTTCATGAGGATCTCCTTTGCGATGCCTCCAGCTGGCTCAAGGTGGCTGATGAGATCCCCCACAATGTGGCCCTTACGGTCATACTCTCCAATAAAGAGAATGGGCTGGTAGCCCAGGGCATGCAGTTTTGAAACCTGCAAGAACAACAAAGAAAAATCTATGCAGCCATTTTGGTTTGACAGATTATCATTACAGGGGAGTGGTTTACAGTGTTGGCATGTATAGGCCAGGCCGATTAACACCAACTCCAGAGGTGCAACAACAAAAATAACAATAAAATCAGTTTTTTCTTAGCTTTGATCTGATACAAGGTTAAGAATGGCCAGAAATGTATCTCAGGAATTTACAAATCACGAACAAGTGAAGTTTTATGTAATCAAATTGCAATTGCATAACAAACTTTTAAGCTTCACATCTTTGTTGTTATGTTGTTGTAGATAGTTATAAAGGAATTATGGTGACCAAATCTGTAAATTTCTGGTCACAATCCCTCTTGAAATGTTGTCTCTTTAAGTTAATGGTCATTAAAATACAAATCAGAAGTAGCTGAAGTTAAATAGAAAGTTATAGTTAATAGAAAGTTTTTTCTAGTTTGATGGCTTTAGTGTGATGATGCTATTCTGATGTGAATACCTTTTTTATTTATGCTCTTTTATAAATAAATATTTTATGTGTATATACCTGTCTTGTTAGTTTTTACTTCATGATGTACAAGAAAACATTGAAAACTGTGATGAATATATAATTGTCTGGTAAGCCAACCACTTGTTAAATCAGAACTATGAAACTTACTAACAGCTCGGCAGAATTAAGAATCTTGCTGGAATTTCTGTTTTTTTTAACAGATGCAGCCCATTTGCCATTTTTCAGCTCTTCTTGTTTTTGTTTTAAGTTCGCCTTTGTTACAAGGCTGCCTAGGCATCCAATGCAGGTCTTCCTGTTGAGTGTGTTTGAAGCCTGACAGGAAGGGCACAGTTTGGTTTTTGGCTTTGTCATTTCTGCAAATGAAAATAAAACATGTAAGGTTTATTTCAGGTCTGTTTTTGTGAGATGATTACAAGAAGGATTTCTGAGCAAAGAAATAACAAATATAACAGGTAATTATGTGTGTTAAAATGACAGCATGGGTGATAATAACTCATGTACAAAGTAGTAGTTATTATTTATTAAAATACAAATTTACTGCTTAGTAAATCTGAATATTTGTATTGCTTTAAGGTGGCCGGGCCATGCTCTCCCCTGTTAAAGACTGCTTTAAAACTACAATGCTAATATAAACTAGTACTAACGTTAGCTAGTGTCTTTCACATGCGAATACATTATAAAAGAAAAAAAACTGTTGCAGAGGTAGTTCTCTTGGTACACAGACTGCTCTCTGAAAATATTTTATAACTGATTAATAGTTCTGTCAACATGCAAATTACCCGCAGAGTTTATTACAACTTACTTGGCTGGGATCTGGCTCGTGTCACGATGAGAAAATCTTGAAACATAGGTTTACTACGACTCCCAAGATGCATTACGTGAAGGGACGTGACAAATCGTCGGTGGTCGAGCATTCTGGGTAGTGTAGGCCTTTCCGCTATCCAAAACATAGGAATAAAAGTTTATTTCTCAGGCTAGAAGGAGAAAAAAAACATACCGAGGGCCACAACATGAAGCTATTTTATTGTTGAATTATGAGTGACACTTTGGCGTGTTTGTGCTGAGAAACGTTGATGATTTTAATAAAAGAAATCCTTGACATAGTGAGAAAAACACTTCCGGGCAGAGGGGCCTCGGTTGTCCAATCAGATTGTAGCTCGCAAATCATCAGTGGTCGAGCATTCTGGGTAGTGTAGGCCTTTCCGCTATCCAAAACATAGGAATAAAAGTTTATTTCTCAGGCTAGGAGGAAAAAAACATACCGAGGGCCACAACATGAAGCTATTTTATTGTTGAATTATCAGTGACACTTTGGCGTGTTTGTGCTGAGAAACGTTGATGATTTCAATAAAAGAAATCTTTAACATAGTGAGAAAAACAATTCCGGGCAGAGGGTCCTCGGTTGTCCAATCAGATTGTAGCTTGCAGCGTCATGTATCGCTGTGGTCGGGTTATTATTGGAGTGAATGGACAGCTGGAGCTCTGCTCCGAGCGTCTCTTACCAGCGCAAACGGAACAACTGGAGTCAATGGACAACCCAGAGCGTGTGATACACACTCGGAAGGGTACCTTTTGCGTGTGTATCACACGCCAGGGGGCGTGACAAAGCGTAGGTATTTTACGCGTTGGGAATGAGAACGGGTTGTCTTACCTCTGCCTCGGTTGCATTCTGCCGATCTCCCTGGGTGACCTTGAAAAAAGTCCAAGCGTACAATGCACGGCTGCTGAGCATCAAAGTGAAATCCGCAGAACGGACAAGGATTTTGTGGTGTAACGTTCTGTGGAATGGCCCAGAATTTCACACCTATGAAGAACACATCACAGTGACAACCTTGCGCACAACATCCCAAAGACAGGTTTTTTCACAAGTACAACAACCAGCTGTTGCATGACATCATGCATTGGCCGGGAATCCAACCCGGGTCAACTGCTTGGCAAGCAGCTATGCTCACCACTATACCACCAATGCCGTGAAAAAAGATGATTTCGCTTTTACCGCCGCGGCCTAGGGATCGACTGACTGTCAAGGAATGTGATTTGAGCACTGTGAGGAACAAAATTTGATTGGAAAATACCTACATTTATTCTGTTTAGTGTTAGATAAAGGTTATTGATTCCTGCAGGAACTTAAGTCAGAATTTTAGGTTTGTCAATTTGTACAAAGTCAAGAAATCTCCAGTGTCGCTCATACTTTGACAAAATGAACACGACGCCATTCATCATTTTCAGCAGGAACGATGAATTTCGTCATCAAACCACATTAAATTTGGCTGTGACAGAGAAGAGCTACTTATAATAATGTCGTTGAGCCTACGAAACCAGACTTCGGAGAGGGCGGTGTTATTATTTTTTTTTAATTTACTTTTTTGCCGTCCAATAGGTCCTTGATGGTCTAGTGGCTAGGATTCGGTGCTCTCACTGCCGTGGCCCTGGTTCGATTCCCGGTCAGGGAAAGAGATTTTAGCACTGTGTTGTCCTTGTGATCTTACCTCTGCCTTGGTTGCATTCTGCCCATCTTCCTGGGTGACCTTGAAAAATGTCCAAGGGTACAATGCATGGCTGCTGACCATCAAAGTGAAATCCGTAGAACGGACAAGGGCTTCGTGGTGTAAGGTTCTGTGAACTGGCCCAGAGTTTCACACCTAGGAAAAACACACCACAGTGAGAACCTTGTGCACAACATTCCAAAGAAAGATTTTTTCACAAGTACAACAACCAGCTGTTGCATGACATCATGCATTGGCCGAGAATCGAACCCAGATCAACTGCTTGGCAAGCAGCTATGCTCACCACTATACCACCAATACCGTGAGAAAAGATAATTTTGCTCTTACCGCCGCGGCTTAGGGATCGACTGACTGTCAAGATATGTGATTTGAGTACTGTGAGGAACAAAATTTGATTGGAAAATACCTACATTTATTCTGTGTTTAGTGTTAGACAAAGGTTATTGAGTTCTGCAGGAACTTAAGTCTCAATTTGTACAAAGTCAAGAAATCTCCAGTGTCGTTCATACTTTGACAAAATGAACACGACGCCATTCATCATTTTCAGCAGGAACGATGAATTTCGTCATCAAACCACATTAAATTTGGCTCTGACAGAGAAGAGCTACTTATAATAATGTCATTTAGCCTACGAAACCAGACTTCGGAGAGGGCGGTGTTATTTATTTTTTATATTCACTTTTTTGCCGCCCAATAGGTCCCTGATGGTCTAGTGGCTAGGATTCGGCGCTCTCACCGCCGTGGCCCGCGTTCGATTCCCGGTCAGGGAAAGATATTTTAGCACTGTGTTGTCCTTGTTAGCTTACCTATGCCTCGGTTGCACTCTGCGATAACCCTGGGTGACCTTGAAAAAAGTCCAAGCGTGCAATGCATGGCTGCTGAACATCAAAGTGAAATCCGTAGAACGGACAAGGGCTTTGTGGTGTAACGTTCTGTGGACTGGCCCAAAGTTCCACACTTAGGAACAACACACCACAGTGACAACCATGTGCACAACATCCCAAAGACAGGTTTTTTTACAAGTACAACAACCAGCTGTTGCATGACATCATGCATTGGCCGGGAATCGAACCCGGGTCAACTGCTTGGCAAGCAGCTATGCTCACCACTATACCACCAATGCCATGAGAAAAGACCATTTCGCTTTACCACCGCGGCCTAGGGATCAACTGACTGTCAAGAAATGTGATTTGAGCACTGTGAGGAACAAAATTTGATTGGAAAATACCTACATTTATTCTGTGTTTAGTGTTAGATAAAGGTTATTGAGTTCTGCAGGAACTTAAGTCTCAATTTGTACAAAGTCAAGAAATCTCCAGTGTCGTTCATACTTTGACAAAATGAACACGACGCCATTCATCATTTTCAGCAGGAACGATGAATTTCGTCATCAAACCACATTAAATTTGGCTCTGACAGAGAAGAGCTACTTATAATAATGTCATTTAGCCTACGAAACCAGACTTCGGAGAGGGCAGTGTCATTATTTCTTTTTTTTATTCACTTTTTTGCCGCCCAATAGGTCCCTGATGGTCTAGTGGCTACGATTCGGCGCTCTCACCGCCGCGGTCTGGCTTCGATTCCTGGTCAGGAAAAGAGATTTTAGCACTGTGTTGTCCTTGTGATCTTACCTCTGCCTCGGTTGCGTTCTGACGATCTCCCTGGGTGACCTTGAAAAAAGTCCAAGCGTGCAATGCATGGCTGCTGAACATCAAAGTGAAATCCGTAGAACGGACAAAGCCTTTGTGGTGTAAGGTTCTGTGGACTGGCCCAGAGTTTCACACCTAGGAAAAACACACCACAGTGAGAACCTTGTGCACAACATTCCAAAGACAGATTTTTTCACAAGTACAACAACCAGCTGTTGCATGACATCATGCATTGGCCGAGAATCGAACCCAGATCAACTGCTTGGCAAGCAGCTATGCTCACCACTATACCCCCAATGCCGTGAGAAAAGATAATTTCGCTCTTACCGCCGCGGCTTAGGGATCGACTGACTGTCAAGAAATGTGATTTGAGCACTGTGAGGAACAAAATTTGATTGGAAAATACCTACATTTATTTTGTGTTTAGTGTTAGATAAAGGTTATTGAGTTCTGGAGGAACTTAAGTCAGAATTTTAGGTTTGTCAATTTGTACAAAGTCAAGGAATCTCCTGAGTCGTTCATACTTTGACAAAATGAACACGATGCCATTCATCATTTTCAGCAGGAACGATGAATTTCGTCATCAAACCACATTAAATTTGGCTGTGACAGAGAAGAGCTACTTATAATAATGTCATTTATCCTACAAAACCAGTCTTCGGAGAGGGCGGTGTTATTATTATTTTTTTATTCACTTTTTTGCCGTCCAACAGGTCCCGGATGGTCTAGTGGCTAGGATTCGTTGCTCTCACCGCCGCGGCCTGGGTTCGATTCCCGGTCAGGGAAAGAGATTTTAGCACTGTGTTGTCCTTGTGATCTTACCTCTACCTCGGTTGCATTCTGCCCATCTCCCTGGGTGACCTTGAAAAATGTCCAAGGGTACAATGCATGGCTGCTGAGCATCAAAGTGAAATCCGTAGAACGGACAAGGATTTTGTGGTGTAACGTTCTGTGGAATGGCCCAGAATTTCACACCTATGAAGAACACATCACAGTGACAACTTGCGCACAACATCCCAAAGACGGATTTTTTCACAAGTACAACAACCAGCTGTTGCATGAAATCATGCATTGGCCGAGAATCGAACCCATATCAACTGCTTGGCAAGCAGCTATGCTCACCACTATACCACCAATGCCGTGAGAAAAGATAATTTTGCTCTTACCGCCGCGGCTTAGGGATCGACTGACTGTCAAGAAATGTGATTTGAGTACTGTGAGGAACAAAATTTGATTGGAAAATACCTACATTTATTCTGTGTTTAGTGTTAGATAAAGGTTATTGATTTCTGCAGGAACTTAAGTCAGAATTTTAGGTTTGTCAATTTGTACAAAGTCAAGGAATCTTCAGTGTCGTTCATACTTTGACAAAATGAACACGACGCCATTCATCATTTTCAGCAGGAACGATGAATTTCGTCATCAAACCACATTAAATTTGGCTGTGACAGAGAAGAGCTACTTATAATAATGTCATTGAGCCTACGAAACCAGACTTCGGAGAGGGCGGTGTTATTATTATTTTTTTTATTCACTTTTTTGCCGTCCAATAGGTCCCTGATGGTCTAGTGGCTAGGATTCGGCGCTCTCCCTGCCGCGGCCCTGGTTCGATTCCCGGTCAGGGAAAGAGATTTTAGCACTGTGTTGTCCTTGTGATCTTACCTCTGCCTCGGTTGCATTCTGCCGATCTCCCTGGGTGACCTTGAAAAAAGTCCAAGCGTACAATGCATGGCTGCTGAACATCAAAGTGAAAACCGCAGAACGGACAAGGGCTTTGTGGTGTAAGGTTCTGTGAACTGGCCCAGAGTTTCACACCTAGGAAAAACACACCACAGTGACAACCTTGTGCACAACATTCCAAAGAAAGATTTTTTCACAAGTACAACAACCAGCTGTTGCATGACATCATGCATTGGCCGAGAATCGAACCCAGATCAACTGCTTGGCAAGCAGCTATGCTCACCACTATACCACCAATGCCGTGAGAAAAGATAATTTTGCTCTTACCGCCGCGGCTTAGGGATCGACTGACTGTCAAGAAATGTGATTTGAGTACTGTGAAGAACAAAATTTGATTGGAAAATACCTACATTTATTCTGTGTTTAGTGTTAGATAAAGGTTATTGAGTTCTGCAGGAACTTAAGTCTCAATTTGTACAAAGTCAAGAAATCTCCAGTGTCGTTCATACTTTGACAAAATGAACACGACGCCATTCATCATTTTCAGCAGGAACGATGAATTTCGTCATCAAACCACATTAAATTTGGCTCTGACAGAGAAGAGCTACTTATAATAATGTCATTTAGCTTACGAAACCAGACTTCGGAGAGGGCGGTGTTATTTACTTTTTTTATTCACTTTTTTGCCTCCCAATAGGTCCCTGATGGTCTGGTGGCTAGGGTTCCGCGCTCTCACCGCCGTGTTCCGCGTTCGATTCCCGGTCAGGGAAAGATATTTTAGCACTGTGTTGTCCTTGTGAGCTTACCTCTGCCTCGGTTGCACTCTGCGATAACCCTGGGTGACCTTGAAAAAAGTCCAAGCGTGCAATGCATGGCTGCTGAACATCAAAGTGAAAACCGTAGAACGGACAAGGGCTTTGTGGTGTAACGTTCTGTGGACTGGCCCAGAGTTCCACACCTAGGAAAAACACACCACAGTGAGAACCTTGTGCACAACATTCCAAAGACAGATTTTTTCACAAGTACAACAACCAGCTGTTGCATGACATCATACATTGGCCGAGAATCGAACCCAGACCAACTCCTTGGCAAGCAGCTATGCTCACCACTATACCCCCAATGCCGTGAGAAAAGATAATTTCGCTCTTACCGCCGCGGCTTAGGGATCGACTGACTGTCAAGAAATGTGATTTGAGAACTGTGAGGAACAAAATTTGATTGGAAAATACCTACATTTATTCTGTGTTTAGTGTTAGATAAAGGTTATTGAGTCTCAATTTGTACAAAGTCAAGGAAACTCCAGTGTCGTTCATACTTTGACAAAATGAACACGACGCCATTCATCATTTTCAGCAGGAATGATGAATTTCATCATCAAACCACATTAAATTTGGCTGTGACAGAGAAGAGCTACTTATAATAATGTCATTTAGCCTACAAAACCAGACTTCAGGGAGGGCGGTGTTATTTTTTTTTTTTTATTCACTTTTTTGCCGTCCAATAGGTCCCTGATGGTCTAGTGGCTAGGATTCGATGCTCTCACTGCCGCGGCCCTGGTTCGATTCCCGGTTAGGGAAAGAGATTTTAGCACTGTGTTGTTCTTGTGATCTTACCTCTGCCTCGGTTGCATTCTGCCGATCTCCCTGGGTGACCTTGAAAAAAGTCCAAGCGTACAATGCATGGCTGCTGAACATCAAAGTGAAAACCGCAGAACGGACAAGGGCTTTGTGGTGTAAGGTTCTGTGAACTGGCCCAGAGTTTCACACCTAGGAAAAACACACCACAGTGAGAACCTTGTGCACAACATTCCAAAGAAAGATTTTTTCACAAGTACAACAACCAGCTGTTGCATGACATCATGCATTGGCCGAGAATCGAACCCAGATCAACTGCTTGGCAAGCAGCTATGCTCACCACTATACCACCAATGCCGTGAGAAAAGACGATTTCACTCTTACCGCCGCGGCCTAGGGATCGACTGACTGTCAAGAAATGTGATTTGAGCACTGTGAGGAACAATATTTGATTGGAAAATATCTACATTTATTCTGTGTTTAGTATTAGATAAAGGTTCTTGAGTTCTGCAGGAACTTAAGTCTCAATTTACGGTTTGTCAATTCGTACAAAGTCAAGAAATCTCCAGTGTCGTTCATACTTTGACAAAATGAACACAACGCCATTCATCATTTTCAGCAGGAACGATGAATTTCGTCATCAAACCACATTAAATTTGGCTGTGACAGAGAAGAGCTACATATAATAATGTCATTTAGCCTACAAAACCAGTCTTCGGAGAGGGCGGTGTTATTATTATTTTTTTATTCACTTTTTTGCCGTCCAATAGGTCCCTGATGGTCTAGTGGCTAGGATTCGGCGCTCTCACTGCCGCGGCCCTGTTTCGATTCCCGGTCAGGGAAAGAGATTTTAGCACTGTGTTGTCCTTGTGATCTTACCTCTGCCTCGGTTGCATTCTGCAGATCTCCCTGGGTGACCTTGAAAAAAGTCCAAGCGTACAATGCATGGCTGCTGAACATCAAAGTGAAAACCGCAGTACGGACAAGGGCTTTGTGGTGTAAGGTTCTGTGAACTGGCCCAGAGTTTCACACCTAGGAAAAACACACCACAGTGAGAACCTTGTGCACAACATTCCAAAGAAAGATTTTTTCACAAGTACAACAACCAGCTGTTGCATGACATCATGCATTGGCCGAGAATCGAACCCAGATCAACTGCTTGGCAAGCAGCTATGCTCACCACTATACCACCAATGCCGTGAGAAACGACGATTTCACTCTTACCGCCGCGGCCTAGGGATCGACTGACTGTCAAGAAATGTGATTTGAGCACTGTGAGGAACAATATTTGATTGGAAAATATCTACATTTATTCTGTGTTTAGTATTAGATAAAAGTTATTGAGTTCTGCAGGAACTTAAGTCTCAATTTACGGTTTGTCAATTCGTACAAAGTCAAGAAATCTCCAGTGTCGTTCATACTTTGACAAAATGAACACAACGCCATTCATCATTTTCAGCAGGAACGATGAATTTCGTCATCAAACCACATTAAATTTGGCTGTGACAGAGAAGAGCTACTTATAATAATGTCATTTAGCCTACAAAACCAGTCTTCGGAGAGGGCGGTGTTATTATTATTTTTTAATTCACTTTTTTGCCGTCCAACAGGTCCCGGATGGTCTAGTGGCTAGGATTCGGTGCTCTCACCGCCGCCGCCTGGGTTTGATTCCCGGTCAGGGAAAGAGATTTTAGCACTGTGTTGTCCTTGTGATCTTACCTCTGCCTCGGTTGCATTCTGCCCATCTCCCTGGGTGACCTTGAAAAATGTCCAAGGGTACAATGCATGGCTGCTGAGCATCAAAGTGAAAACCGCAGAACGGACAAGGGCTTTGTGGTGTAAGGTTCTGTGAACTAGCCCAGAGTTTCACACCTAGGAAAAACACACCACAGTGAGAACCTTGTGCACAACATTCCAAAGAAAGATTTTTTCACAAGTACAACAACCAGCTGTTGCATGACATCATGCATTGGCCGAGAATCGAACCCAGATCAACTGCTTGGCAAGCAGCTATGCTCACCACTATACCCCCAATGCCGTGAGAAAAGATAATTTTGCTCTTACCGCCGCGGCTTAGGGATCGACTGACTGTCAAGAAATGTGATTTGAGTACTGTGAGGAACAAAATTTGATTGGAAAATACCTACATTTATTCTGTGTTTAGTGTTAGATAAAGGTTATTGAGTTCTGCAGGAACTTAAGTCTCAATTTGTACAAAGTCAAGAAATCTCCAGTGTCGTTCATACTTTGACAGAATGAACACGACGCCATTCATCATTTTCAGCAGGAACGATGAATTTCGTCATCAAACCACCCTGGGTGACCTTGAAAAAAGTCCAAGCATGCAATGCATGGCTGCTGAACATCAAAGTGAAAACCGTAGAACGGACAAGGGCTTTGTGGTGTAACGTTCTGTGGAGTGGCCCAGATTTCCACACCTAGGAACAACACACCACAGTGACAACCATGTGCACAACATCCCAAAGACAGGTTTTTTTAACAAGTACAACAACCAGCTGTTGCATGACATCATGCATTGGCCGGGAATCGAACCCGGGTCAACTGCTTGGCAAGCAGCTATGCTCACCACTATACCACCAATGCCGTGAGAAAAGATGATTTCGCTTTTACCGCCGCGGCCTAGGTATCAACTGACTGTCAAGAAATGTGATTTGAGCACTGTGAGGAACACAATTTGATTGGAAAATACCCACATTTATTCTGTGTTTAGTGTTAGATAAAGGTTATTGAGTTCTGCAGGAACTTAAGTCTCAATTTGTACAAAGTCAAGAAATCTCCAGTGTCGTTCATACTTTGACAAAATGAACACAACGCCATTCATCATTTTCAGCAGGAACGATGAATTTCGTCATCAAACCACATTAAATTTGGCTCTGACAGAGAAGAGCTACTTATAATAATGTCATTTAGCCTACGAAACCAGACTTCGGCGAGGGCGGTGTTATTTATTTTTTTTATTCACTTTTTTGCCGCCCAATAGGTCCCTGATGGTCTGGTGGCTAGGATTCGGCGCTCTCACCGCCGTGGCCCGGTCAGGGAAAGATATTTTAGCACTGTGTTGTCCTTGTGAGCTTACCTCTGCCTCGGTTGCACTCTGCGATAACCCTGGGTGACCTTGAAAAAAGTCCAAGCGTGCAATGCATGGCTGCTGAACATCAAAGTGAAAACCGTAGAACGGACAAGGGCTTTGTGGTGTAACGTTCTGTGGAGTGGCCCAGAGTTCCACACCTAGGAAAAACACACCACAGTGAGAACCTTGTGCACAACATTCCAAAGACAGATTTTTTCACAAGTACAACAACCAGCTGTTGCATGACATCATACATTGGCCGAGAATCGAACCCAGATCAACTCCTTGGCAAGCAGCTATGCTCACCACTATACCACCAATGCCGTGAGAAAAGATAATTTCGCTCTTACCGCCGCGGCTTAGGGATCGACTGACTGTCAAGAAATGTGATTTGAGCACTGTGAGGAACAAAATTTGATTGGAAAATACCTACATTTATTTTGTGTTTAGTGTTAGATAAAGGTTATTGAGTTCTGGAGGAACTTAAGTCAGAATTTTAGGTTTGTCAATTTGTACAAAGTCAAGGAATCTCCTGAGTCGTTCATACTTTGACGAAATGAACACGATGCTATTCATCATTTTCAGCAGGAACGATGAATTTCGTCAGCAAACCACATTAAATTTGGCTGTGACAGAGAAGAGCTACTTATAATAATGTCATTTAGCCTACGAAACCAGACTTCGGTGAGGGCGGTGTTATTACTATTTTTTTATTCACTTTTTTGCCGTCCAATAGGTTCCTGATGGTCTAGTGGCTAGGATTCGGCGCTCTCACCGCCGCGGCCCGCGTTCGATCCCGGTCAGGGAAAGAGATTTTAGCATTGTGTTGTCCTTGTGATCTTACCTCTGCCTCGGTTGCATTCTGCCGATCTCCCTGGGTGACCTTGAAAAAAGTCCAAGCGTACAATGCATGGCTGCTGAGCATCAAAGTGAAAACCGTAGAACGGACAAGGCCTTTGTGGTGTAAGGTTCTGTGGACTGGCCCAGAGTTCCACACCTAGAAACAACACACCACAGTGAGAACCTTGTGCACAACATTCCAAAGAAAGATTTTTTCACAAGTACAACAACCAGCTGTTGCATGACATCATGCATTGGCCGAGAATCGAACCCAGATCAACTGCTTGGCAAGCAGCTATGCTCACCACTATACCCCCAATACCGTGAGAAAAGATAATTTCGCTCTTACCGCCGCGGCTTAGGGATCGACTGACTGTCAAGAAATGTGATTTGAGCACTGTGAGGAACAAAATTTGATTGGAAAATACCTACATTTATTTTGTGTTTAGTGTTAGTTAAAGGTTATTGAGTTCTGGAGGAACTTAAGTCAGAATTTTAGGTTTGTCAATTTGTACAAAGTCAAGGAATCTCCTGAGTCGTTTATACTTTGACGAAATGAACACGATGCTATTCATCATTTTCAGCAGGAACGATGAATTTCGTCAGCAAACCACATTAAATTTGGCTGTGACAGAGAAGAGCTACTTATAATAATGTCATTGAGCCTACGAAACCAGACTTCGGAGAGGGCGGTGTTATTATCATTTTTTTATTCACTTTTTTGCCGTCCAATAGGTCCCTGATGGTCTAGTGGCTAGGATTCGGCGCTCTCACTGCCGCGGCCCTGTTTCGATTCCCGGTCAGGGAAAGAGATTTTAGCACTGTGTTGTCCTTGTGATCTTACCTCTGCCTCGGTTGCATTCTGCCGATCTCCCTGGGTGACCTTGAAAAAAGTCCAAGCGTACAATGCATGGCTGCTGAACATCAAAGTGAAAACCGCAGAACGGACAAGGGCTTTGTGGTGTAAGGTTCTGTGAACTGGCCCAGAGTTTCACACCTAGGAAAAACACACCACAGTGAGAACCTTGTGCACAACATTCCAAAGAAAGATTTTTTCACAAGTACAACAACCAGCTGTTGCATGACATCATGCATTGGCCGAGAATCGAACCCAGATCAACTGCTTGGCAAGCAGCTATGCTCACCACTATACCACCAATGCCGTGAGAAAAGACGATTTCACTCTTACCGCCGCGGCCTCGGGATCGACTGACTGTCAAGAAATGTGATTTGTGCACTGTGAGGAACAATATTTGATTGGAAAATATCTACATTTATTCTGTGTTTAGTATTAGATAAAAGTTATTGAGTTCTGCAGGAACTTAACTCTCAATTTACGGTTTGTCAATTCGTACAAAGTCAAGAAATCTCCAGTGTCGTTCATACTTTGACAAAATGAACACAACGCCATTCATCATTTTCAGCAGGAACGATGAATTTCGTCATCAAACCACATTAAATTTGGCTGTGACAGAGAAGAGCTACTTATAATAATGTCATTTAGCCTACAAAACCAGTCTTCGGAGAGGGCGGTGTTATTATTATTTTTTAATTCACTTTTTTGCCGTCCAACAGGTCCCGGATGGTCTAGTGGCTAGGATTCGGTGCTCTCACCGCCACGGCCTGGGTTCGATTCCCGGTCAGGGAAAGAGACTTTAGCACTGTGTTGTCCTTGTGATCTTACCTCTGCCTCAGTTGCATTCTGCCCATCTCCCTGGGTGACCTTGAAAAATGTCCAAGGGTACAATGCATGTCTGCTGAGCATTAAAGTGAAAACCGCAGAACGGACAAGGGCTTTGTGGTGTAAGGTTCTGTGAACTGGCCCAGAGTTTCACACCTAGGACAAACACACCACAGTGAGAACCTTGTGCACAACATTCCAAAGAAGATTTTTCACAAGTACACAACCAGCTGTTGCATGACATCATGCATCGGCCGAGAATCGAACCCAGATCAACTGCTTGGCACAGCTATGCTCACCACTATACCCCCAATGCCGTGAGAAAGATAATTTTGCTCTTACCGTCGCGGCTTAGGGATCGACTGACTGTCAAGAATGTGATTTGAGTACTGTGAGGAACAAAATTTGATTGGAAAATACCTACATTTATCGTGTGTTTAGTGTAGATAAAGGTTATTGAGTTCTGCAGGAACTTAAGTCTCAATTTGTACAAAGTCAAGAAATCTCCAGTGTCGTTCATACTTTGACAGAATGAACACGACGCCATTCATCATTTTCAGCAGGAACGAATTTCGTCATCAAACCACCCTGGGTGACCTTGAAAAAAGTCCAAGCATGCAATGCATGGCTGCTGAACATCAAAGTGAAAACCGTAGAACGGAGAAGGGCTTTGTGGTGTAACGTTCTGTGGAGTGGCCAGATTTCCACACCTAGGAACAACACACCACAGTGACAACCATGTGCACAACATCCCAAAGACAGGTTTTTTTTAACAATACAACAACCAGCTGTTGCATGACATCATGCATTGGCCGGGAATCGAACCCGGGTCAACTGCTTGGCAAGCAGCTATGCTCACCACTATACCACCAATGCGTGAGAAAAGATGATTCGCTTTTACCGCCGCGGCTAGGTATCAACTGACTGTCAAGAAATGTGATTTGAGCACTGTGAGGAACACAATTTTGATTGGAAAATACCCACATTTATTCTGTGTTTAGTGTTAGATAAGGTTATGAGTTCTGCAGGAACTTAAGTCTCAATTTGTACAAAGTCAAGAAATCTCCAGTGTCGTTCATACTTTGACAAAATGAACACAACGCATTCATTTTTCAGCAGGAACGATGAATTTCGTCATCAAACCACATTAAATTGGCTCTGACAGAGAAGAGCTACTTATAATAATGTCATTTAGCCTACGAAACCAGACTTCGGCGAGGGCGGTGTTATTTATTTTTTTATTCACTTTTTTGCCGCCCAATAGGTCCCTGATGGTCTGGTGGCTAGGATTCGGCGCTCTCACCGCCGTGGCCCGGTCAGGGAAAGATATTTTAGCACTGTGTTGTCCTTGTGAAGCTTACCTCTGCCTCGGTTGCACTCTGCGATAACCCTGGGTGACTTGAAAAAGTCCAAGCGTGCATGCAGGCTGCTGAACATCAAAGTGAAAACCGTAGAACGGACAGGGCTTTGTGGTGTACCGTTCTGTGGAGTGGCCCAGAGTTCCACACCTAGAAAAACACACCACAGAGAACCTTGTGCACAACACCAAAGACAGATTTTTTTCACAAGTAC